>VZSZ01008913.1:7849-121003 GCA_013398815.1 Ibidorhyncha struthersii
CGCGGGGCCGTGGGAAGGACTGGCGGATTATCTGTGCAGTAGTAGTAGAAATATTTACCCTTTGGGTGTCCCCTCTCCTACCCGCCTCGCCCCCCGGTTTTCCTCCTGCCTCCCTCCGCCGCTCCCCCGGGAAGGCTGGAGGCAGCCGCGGGGTAATCGCGGCAGGGTGAGGAGTTGGGATTTCGGGATGCAAATGTCACATTGCGGCGCCAACGACTCCCACATTAGCACTTTATCTGGATCTCGAACTGCATCTTTTATCTCTTTTAGAAAAGCGTCTGTCAGAGGAGATTGCCCTCAATAGACCCGCCATAAAAAGATTTTAGTGTTGCTCTTGTGCTTCTGTGCATCCCACAGCGAGGGGGTCCCAGTGGTCCCTTGGGAATACACGGAGTTGTGAGAAGTAACACAACTGGCCACCAGACTAATCCACTCCCTCTACCTTCCCCCTAGTACCTCCCCCTTCTGCTCTTTTTTTTCAATAGCAGCCCTTTCTCAAAATCTCAGGTTACTTTGCTAAAGAGTTCTCAGCCCTATAGTTTCTGCCCTTGTCTCTGCCTCCAGCTCCTTAAGAGCCACCCAGCCCCAGCGATTGGATTGGGCAGCCCGTCTTGACACACCACTGTGCCGAGTGCTTGAGGACGTGTTTCAACAGATGGTTGGGGTTAGTGTGTGTCATCACACTCGAGTGGGGATTAGGGGAGAGAGGCAGCCTTGCTGGAGCTGTGTGGTCTTCCCCAAGTGTGAGCTGCAAGCAAAAGAAGAACTACCTAGCTTTGGGGGAGAAGAGGGAGGAATCGCTTCCAGCAGCTCAGAGGGAAAAATAAAGCCCCACGCGCTGTTCAGGTAAAGTAAAAGGCACCTCATGCCTCTCTCTCTTTCTTTTTCCTTCACGGTTTTCGGAGGAATGCTAGCACAGCACACTTGTCAAAGCCAGTTGCTGCTGCCTTATCAATGCTGCTATTGTACGGCTGACAGATAACAGCGAGCACAGCCTGGTGCTGGGCTGTCTTCACCGAGCCGACACTCTTAACGCAGCTAAGGTCACGCTTTTGAAGGTGTAAGATTAGAAAATCTCTTCTGGAGCGGTGCATCTTACCGCGGCGGGTGCCTCCTCTCCCCGTCTCCGCGGGCACTGCGCTCCTCTCCCGCACACGCGTGCTGTGCCCGGACCTCCAGCGGCCGCGCACCGTGCGCTGCTGTGGCTGCGGGGGCGAACGTCCCTCCACGGGACGTCGCGGAAACTGCGCGGTCGCGGGGTGTGTGTGGGGCGGGGGAAGGAACCGCGGCAGAGTATTTCCCAGGTTTTGAGGAGGATGCTTGAGCAGCGTGCAGCCTGTCTGGGGCTCAGCTGGGAGGCAAACCAGAGCGTTTCGAAAGTGCGTTTGGGATGTCTATAAAGTTTGAAGAGTCCTTTATAGAGACCTGGCTGGGCTTCTGATGCTCGGTACCGAGGTGGTTTGGCTTACACATGGGCTTAAGTTACGAGAGAATCAGGAAAGTAGGGAAAGGCAGGGTACAATGTAATGCTGCTCTTGCAGCTGCAGCAGAGCAGATGGATGTAATTCATTTGCAGATCTGTTTGTGAAAGTTTTACAAGTCATTGAAAACTAAGTAGCATCACTATAATGGATCATTAAAGTCTCCCTATATTTATAGATTCTAAACTAGCGAGCTGAAGTGTTAATTAAAAGTAAGCATGAATTTATGTTTAGGAAGGAAGAGGGGTAGAAATGTAATTAGAAATTATTTATGGAAGCACTCTGCTATCATTTTCATTTATTTCGACTATTAAGTTCATTGATGCTTGGAGCAGGGGAAGCCCAGCAAGTTAACCAAGAAGTCAGAAATGTTATCACTAATTACGATGTTAGCTTATCAGAGAATTAAGATGTTCTTATTGTTTTACTCTAAATGATCTAGATGGAGAAACTAGAAGATGGGTTATTACCCTTTTTTTAAATAAAAGATTTACTGTATATATATATTGTCTTCCTGTGCAGAGTAACAAAATGATTTGTTTCTTTCGCACTATAACAGATCTTCACACTAAGTCTCACATACCTGTGGTGCTTATGAATTATTGGCCTTCTACTTGTGAAAGAAATCTAACACTGTCCTCACCATTTGCAGGTGAGATATTCTATAAATAATACTGTATATAATGTGTTCTGAAATAAGATCTGTTTAGTAGGCTGAGCAAGGGGATTTATAGCTGGTGCTTTGTGATTTTGGCATTCAACTGTGTAACGATGCCCATAAAACCATGTTTCAGGTTGCACATATATTTTTGCCTCAAACCAACTTTTTTTGTTAACTTTTTTTTTTTTTCCCCAAACCCATTTTTTTTTTTTTTTTTTTTTTTTTTTTTTTTTTTGAGCAGGCTATTTGGCCTCTGTACAGGTTGTTCTCAGCTTGTATTTTCAAACACACTCTTCAGTAAGAATGTGTCCTCAGAAGTGACCCACAGCAATCTGAAACAGAATTAGCTAAATCCCTAATATGTCCCTACCAGGACATGTGCAAGTAAATTTGACCGGTTTGATTTTTCTCTCAGTTCACTCTTTTTCATAGTAAAAAGCGATGGAAACTTTTACAAGCTTAAAAATTAAAAACAAAACCAAAGGAAGGAAACCCTCGCTATGACTCTATGTTAAAGCCTTGTATATTAGATTTCTCCTCTTCAGTCTTCCCAGCATGTCCTGTGAGAAGCCAAATAAGCCAGCCTTGATGCACAGAGGTTTAGTCTTCCAGCAAAGCTAAGGTGCAGCACTGTGATTTGCACAGCCTGCTGCTGCCACAGCCTAACGGAGACGCATCCCTCGCTGTGGGTATCACCAGATCGCAGATCTGATGATCTATAAGAAAATATATTTTCTGAGAAAGTGCATAGCTAACTACACATGCCCAGCTTGTTATTGTTTTACTAGGGGAAAAAAAAAAAAAAAAAAACAAACAAGTTTCTCCAGCACTGCCAGAAAATCTCACTGAGAAACTAGGAACAGCAAATCATGTTTTTCCTTCCTTTATAATGATGGGGCTGTTTAAAAGACAATGCCCACAGGGCAGTCCAGCTTCTTGTCAAAATGTAATCTACTGTTCCAGATGGTAAACATTCAAAGACATATTTATGGTGACTTCTACATACCTTCCTTTGACATTGGCTTTTTTTTCCCTGGGAGCACTTGTACTGGGTACACACATGAAGTTCCCATTAGCATCCTAGCAGCTGTAAAAGTGTTCAGAACTCACAAAGATGTTCCTCACAGTGAGATAAAAATAATCTGAGGAAAAGATCTGAGACCAGTGCAACCTCAGTAGATCCACGATACGCTCAAGGTAAAAAATTCCAAAGGTACAAAAAAGATCCATAAACTGCTGCATGAAAGCCACAACGCATTTTTGCTGCGGCTAATTCATCTTTGCTTGATATGGAATGCTGAACATACCAGGCATGTCTGTACTATCAACTGTGTTTGTGATGTGAGGGAATCTGTACCGCACAAAAGCTGGTGGATTTCTTCTTTTTCCCCTGGATAGTGAAGACTAGGTGGGATACTGATTGTCTTCATAGAGTTGTTTTCAAAGTGTCACCTTTTTTTTTTCCTCACTGCTCCGAGCAGTGAGGCAGAGCCCAAGAAAATGTTTTTCAACCAGAATATGTTCTGCCCTGAATTGTCTTAATTATGTGTCTGTTTATTGCTCGTCAGGGGCTTCCTCTTCCTTGCACTTTATAATCGAGGTGGGTGAGCTTGTTCCATCATAATACGCAACTTCAATTTCTGCTGTTTGGCATGTCTCCTTGGCCTTTCATTGATTTTTGTCTCTGTTTCAGAGGAAAAAAAAATTAATTATGATTGGTGTAATTTCACATCAGAAAAAAAAAAACCTTGGTGAATTTCCAAATGGCGTGTAAATACATCTTCAAAAAGTAGGCTAAATGAGAGGTCATTAGGGAAAAAAATGCATGTAGGAATCCAGAAGTATCCTAGAGATGGCAAGTATCAGTGTGAAAATTATTGTAACAGCTCTCATTCCAGTCAGGAACTGATAAAAACAGTTTATTAAAAATGTTGTGATTCTGGGTACAGTGTTTCCAAATGTGGAAACCATTATAAAACCCACACTTTGTGGAAGTTAGACAGCTATGGAAAAAAATATTTTGAAAGATTTGCAAATACTGTTCTGACTATATCACTTTATTGCACACTATTTTGACAGTTTGCAGTTTATTACCTAGCTTTGTTTAACTTACATACTGCACTCAATATATGCTTGTTCATGCAGGATCAGGAGTTTGAGCTTTGTGTGACAGCAGGACTCATTCTTACCCAGACAAGGCTGGACACTTGTCGCAGATGTCATGGGAGACATGGGTTCCATGATTTCCTTAGCTTTAGAAAGGGCTTTGGGGGATTTGTGTTTGAGTGGGAAGGCAGACTGATGCGATAACAATTGAGAAAGCTCCTTTCTGAGTGCCTTGAGAGCTGCAGTGTTCAACAGAGAACGAGGGTCCCGTGACAACTCTGCGGTGACACAGAAAGAATCCAATTAGTGACCACTCCTGCTGTTGATACTAGATCTCTCCTAAAAAATTTCCACCATTACCACCCTCATTGTAATCCCATCCACAACACTGATAATGGGATCAAGAGTGTGTTTTTGGAATGCCTGTTTAAATTTTAACTCTGTCTTAGGAGATTTTGAGGATATTAAATTAGAAAGCACTGAATAGCACAGCTCACAAGAGAGCTACGTGACACACGTGTCACCCAGTAGTTGCCTTTCTCACACTAGATTTTCCTGACACCTCCATGACAGGTAGAGCTGCTGTAAGGGGGCTACAGACGGAGTAGGGGGGCTGTGTGAACACAGTGAATAATCCATTGAGTTGTGGCTGTCCCTGCACTGCAGTTACCTGTAGACCTTGTCCCTACACAGTTACACGTGTGGAAAGCAGCAGGAGAAGGGACTGGGAGGTGATACAATCCCTTTTGCTGTGCCCCAGTAGTCGCAGCAAGTCAGCTCGCTTCTCCCTTTAACAAATCCTGGATCATCACTGCCTTCCCAGCTGGACCAGCAGCATAATATTCCCCCCTCTCCCCGCCTCCCTCTTNACATTAATTCACCATTTCCATATAATCGTAGCACAGTAACTCTACTGTTGTTCTTACCAAGCAGGGCACGTTCAACACTGTCATGTGCTTGTGGAGGACACTAAAGTGGAAATACTCAAGGCCTTCACCAGTGTCACCTCAGAATACAACACAGTAATATATGAATTGCCAAACCACACACTTTTTAGCTGAATTATTTTCGTGTATTTGAGTTATGTCAGTAGACTCCTTTTGAGAGCCCCTGCAAGGTCTTTGCTTTAGTATTGCTTGTTCATGCTTAAAAGTTATCGTTAACTGGTGAGAGTAATTCCTTTTAAATTTTTGGTGCCTTAAGACTTTTATTTTCTGAGGAAACTAATACTTCTTTCATCTTCTGGTTTATGCATTGCACACAGCAGATTTGGTATCGGTGATTTCCCAGAACTTTAATTCCCACTTTCAGAATCTGCTTAGAAGGTTTGGTAAGCCTTTGTTTCTGTGTGTGCTCTATTAACCCTGGAGCTCTGAGCCTTCCCAGCTTTAACCATCACTGGTGATTTGGTTACAGTGAAACATTTTTGTAATAGTCGACCTTTTTACCCAAGATTTCATCCTGACTTTCTTAAAATTTTGTTTCGCTTTATTTTATAGCAAAAACTGAATTACAATTGACTATAATTCTACTCTGCAGTTTTTATAGTTCCTTACAAAGTTGATAATGTTGCTAGAACTCCAAACAAAAAATACTCTTTTTAACAGGCTAGTGTGATGATACCACCAGTACATTCTGGAAGGTTTCTAGGTGTGATATTGTGCTATGGGAATTCAGACTGTTTTATAGATCAATGCTATATTATCTACAGAATATTTAATGCAGTTTCTAAATGGAAGCAAAACACTGATAGTCAATAATTTTATGGTGTTTTTTTTTTTTTTTTTAAAAAAAGTCTCCTGATGCCGTCTGAGTTTAATTATGGCATTGCATGTTGCCATTTCTCTATGATGTGACTAACCCATCTCAGCAAGAAGAGGAGCTGCTCCATGGCAGCCGTATTTTTGTGGTGCTTCACAGGAGGTGAACTCTGCTTGGAAAACCCACAGAGAAGATGGGGAAGCCTTTGGAACTAGATTTCTGCAGAATAAATGTAACAGGGAGCTGAACATAGGGATTGTTTTTTTCTCAAAAGCATCCATAAAAACAGAACAGTGCTCTGTTCCAGTATTGTAATTGCAATGTGCCAAGATGTTCATTATTCTAGCATGTGCACTGTTTCTCTGTTTTCACTTAAAAACAGAAAAATGTGTTACCAAGCCCATAAATGTCTGCAGAGCTGCCAACTCTCCTGACTTTTATCAGTAGTCTCGTGATATTTAGCCTCCTTTGTAAAGCTTCAAATGTTAGAGGCAAGATATAACGTGAGAAGTTCAGATCTCTCTTTTCTGTTTTTGTTTTTTTTTTTAAACCTAATCCTCCTGGTTGCTGAGGAAGCTGACTTGCATACAGCTCCAGAAACGTGAAGGGAACTAACGGAAATCCCAAATCTCACTATGTAAATGCATGCAGACTTTGTGAATAAGGTGGGTTTGTGTATGTTACGCCTGGCAATTAAAAAAACCCCAACTTTTTTTCCTGGGGTTTACCATAATCAGCTCGCCCCAAATTTTCTGATCATTTGTCTGATAACTCCCACTCTGTTAAAGAGGTTTTATTGCAACGGAGGGTGAGGCTCCTTGACTCCGCTCAGCCAGCAGAATGGCTTGCTGCCCTGGAGAAACCTATCCTTGATCCTCCCATCCTCTGCCTCCAGCAGAGTGTTCCCATCTCCTCCCTCATGCCAGCTTTGGCTCTTGGCTCACCTCCTGGCATGCTGAATGAGCTCACTGGAGCAGCGGGAAGCTGCCTTGGCTGCCCACCTAGTCGGTTGGTTCTGCTCAGCAAGTGGACAGAAGCTTCACGTGGTGCAAGGGAAGCGGTTGGAGCTGGTGGCTTAGGGTGAGGGGGAAAAACGGGGCCACCCTTTTAGAAGGATGTGAGCTGTAAGATCGCTCAGCTACCTGGTGACACCTCACCTTGCGAACCAGGGCACTGTGTGTGTCTACAGGAGAAGGTGTGATAATAGACACATGTGACTGTGCCAGTGTTGCCATGAGCACAATGCTAAATGTGCACGTTTTTAATGAAATTGTATCCGTTTTTATGGAGAGGATTGGCACAGTGTCACTCAGAATGCAGAAAGGCCCCGCTTACCGTTTCTGACTTTTCAAATCAACAAATAGGCTTTGGGGAGAAGCTAATAAGTGTGGGTAGAAAAGAGGAAAGAAACACAGGTGCCTGCTGAGCTGCTGCCTTTAAAAGGTGAATGAGATTCTGATCCGGTCTGCATAGCCAAGGCACTTGAGGTGCCCCTGAGTCTTAAATACTTATACAGCAGCTACCTAAAGGCATGTTCTCTCTCTGATCAATGAAAAGAGTCCCTCTGAAGGCATCCAGGCAGTGTGGTTAGGCAGGCAGGATTTGCTGTTGAAAACCTTCAAAGGCACTTACCTCTTTCAGTTGCACATGTAGGGATGGAGCTTACTCACTTGCTTTACAAGGACTGCTAAGGAGCTTAAGCTGGAGGCACTTGATATCATCCTGATTTTCTTGGTTGGCCCACAGATGAGCAATGCCATGGGTAAACACTGTCAGTATTTGAATAACTGTGATGTAATTCATACGCAGCTTTCTAAGGTGTCTCCTATACTTTCCACAGAAGAAAGCATGAAGCAGGTCTTTCCTTTGAACAGCAGGAGCTGTGATTCACTTGAAGAGACTAGGATGCTCATTTTAGATTAAATGTAATTGAGGCACTGACTGTAGAAAGGGAATTCTGTGCTCATCCAAAGTGTTACCCATTTCAGTGCTGGGTTATGCCGACAAGAAAACTGCACAGCCTTTTCTTTCTAAGTTACATAAGTTACAGGAAAATGTTTTAAAAATCACTCGCTGTTGTTACTTGAAGGAACGTCTTGAAGGCCTGTGGGGCAGATAAAGCTTGGGAGGATCAGAGATGTTGTTGGTGCCTGCAAGCACTAAAGGTCTAGTGAGGAATAATGGATGATCTTCCAGGGGTATGATGTTGGACAAAGAATGGAAGAAAGACAGAATTGTAAAAGATTCAGTACCCATGTTTCTGGATTTAGCTCTGCTAAATCCTTTGAGGATTATCTTCCACCGACTTGGCTGCCTCAGGGCATACCAGTCACAAATTAGAGAACAGTAGTGCAATAATAAACTGAACATGCTGTAAATAGTCAGCACAGGATACCTTTTAATGATCGCTTTTTCCAAGGTCTGCAAAAAAAGCTAACAATAGTCGATTTTAGAATAATATTTGGGTTTTGGTAACTTGTCAGCAATAAAGAAGTCTGCATTAATCCAAGCTCTGTAGTAAATTTTAGCAAAGATTCCCTTGGTGTCATTCCCCGCTATTTTATTGAAGAGAAGAGCTGTAATACCTGCGTTCCTGAATGCATCCCTAGCAAAGCACATGTGAGTTTACCTTGTTGTGATCTGTTTTACATCTAGAGCCAACTTATGAACTGAGACTGTAACACTATCTACTTGGCCACCATTGTGTAGGATTTAGGGAGACTGTTACCATAGTTAATCCTATAAAAATGTTCTGAAGTTAACCCAAGTTTATCTGCAAGGCATTCTAGTAGTTTCTTTTATCTCTATATCTGTAGAGGGTCGGTATTGCTTATCTCACTGGAAGCTTCAGTCCTTTACTGGTATATAGGCTCACAGAAGAAGGCTTCCTGTGCTCTGCTGCTCTGCAATTTGTAAGTGCAAAAGGCCACTGAGTTAGGTTTTTGTTTTCCTTCTGCTTTGTTTGGAGAATTCCTCTAAAGCATGGATCCTCTGAAGTGAGGAATGGTAAAATGAAGAGACTTTGAGGGATGCATAGTCAGGGACCCCCAGGCTTCTCAAAAAAATAACATAGTTCAACATAGAAAGATGAGCAGCCACAAAGATGTGTTGAAACAGGTATGTCCCTTTTCCAGGTCTTTTCCATCTTATGCAGCTTGTGTCCAATTTTCCCTTTCACTAAATTGCTCTGCAAACTCTTCTTCTCCACAAATTTTGCATGTTTTTGCACCTCAGAACTTGTGAAAGGTTTGAGATGCAGTATAACCATATCTCAAGAAATAGGTATGTTTTACTGGTACTTGTTTCGGTCTTGGGTACCATGGGTACCTTTGACATAAAAAAGAAGGTTATCAAATCCTGTGAATCCTTTAGAGTGGAGAGTAGTCACCAGCATGGGCTGGAAAAGCCAGATAAAGGATGGGCATGGCTAGCTAGAACTGAGTTCCATGCTGTCTTGGACAAGTGACGTTGTGCAACCATACCCTGACCTTGTCCGTTTTGGGGAACCCTGTCTACCTTGTACGTAAGCATGGAGAATTCTCTGCTCTTTCTTACAGCTGGACAGCATGAGCAGTGTGAAAAGACCATGCGTGCTTTGTTTATTGCTCCTTTTGTGTGCCATGTAAGAATCCTTGATCATTGTCAGAAACCTGCAGAGTTATTGGAGAGAATCATGTGCCAAAGAGCTTAAATGAATCCCCGTATGGTAAGCAAGCTCTGCAGTCATACTCAGGAGTATACCTACAACACTGCTGACTCTCTGTTGGTCTCCCTTTGGGTATTGGTTCAAGGATGCTTCAAATAAAGCTGTTTTCTACATACTTTGCGCTGTTTACTGAGGTCATTGACATGAGCATCAGCAGCTCCAGTTGGGATGAGTGATGCTCCTGCTGTGACCTGTCTGCTTCACTCCTCTGCTGGAGATTACTAATGGAGCGCATCCACACACCTCAGGAGCTCCAGTGCAAAATCCAATGCGAACAACTTTTAATTTGTCTCAAGAATATCTGCCCTTCAGTCAGAGAGGGTTCAGATAACAATCAACAGTCATTCAGCCATTCTACATTTGCTGAACTAATACAGCTGTATACTGAACTGTGACACCAGTGCCACTGTGACAGTGGAAAAGCGACACAGACATGTGGAGCATCAGTGCATTGAATCTGGTAACTATTTGAACTGTTCACTGGGCTTTTTAGTACCCAAATACCTATAGCTGCTAGAACTTCCACTTTTCCCCTGCCTGCAACAGAAGAGTATGCTGGGCTTTTGAGATTAGAATTGATCTCGGTAATGCATGTATTAATGGTTTTTTTTTAAAGTCATACCTTACTGTCAAACAAGAAAAAGCATTGCAGATAGTTTGGATGAAAGCCTAACACCGGGCAGAGCAGGTCTTCAAGAATGCCTCACCCCTTTCTTCTAGACACCTTGCTGAGTCACAGCTGGTGTGAAATGAGGAGTCCCTGTCTCAGGCCTTATCTTCAAAGCTCTGCGTGGGCCATTCTCATTGTTTAAAGAAGTTCTTTGTCCTGCTTCATCATGAATCAGTGACATCTACACCTAATATGAACAATGGAGGATGAAAATTCAGGTGGGCAATGAACTGCCGTTCCAACACTACAGATAGAGGCATCACAAACAAGCCTGAGAGAATAGGGAATTCTAAATGAGACAGAGTAGGAGTCTGAATCATGGCTGATAGATCTTCCAAAGGAATATAGACCAGAGTTGGTGAGTGGAGGATAGAAAGAAAATACCTTCTCTCCCTCTCTCAGTGGCGTTTCAGTGTGCTTCTCCCACATATCCATTGAACCATCCACATATCAGTCTGCTCAATGGTATACTTATCTTTTCTTCCAGAGAAATCCTGAGCGCCATATTGCATAATCAAACATTTCTAGGGCATTTACCATGTATCATATTCTATTGTCCAATACCTATAGTTGCTGTAATGGACATGGGGAGGTGTTAGAGTCAAAGAGCTACTCTGTTTTCTCAGCAGTTTGGAAATGGCATACCTGGAAACCTTAACTTTGGTCTTAATTTTTCATAGTGCTGGAAGAAAAGTCTTTTTCCTTAGAAGCCTCATGTAAAACAAAAATCTACTTTGTTAAAGACACATATTCCCTGGCAACTATTCAGCTTAAAGTGCGTGTACACGGAAGTACATGGGATGGAAGTTTACCTTGGGCACCATGTGTTATATAATTTACAAAGGCTAAATAAAGGTATTATTTCTCTTTTGCTCTTTCTATGTGTCCATCATATTTTGCCCCATTTTGTATACAGTACATGAACTGTTTTCCATTTACTCTTTTATTTGTGATATTCCTGCTTTAAGTTCTTGTGTTCAACGCTGTCAGGAAACTGCTTTAAATGAAAGTGTGGAGTGATGTGGAATAGTTTTAATGAAAGCCAAAAGAATGTGAACTTAATCTTTTTCATAGGAAGTTTTGTTCTGTTCCATCCTGTGCCCGGCTTAAAGACATAGGCTTTTTTGACCTTTTCCTTGATGAAGGATAAGTGGGAAATATCTTGGCTGCAGTCTTTCCAGCTTAACCAGAAAGACCTTCCATAGTTCATGTTTACTTTCCCTGCTATGGGCATTCATCTTTCCTGAATCAAAATTGTTAAACTGGATTTTCAGAGAGAAATTAATAGCTTCTGGCAATGATGATGAAGTGTTAAGCCTTCCTCTCTCATGTCTCCAGCTCTGTTTTGCTAGTGATGATTTTGCCAGTCCTCTTGCTAGAGATTAAGAAATCTCAGGAGCAAATCTCAGTTTGGTTGATAGGTTCCTCCCAAGCATCTTCTTTATCGGCATTGAGAACAAATGTAAAGAATTGCTACATTTGCAATTTATAAGTACTGAGTGTATCATTTCTGCAAAAACATAGAAATGTAGTCATGTTTTCCACCTCTATTCTGGGCATCTTCTGTGCCTGCTGTAACATACATTGAGTGAGACAGAAGGCTTTTGGCTAGTGAGGGGGCTATGGCTGGTCCTTGGTGTGCTGACTCCAAAATACTCTGGCCATGTCCCTGTAAAAGAGTTTCAGAGCAAGGGGGATCTATGTTCTCAGGACACTACTGCTTTTAATGGAAAGGCTGTCGTGTTCTTCACTTGTCACACTCTTGAGAGGAGAAGAGATAGGTCTGAACCTCTCTCTTGCCCTCAGTCCCAGCAGTAACCGTTGCAGAATTTTGCAGTTTGGGATGTCTCCATTTGATATGACACACCAAATTTTTGCTCCATGTGGCTCTGTTATGAAAGACACCACAATGTGCAGAGACAATATGAGAGCTGACTATGTAGTGCAGGGAAAGAACCAGCCATTCTTTAACCTCAAATTTCATTTTGGTTTAGTTCTCAATTTAATCAAGCCACTTCTTGCCCCCCAAAAGCACAATCGTGTGATTAGCCCTATGTTCTTCCATAAATAATCTGAATGGGTACGTTCAAGTAAATTCTTTCTCCGTCTGTCAAGAAAAAGGAGTCTTCCTTTCCTGTGAGGAGAAGACACTCTCAACAAGGCTCCTCACAAACATATTGAACATTTCATACACTCACAGAATGATCACTGGAAAATTTGGGTTGGAAGGGATCTCGGGAGGTCTCAGGTTCTGCTCAAACTAGGCTCAGCTACGAGATCAGATCCAGTTGCTCAGGGCTTTATCCAGTTGGATCTTGAAAACCCTAGAAGACAGAGAGTGCACAATGTCTTGCACAACCCGACTTTGTCACAGGGAAGAAGCTTCCTTTTATTTATATCCAGTTTGACTCCCTTCTGTTTCACTTTATGCCCATTATCTCTTGCACTCCTGCAATGCACTGCTGTCTGCTGACAGAGCCAGTTCTACCTCCTTTATAAACTCCTTACAGGTACTGGACAGCTGCTGGGAGATCCCCCCAAAGCCAGCTCATCTCTAGGCACAACAACCTCAGGTTCTCACTGCAGGGCAAGTGCTTCATCCCTAGACTATCTTGATGGCCCTTGTTTCCAGTTTATCATTGCTGTTCTTGTACTGTGGGCCCCAAAAGTGGGCACGGTATTCTAGGTGCCATCTAATGAGCTCTGAGCAGAGGGAAATGATCACTTCTTTCAACCTACTTGCTATGTGGCTGTTAATACAGTCCAGGATGCTGTTGGCCTTCTGTGCTCCCTGAGCACAGGCTCAGGTCCAGCTTGCTGTCTAACATGACCACCCAGGTCCTTCTTAGCAGAGCTGTTCCCCAGCCAGTCCATCCACAGCCTGTATCATGGCAAGGGACTCTTCCTTCCTGGATGCAGGACTTGTCCTTGTTGAACTCTGTAACGTTCCTGATGGCCCATTTCTCCAGCCCACCTAGGTCCCTCTGAACGGCAGCCCTGTCTTGAGGAGATCCACTGCTGCCCCCAATTAGGTGTCATCCTCAACCTTGATGACAGTTGCTTATTTTTCTTAAAACGCTTGCCCTCAAGTTACTATTTTCAATATTTTACTTTAAATTAAGTTTTATTCTTTATTTTTGTCCCGAGTTGTCCGTGTCTCTGAGTAAACTGGATGTTTATAAAAAGCAGTATACTAAGGCAATTCTCCACTCCAGCTTATAATTTGTTCCTAATATATGCAGTTGTTCTTAACTCACCTTTAAATAGCTCTTCCAGTCACAGGGAGGTGCAGGACAAATATTTCTCCAAAATATATTCACATGGGATGGTCCTCTTCCTCTTTTTGGCCAGGTCTGTCACAGCAGACATCTTTAAGATCTCCTTCAACGAATGTCTTTCAAATTCAATGGGTTTCTGTGAAGCCCAACTAAACAGTGTTGAAGACTACTATTTAAAACATATAAGCTGAAACCATGCAAAACTTTTGAGTTTAGCCTTTATTTTCAGTTGTGGATTTTTATTGCCTTTTTCAGAATTTTGAGAGGACTTTAAAAGAACTTTGTGATTCCTGAAATAGATCCATTTAAAACAACTGTTGCCCACAGTCTGGAGCCCTGAAACAGCCTTTAAAATTTTGCATCTCTTATCGTCAGTAATATTGTTTCCGCTGAGTTCCTTGCTGCTCTTTAGCAGCGGTGGCAATGCTGCCTTCACTCATCTTCATGTTGCTTGAAGTTCCTCCTATAACGTCATTGCCGACTCTCAGTAGTGGTGGTTCTTACATGTCTCTCTAACTTTAGAACTGCCAATTAAAACAATCTAATTTTAGTCCAACATGCATATCTTACTGATGCACATATTGTCCTTATAAAGTTATTTTAAAATTCTATTTGTTGCCTGCTAAGGAGTTAACCAACAGAGCTGAAATTTATAAACTTAAAACATACAAAGTCCAAAGCCACCCTTGTTTAGTGGTTATTCTGGGTAATTTCTTTTCCCAGACAGCCTGTCTGATTTCTATGTGAGTTTGCTCATACCCGCCCTCTTAGAAATCTCCCTGCCGTCTGAGTTTAAGAACTTTGTGAATGGCACAGAATTCATTCAATGCCAAGCATTTTATTGGGAACATGTCACTTCTACCAACCTCTGGTCGTATTCTAGGAAACATAATTTTGGGGCAAAATATCCGAATCACTTTTTTAGTGAAACAGTTGTTCAGCATGTAACAGAGGAGATTAACTGCTGACTCGTACATTATGCAAGTGATGTGGCCACCTGCACTATTCAGGCAATTCTTGAATATTTAGCGTGGAATGCATATTTGCTGAAGCTCAGTCCACATCTGTGCTACCTTTGTCAGAGTTCCACAGTGTGAGGAAATAAAGAGAAAGGAATTTTGATGGATTTTTATAGGGTTGTGGTGAAGGGGAAAACTTGTTTCTGATACTTGTTTATAAACTTTAGCAATGAAAGTACTCAAATACTTTTTAAAATCTGGTTACTTTCCTGCTATTTTTGACCTTTTCACTGAGTTGCTGGCAAGCATGGTCTGATTCAGTTTTTATCCATCCTTCTTCACTATCCATCATTTTGTAGCTTCTCATAGGTAACCAATATGTGATAGCAGTCATCACCACAAACCTGTAAAAGTCTCTGAAACTAACAGCATGTCCACAATGGCATTTATTGACTTTTTAAATCAGTGCTAACTCACTTGTATAGATTCATAGAAATTGGCTCGGCATTCCTCATATAAATGTAACAATGGACCCACACCAGTTTTGCAGCTGTGCGGTAAAGGTACTCCCATAGAACAGAGGTGTGTGTGACCACTCTTATCTGGAGGATGTTTCTAATTTCTTTGGCCATGCTCTTTCAACCACAAAAGCTTTGACCATATAATGGTTGAGCACCTCCTAGAACCTCCTCAAGAGAATGAGTTGTCTGTTCCTGAGCAGGATAATTTAGACACCCAAGCTCTGAGAAGGCAGAGGATTCCTTCTTGCTAGCTAGTTAGGTTTACTTTTTGCTTATCAGGGCGATGAGTCTTAAATGCAGTCTTAGACTTTTTGCTTGCAGCTTGGAGACTCAACGTAGATGTTTATTTTGCACTGATCCACGATCTCTGATGCCTTAGAGTGATTTCAGAATCACTTCTCCCAACTGTTGCTCCATTAATCTCCTGGAGATTAGAGGTCCCATTGCAAATAAAGCTGAACGTGCTCCATAGCGTCTCCTCAACTACTCCAATCCATATCTCTGCATGTTGATGTAAATTGAATTAGCCGTTTTTAAATGGTAGTTAATATGCCAGGCTATAACCAAGAAGCACAGGGGGAGCTCTCCCGTCGGGACAGACCTCCCATTCTGCTGTCTCTGTTAAAGGGTCAGTTACCTGGGCCAGAGATGGGGGCATAGAAATTGGGACAGCTGGAAGAACTAGCTTCTTAATTTAAGCGAGCATGATTTTCCAAAATCATGCATCAGGGCCTTGAGTTTTACTAGTGTCTTGATATTGTGCTATCCTGTACACTGTGATATTAAGGAGAGACTGCCGATTCCAATTTTCTGGCTTTTACGCTTCAGGAAAAGTTAACAATGTACAATACGAAAGCTGAAAGAAAGTAAACCCAAGTTTTTTAAGATCTAAAATAGCTTTTATGACTAAGAGCTTTCACAGTCCTTCATACTGCTGGAGAAACATGTTTAAAAGATTCGTGTTTTAAAAAATCTCCTTGGAAGAGGAGACTTAATGTAGCTGAAGCTTAACCCTAATCTAATTTAGATTTTGTGAGTAGGACATGGAAAAAAATTGTGTTAGTTTCACCATCATGTTTTAATAAGGGAAGTGGATGTTTGTTCTGTGTGTGTGCACGTGGGAGGCACAACAAGAGAAGTAAATCCCTGTGTCCCTAGTGTTAGAATTTTTTACTTAGTTTTCACTCTTTTGGAATTGCCCATTTTTCAGTTCATGATAAGGACTTCCATTAGCATAACAAATTACACAGGTATGAGAGAAGCAGTGCAAACTATAGCAGCCAGCCAATCCACGAGTTCTTTTGCCTCCATCTTTAATCTAGCTATGCCAATATGGTAATATACGATTTCAACGAAAGAAGATTTTTTTTCCTGAGGAAAAAAAATTATTAACATTCTGTATTATATAGTGTACTGAGGACGCAAAACGTCTCTGGTTAGAGTAAAAAGTCACCTTTTTGACTGATAAAAATGTATTCCCACTGATTACTACAGCAGTGTTGCTTAAGGATAATGGTATAATAGATACAAATTCATCCCATAATTCCTTTAACCTCAGTAAATATATTGCAAATGTGTACTGTCTATTGTGGTAACACAAAGCAGAAGTCTTAATTACTCTAAACAAAACAAATACATAGAGTTTTTAAGTGTGTTTCTAATTTCAGAAAAATTTCTCATAGATTTGCCTTTTTTTTTTTCACATCTTGAATCAGACATGAGCAAATGTGTTTGTATGTGTGTTTTCCTCAAAGCACTGAGGAGAATGTCGTGTGACAATTATCTTTTCCATTCACTGTCATGCTGCTATTTGGTCACATTTCAATCCACTGGAAGAAAAAAAGAAGGTAGGGGGAATTGAAAGCACAACAGAACTGCTGAAATGTGTTCAAACTTCAATAGTGCCGCAACCCTTAACAGAAGGCAGAGCTCAGTTGTGTTTATGGAATGGTTCCACATTTCTCAAAAAAGAAGTAATTAAAAAAATTGAAAAGCAATGACATTAACAAGATAACACAAAAGTTTTATTACTTATAATTATTTTTCTTTCTGTCTTTTTCAAGTAAACTTGTGCATTCTCATAGAGGCAAAGTTTCCAGCAAGTACTCTTCCTTCCCTCTTTCCTTGCCTTCACATGTTTCACTTTCCTAAATTGCTCCTTAAATATTTAAATTAAGGTCATCTTGCTTTTTGATTCGTTGGTTGTAGTGACATTGTTCTTTATGTTCAGAGGGCGATAAGGAGTAGTCAGGTTTCAAGTCACAGTGACTTTGTTATTTTAAGTGCTGAAAGTCTTCTTTATTAAACCCCTGAGTTATTTTTCTGTCTGAAGCAACCTTGTCTGTAGTTTGTGTTTCTCGCTAAACAAAAGGCTGTATTTGGCTGCTGAAAAAACGGATCTGCCAGAACAGTAAGGCAAAGGGAGATGCTGATATTTTATCAACTAAGAAAGCACACACATAACTGGGGGCTCATTAACCTTCATCATGTCACATCTAAGAAATTTCCTGCTCCACCTCCCCCTTCATGTATTTTGAGTAACAGTTAACATTTTAAGTCTATTTTGTGGATGTTGGAGTCCCACATACCTAAACTGAGATAGATATCTTTTTAAATGCAAATTATTTATTTTCTTCTCCCACAATTGCACAGTAGAAACACAGGAATACCTTACACCTAGAGGAGTTATAACAGTTTGTATAGAAGTCAGTTTTGAGGAATAAGTGCCTGTCAGGTTCGTCCTATTTCAAGAAGGTTCTGCCACCTTTTTGGTGTTTTGAAGATCAGTCATATTTGCTTCCACTTTCCTTACTGATTAATTCCACTGAAATAATGATAAAGGGAATATCCCCTAAGCTTATACTTTTATTCAGCATTGGTACACTTATCAAGTCAAACCCTCTGATTAAATCAAAGTAGGAAAAATTACAAGTTAAATGTGAAGTGGCTTGCTGTGTTAGAACTTAATTAAATCTTTTCTATTATTTTAGACGCTTTATTATATTTGTATTGCCTTTATATTTGTATAGCCGGTATATTTGGCTTTATCAGATTTTACTTCACTTAATGGTCAAATTTTTATTTTGGCTTTCTACTTCTAATTTAGAAAGCATAATTTGCCCTTTGTTCTTTTTCAGTGTAAAAGTTGTGTCCAGTTTTGTCACTAGCTAGTTAGCTAAACACTTGAAAACAGGCTTAAATCCTATAGCCAGTGTATTTTTACAGTGTAACAAATTAGATTCATGCATCATGTGTTCAAGCAACACATTTTTCCAAATGGAGAATGAATACTAAGGTAGGGTTTTAGTCATATTCACCAAAATCACGATGAAAAATTAAACTAGCAGAGTCTGTTGTCTCAGGAAAAAAAGATGTATATGGATTAAATTTATTTAACTTAAGGGTTTTGCTCATGACTGTTAAAAGCAGTATTTCACACTTCAAAAATGTGACACCAAGAAGTTTTCACCCAGAAAATGGGGTGCAGGGGTCATTTTATGCCTGGTGCTGAACTGACCTTTGCATGTCCAGTCCATTGATGATGGAAGTTCTTTTAGCAAGGAATCTTTAGCAGTGAGTGATACAAGCCCATTAGAAATTAGTCTGCTGAGATAATCCCACGGAGTTATGAACATCTAGAAGCATATGAGATCAGTTTTAACCATCACTGCTTTGCAAATAGAAGTAGACTGCATAGGCTGATCCACTTTTTTTAAACGACAGATGTTTCCATTGTTATGGCAATACTGTTGAACGAGTGGTGAAGTCAGTAATGTTCATAAGTTGCTGGTATTTGGTGCCTTTTTACTGTGTCTTCTGAATCTATTATGAGCAAGGCTAGACAGCATGATAACAGTGCCAGGCAGTGGGAGAGCATTGCATATGCTGGAGCTCCCTTATGTGTCAATAATGGAGCTGCAGTTCTGAGAAATATTAGGATATATCCTTATTCAGAAATACTTCTTACAGTGCCTACTGAAGGCAATGAGAAATTCAAGGCCAGAGGAGAATCGAACACTTAAATAAATTGTGGTTGCTCAGACTGCTCTGCAATCATTCCTATAGATGGTCCAGCAAAAAAGTATTGGATAACTGGAATTGGATTCTCTTGTCCATTTATTGACATTTGTGAAGTCAGCCACCAGAATGTTTTCCAGGTCATTCTGTTTTCGGTGAATTACAGCTTCAGTCATCTTGCCCTTGTAACTTGTGTATAGAATATTTAAACCCTGGAAATGCAAAAGCACTACATGCACATAGAAATCGCTGAGTTCTCCACTGAAATAAATTGTTTCTGGGTGAAATGGGAAGCTGCTGCATAAGGGCATTCTTTATACAGCATTGGTCTGAGGAAGCAATGAACATGTCTCTGGCTGAGTCTGTAGAAAGATGTGGGTCTAGTATTTTCCAGTTTTCTGAAAGACCTCCCTTCTGGCATGAAACAGTACGTAAATTCAGGACTGACTCAGAGATGGAGTGAGTCACACACAACACTCCCCACAGTCCCTCAGGTCTTCCTTGGAGGCTTTGTGAGTGTGTTTCTTTTGTGAACTTAAATAAGATCATTGCAGCCGCAGGACATGGTAACCGTCATGTATTACCACTTCTGGAATGATTCGGAAAACTCTTTATCACCAATACGTCCCAGGTATGGAAAAAGCCTTGCACATAGTAAACCCTCCTATGTTTTACTCGTTATCTGTGTTATATAGGAAGGATTTATTTCACTGTCACACATACACCTACACTCCCCAAAATTCCCAAACTACGCCATCCAGCAGTATCTAAACACCTGCTGTTCAAAGGCAGAACAGTAAATAATAATCCTGCATTACAGCATGCTGCAAGCCTTTCTCATCGTGGGACGCTATTAAGTCTCCATCTGTACCACAGGTTGGAAATGTGTTGTGGCAAAGTTCCTGACTAAGGCTGTATTTAGGACTTAGGTGGGAAATGGTGCACAGAAACTTGAAGAAGAAAAATGAAAGAAAAAAGAAAATTGAAAATGCTCCTGCAATTTCTTTAAACGCAGCAGCATTTAAAGAAAATAATGGGTCCATTTTCCATAGAACAAAATTATGACATAACGTCCTCTCTTAGGTCGTAATGAATTCATTTGTGTGCCTATGGGAAAGTATTGTATTTTCATATACTCATGAATGTGGAAAACAGGGATCTGGAAGCTTTGACAATGGTAACTACAATCTTCATCCATAGTTCTTCTGCTCTGTAATGGACTAGTTCAATGCCCACTAAAATAAATGGAAATATTCCTGGTGATTCCAGTGCTGTTAGACTTATTCTTCTGTATATCATCCAATGACATATTTCCTCATCACTCTGCTTCATCATCTGATGTTTTTACTCTTTTGTATGTGTAGATAAAGAGGTTCCTAAAGCAAATGTTTCACTCCAGCTGGTGCTATTGGGTCATTCCTTATTTCATCTTATCACGTGTACTTGAAACTAACATCTTAAGTGCAGTGATGAGCAAGAAAGAAAAGATAAAAAAATGGATCTCTCACAATGAAAAGAGATATTTTAAGAAGGGAAGAAATAAAGTTTTTGTTGTCCACATGCAGTCAGCTTGTTGATTGTGAACAGAAATGATGTGAGGATTGAGTTTTAAGCATCTTCCCTGGGTTTCATTTGCTGTTCTAACCATTGTTTTTTCATTAGCTTATTTTCATGTTGATAATTTGTTTTCTTTGTTTTCTTTTCTATTACATTCTTGGCCATTAGAAAACACTTTCTTTCCAAAAGTTATTTGCCCAATTTGTTTCCCATAACAACAATAATAATAGGAAAAAATACTCCTTTTTATAGCAATTTAAGGGCCAAAATTTGTCCCTTGCTACTTGTGTGCAGTCACACTTTCAGTGGGATTTGCACTCACATTACTGAGGCTAAAAATCTGGCCTTGTGCATCACACCCCACCCCTTCACCTAACTGCAACAAGTAACTGTAATAAAACATAGTAAGACTTCATCTATGTTTCAAAATTGAGGGAATAATGTGACTAATCATCTTCTAGTGTTTGAATGATTATCCCTCCTTCCCATCCTCTCGTACTGTGGCTGATGGTTAATCTTTCATTGCATCGTGTGCTTGACACTTGGTCTAGCTAATACAGTAGGTGGAAAAACCATGTTAGCTGTGACTTCTTAGCCTTTTGTTATATCACAGGTTTTTCTGGGGGAAAAAAGTGCTGTAGCACTACTGTGCATTCAACCAGCTCCTGTGGGAAGGGGCCTGGTGCACTCACCCATCCCGAGCACTGGTCACCTAGGAGTTATTGCACTCAGAAGGTCAGCAGGGTGTTGCTGGCTCATATGATGTGGTCAAAGGAGGGCTTATGTGGCTATTGGGACAGATAAGTTGTGTTGAGTTTGATTGATTGTGAGAGTGCTTTTTTAATTCCTGGCCTCTTGGCCCAAGCATTATGCATACCCAAGAGTGGTGAGGGTATCCACAGACAAAGGCAAGTCTTCATTAATTGCCCATAACTTTATATGACATTAATGGTGAGCAAAAAGGTTCATTGGTAGCTAGTGAGAATCACAAAGAAGCCCTTCAGTCTGATTATCCTAGCTATTACAGCACTGCTAAAAAATTGGAAAGCAAACAACAAAAAATACATTATTAAAAGCTGGAGAAACCAATTTCTCACAGAAAGACAGCCAAACCCCCATATTAGGTAATACAATAATAACATTATTTTTCACGTCTCCAATTATTTCATACCTATGTACTTTTCTTTTACAGTAAGAGTGTTCAATCTAGATTCTGGGCTTAAATTTTCAAGGTGAAATCCCAGAGGACCTATTGGTTTTCACAGCCACTACCAACTTGAAAACTTAACAGCACATTGGTTTGGTTTCTGATTTATTACGAAGCAGGCTTAACTGAACTTACTGGCTGGAATCTAAATAAGTCTTGCTGGATTTCTGCTTTGCACCTGCAGAAGCAGCTTCAGAGAGCTGCTGCCCTCTGTAGATACTGTACACTATCAGTATAACCTTCTCAAGAAAAGAATTAAAGAAGGAAGAGAATTGATGATAAATGAAGGAAGTTGCCGTAGCAATGTACTTTGCTGTAACCGTTCCCTGCTGAAATTAGAGGTAATGGTCCCAGTGAGGCCTATGGGACAGCTCAAAACCCATTACTTTATGCAATATCTTTCTTATTGTGCTGGGATGTATTCCTAGAAATAACATATAAATAAATACAAGTGATTTGTTTGGGTTTTTTTTATTTAAAAATATTATTAAATTTATTGCTTAGAAATTGTTATAACTCTCTATTGGTTTATTTATTACAGAAAAAAAAGACTGAACTGAGGAAGAGTGGAAAAATAATGAAAATATTTCTTTCCTGCATAAGAAAAAGGTAAGATTTAGAGGACTGTAATATTGTAAGTATTTATTTATAGTATAATTATAACTATGAGGTAATTTGTTAAGTTCCCAAACACTGGCAGCTTTTTATTTAAGCTTATCCAGACCTTCAAAGCCTTGGCTGCCTAAAAGTGGGTGCTTTAAAATTCACAATACTTTCTAAATAACTGAGATAATAAGAAGTCCACTGCCAGGCACTGTATATACCACTGTATTGACATGTTCTGCATTAGAGAAGCAAAGGTTACAATTAATTTTGTGCCAGCATATTATATTAAGCGTGTATGTATTTCAGCTTCCTTGGTTTACAGTATCTCTATTTTGGATTTGTTGAAGGGTGGGTTCATTCTTTCTTTCTTTTTTTTTTTTTTTTTTTCCTTCACACTCCATTCCCTGAAAGCTATAAATGCTGCAATTTTTTCTGGGATTTTTTTTTCTTTTTTGGCCCCAGGTACCCAGCTGTGCATGAACTAATGCTCCCCATATGTGTTCATTGTTCCCATTGCTGGTGTCTGTGCAAGTCACCAGAGTTTTCCTAATAAGGCTGGGTTTGACCTTTCAGAATTTCTCAAATGAAGAATCTAACTGCATTTGTTATCCTCAAAACAGATAGACTTCCTTGCCACTGCCCTTATAAAACTTCTCTAACAAACAGTAAAGTATGCTCGTTCCAAAACCCAAGTCAAACCCCAGAGCTGTTGAAGAGTACAGAAGCATTAGGCAGCCAGGCTTTGGCTGGCCCTTCCAGAAGGGTGGTGCACCAGATGGAGGGAGATCCCAAGGAAGGGGAGCAGACAGACTGACAGAGAAAGAGACTTCACAACAGAAGAAACTAAAGCCTAGAGAGAGGGCTTTTCCATGGATGGGCTGGCTTAGGCAGGAAAACCCTGTCCGTTGGTTTTACTGCCCCTGTGTCAAGGCAAGGGTTTCATGATGTACGTGTTGACTGCTGGGGTGGTGGCCCCCAGTTCTACTCTTTTCTTGTGACAGCACTGGCAGCAGTGTGACAATGCAGGGAGCCAGATGACAGAGCTGACCCATCTGAAAATGAATCTGCTTGCTGGTTTGCTGGAATGCTTTTGGCTGGCAGGATTAATACTTGGTCAGATTAGTTCTTTCACCTGTCTTCCTTCAGCCCCAGGAGCCTGCGTGCTGGCACATGCTGGAGAGACGTGCCACCAGGATGGGAGGGGAAGGTGATGTCTCTTCTGTTAGAAGCTTGTGACTAGTTGAGGTTAAGGGAATGTGAAACTACAGCTCATGCCAACAAAATATTTCCTATGTTGATGAAAATAAGTGAAACAGAGCTCTATTTCCATCAGTGAAACTTTCTCCTGAGTGGAGTCAACTGTGAGATCCTGCATCTTAGTAGTTGCTAAGGTCAGAAGAGCAGAAAGTAGTATGAACTGACTGGTCCTTGTCAAAGGAAGAAGATAAGTGAGGAATTTGGATTAATATAGTAGACACTGGTAGTTATGTTTCAGTTGCCTAAAGGCAAAATGGACTAATTTGTGCTAATTTATACATTATTTTAATATTAACTCATTTTAGAAAAGAACAAATAAATGAACAAACAATTATGAAAGCCAAGACAAGTATCTCCAAAACCGAAAATTCTATTAAACTCGTACAAGTATTCTCAGAAAATATCCTGCCAATTTACACAACTTAATGATGGGCATATAGCTATTTGAATGATCCATTAGAATCTGAGGTGAGAGATGTAAAAAATCTGTTAGTAAGACTATGCTTCACCTGAAGAGATACAATTCTGTTAAATTTGATAGAGCTTTCCCACAGGTAATAGAAAAGGAAGGCACTTTCATTTGATTTTGACAGCTAAATAAAATATCCTTCATAATTTCTGTACAATTATTTTACAATAGTAGAAATTATTAAATAATTCTTCTTTCTTTTTTTTTCTTCTTTTTTTTTCTCTTTCTTATGTAGAAGAACATCTTCCATAAGTTTTCTTGGCTGTATTAAGGCACTGAAAAAGCAGGTACACACCGATAGGTACTTTAATAATGAACAAAACACAAGGAAGTCAGGATCTTTATAATTTAATGTATGCTCTCTAATGTTTCAATTATTTTTACTATGGCAGCTTGCTGACTTGTAAGCAAAGTAATTAGACATGGATAAACTTGGATCTGCAGGGTGATTCAGCAAAGTAAATAGGAATGAATAAGTTTAGTTTTGCAAACAAATTCTAAATCTAGTATGAACAGAGCTTGTGTTACAACTAAAATGTGTGATTGCTAGCAGCTATAAGTATTAATGTGTTTTCCCCTTTTTGCAAGTTTTGCCTATAATAAATTTACTGAGCAAGACATACAGACTTCTGTCCAATGCTATGAAAATTAACCAAGGCACATTAACTGCAGGAAATCTTCAAAGGTACAAAAATAAAATGCTTATTCAGTAATTAATTAAACCAAACAAGCCATCAGCATGTGCTACATAGCCTAAGTATTATGTCAGGTCAATAATTAAGCTGTAGTAAATCTTCTGGAGGTTCTATCCTGCCAAACTTTAAAGGCTCAAGACTAACCCAAGGACCCTTAACATTTTAGTGAGCCAGTAAATGATTACAAAGATAGCTTCTCAATCCAAAGCTTGCTACTATTAACTTTCTATTTTTTAAGACATCCAGAAATTGTATGCTTTGTGGTCGTTGAATAATATCCTGTGAACAAAACGTATGGCTTTCTTGAGCCTATGGAAAGGAATGTTTTATAGGCTTGAGTTACGTCAAGATAAAAGTGCACTTTTCCTGCAGGGAAAGATATACATTAAGCAAAAAGTAATGGTTTGGAATTTTCCCTTGTTTATGTGAACACGACGATTATGAAAACTTGAAGCTAATCTCACTGTATGCAGCTGGTAAAGAAAAGCACTATGCAAGCTGTCTCATGTGACTCTGCCAAAGCAATTCCAAAAAATCTGCACTAGTTATGCTCTTTGAAGGCCTGGCTGACTTTTAGGTGGAATGAGGAGGTCACAGCAAGTTGTGTGGTGACCTTGTGATGTGGGAATTATGGCAGTAGGCTGAGTATCAAATCATACATCTCAACCTAACAAATAAAAATATAAAGCCACATGGCAGAGCACAGAGCAGGAAGCTTGAAATGTTCTGAGATTCAATTTTCCCTCATCTGTACTATTTTCTGTCACCTCATTTACATAAAATATTTCTGGTTAAACAATTTGCAAATGCATGTGATTTAATAGCAGGTATATGCATGGCAAAGGTAAATTTGGATTTAAAATTAAGACATTACTAGCAATGAAAGACAGCTGGTGTATATCAAGTTTATTTCACGTGCGAGTCTTTGTATGGAATTTTGTTTGGAGCCAGTTACTATTTGACATGTTAGCTCATAGTTTATTTTAATTACAGAATATTTAAATTACCAGATCTCCAGATAACATTTCGTAACAAATAGAATGAAATAAGATTATTCGATCTGCTTTATTTTCCCTCCAGATGTGTGGCTGTATGTTGGTTCTATATAAAGCATGTGTTGTTTGCTTGCATACAGCACATGAGGATAACCAGGCTGTCCTATACCATCAATCTGGTCATTATCTCCAGTTCCATCTTGATGTTCTCTCCCAACTTTATCTAAATTTTACCTAGGTTTATCTATATTTTTCCTAGGTTGTTCTTAAAGAGTTTAACTAGAGTCAGGCTAAGAAAATGCATGCCTTAGATTTCCATAGAAGTGGAAGTTATGAAATAACGTGATTTAGATGAGTGATCTTGGTTTTGTTGAAGAGAATGAATTGAATTATTATTTGCAGTGCCTTCCAGTTTTATTGAATGAAATGACAAGTGATCATTTTGGTGATATTCCCAGTCTACCAAAGGCAGGAGATACAAATAACCTTATGAAAGACTTTATATTGGAAGATTTCCAAGAAATTTTTGCAGATCCAAAGGTTATTAAAAAAAAAAAAAACAAAACCAACAACTTTGGACATTGTTTATCTAACCTGAAACTTTAGAGGTTCACTCTTCCTTGACTGCATCATGTGCTGTTATAGAGACATTTCTCAAGAAAAATTTATACACATACTTGGGTCGTGGTATCTCATACAATGAAACTATAACTGTGAAGTATGCATAAATGTAATTCATATTTGTCAGTATTAGGAATTCCTTCAGAATATTTATTATGAAATAAAGTGCTATCACTTGCTCAGTGGATAAAATATTTGAAAAGTTCCAAGAAAAATGAAAAGGCGGCTTTTTGACCTGAAGCTTAAAAATCATGTCTTTTATGTATATAATCTATTAATGACACTCTCAGTGCAAAGACTTTCCTGGCACATTATCCGCTGACATTCCAAAAGCCAACTTGAGTTAATTAAGTCGAATACAACTTAACCCTTGGGGTCAGATTTTTTTAGAAATATAGTTTCATTACTGCACATACACGTAACCCAGTCCCAGTTCTAAACAGGCATTTGGATCCCAGTTTATTTGTGGGAAGGGCAAGAGCTTGAAAAAGCCATTTCACTTCATCTGAAATGAGCATGATCTTGAATCAAGAACCAGAGGTTTGCATTACGGCATTGCACTCCAGGTTATAGGGCTCAGGAGAGTGAATCTGCATGAGGGATTCATAAGTCAAGAGTACTGGGCTGACCAGTGATGTCTCCAAGCAAGAAACGTGGGTAGATGGTCAGATGGGTCTCACAGAATAACTTGGAAAAATCCCAACAGGCAGTAGATTGTTAGGAGAGGCCGGGAAGCTGAGCAAGGAAGACACAAAGCAAGTGCAAGAAACAGTGTTTTAGAGTTCAGTACATCACGCTTCATTTTACTGTGTGCACAATGAGAGCACAGTCACTGGTCTATCAGCAGAAGGTATTGCTGAGCATCCTGCTAGAAGGCGTGCAGCAGAACTACAATGTTTTTGTAGGGTTCCTCTTTCTGTGCTGTGATATTTCATTGTTATTAGTTTTCTACACAGGATGCAGCCAAATCACACTGAATCTGTAATCAGGCAGTCTTTCTCTAACCAGAATCTTGTCAAGTGTTTTCATCTCCTTGTTGAGAGTCTTTTTCTTTCTCTCCTGCTAAAAGGTCACAAGGAAATACCTACCAAAAATAGAGAAGTCCCATGGGAAAAATCCTCTAACACAGAGGTACATCTCTGCATTGCATACACATACACGTTCTGACACGCACCCACACAAAGATTATCTGCTAAGACGCATGTGCTATATTATTTGCTTCTGCATCCCTCCCAAGCGATCTCTGCCATCAGTGACTTTAGTTCTATCTCATTAGGATATTCCATTTTTGGAAACAAAACCGATTCATTCTCATCTCTTTTTTCCTCTCATGCTGTCAAGTTTCTCGGTTTGGAAAAGAGGATTACGTAGAAGGGGATTATTAGCTGAAAGATAAGGGGTTTCCCCCCCTAAATGCAGCAGGGTGAATGGCTTTTAAATACAGTAGATACAGGTGATAAAATGAGGTATTCCAAGGAGACACAACTTTGCCCCTTCCTTTCCTCTGTATTTTGTGACTTTCTTGCCCACAGCACATTTCTGATCTGACCTGGTAAACAAGTGCCTTTTCCATTTGGGTTTCTTTTCCATCACCCTCTCACACATAAACCTTTTCTGTTTTTCTATATACACTGTTGATTAAGATCCAGAGGGAGTGTTTTACAGCCTGTCAATACAGTAGGAAGTCTGTGATCTTGGAGTTTTCCCTTTAGAAGCTGTGAAAATGAAGATTCTGGGATTCACTTTTGGTATCATAACCTACCATGTCACTTATACGAAGCAACAGGCGCTTGTTTGCCTTTGTGGCTGCTCATCCTATTAAATTAGTTCACGTCAGTAGAGCTCCAAAGAGGAAGTATGAGGTTTTTCTCCTTCATTTCCTCCTGCTACTTAGCGCAAGGGGTTCTCAACTGCTGGTTAGGCTGCTTCATTGGTTTTCTTACCAGCGTGTGTCTCGACACTGCATGCCTTAGTGAGGACCAGGCAGTCAGCAGTTTGGTGGGCAGTATGCTGAATGTATGCTCAGGAAAAGAGAGACGGGCAGGAGAAAAATACATCCAAAATACTTCCTTCCCCAGCCTGCACCAAACTAAAGGCAGGAACTTTTGTATAAGTGTACTCTTAAGAATTCAAGATCAAGTTTTCAAAATGCCAGTCTCTAGAAGTATTTATGAACCTTTTCCCACAGTTAGGTGGTGTTTTTTTTCCTGTAAGAGCCAAGTCACTTCCTTCCTATCCAGTATCAGTCGTATTACCATGCCTTAGTGGCAAACTGGTGCTGTGCAAGGTATCAAAATAAGACACTGACAGTCTGATAAAAATGCTTTTAGTATTTCATACAAGGAATGTTTTTAAAGTAAGTTTTGTAAAAGAATTGTATGATGTGTCATTATTTCCTCTACCCCTTCCAAATATTTCCATTCTGAAGGATGTTTAAGAAGAATGGAGACTTTTTTTCAGCCACACACTTCTACTGCCAGTAACTTGGTTCAGAAGTATCTCACTGTTTTTCTTGCAAAAATGCAGAATATCTTTATTAAGAAGTAGACCTATAGGATCATTAAGATTGTAATGATACAGTCTGGGAATGGACAAAAGAATACTAGAAAGAGAAGTCTTTTCTGGCAAAAGAAAATAGCTAAAGGAAAACCATACAAACAAACAGAACTGCCTAATGTGACATCAGTGGTGAGATACAGTAATATTAAAACTGTAAATGCTTTCTGAGTGAAGTATATGGATAAGATTAACATTTCTTCAGAGGGGACTTTTTTGGTCATATAGAAAAAAATGACATATCTGCAACTGCTTAAATCTACTCGCAGTGAGAAAAGCACTTGGACATGTGTTTATATATGTATATCTGCTATTGACATAGCAATGAAGCAGTTTACTGACTTGGGGCCAAGAAATGCTAATGGGAAAACTTCCCAGCATTTGTTGTTGCCTTGCAGATTTACAGATCTAAGACAGCATCTCTTTGCTCATTGTTGCCTCGAGTTGTAATCATTTTCCCTACCACTTTCTCAGTCTGTTCCCAGAAGGAAGAATAAAATGGCCTATTTTCCATGTCACATGAAGGCCTGGTAGGTTTTGGTCTTGACAAGCAACCAGATTATGTACTAGTGAAGTGCAGGCTCTCACCTAAAGAAATGTTGAGAGCAAGGATATTACTTCTGGGGAAGAATTCAACCATGGTTTACACTTTATTCCTCATGCGGAAGAAAAATGCATGAGTTTCCAGCCGGTTTTGCAGTTCTTAATGTATAAGAGTGTGTACAGATGAGAGATGAGGTGTACACGAGAGATTCTCTAAGTCATCACTCCCTTCTCAGCTCCTTTGGTGCTATGCTGCAGTAAGAAAGCTGGTGCACTCATTAGGTGATTAACCTGGTATTTAGAGTAATTTAGTCTCAACTCCTTGCTCAAGTGAAGACTTCTTGTACAACAGTGCTACAGCCAGTGCCACAGGGAAAACATTGCTTCACCATCTCACAGGAGAGGTGTGGAGATAGACACATTTAAGATTACGGAGTGCTTGGATAATGAAGTAATGGGATGTTCATAAATGCCACAGTGAAATCCTAGGCTTCACGGCTCAGCAGCTGTGTGATGCACAGTGGGCATATTTATCTCTAGAAACTGCTCCTGGAAGCTGCAGGCCACACCGGTTCCCACTGAAGGCGTTCCCAGACCCTTCGGTGATCAGGTCCAGAGCTTCTACGGGATTTTGAAATCCTGTGAAAGGTAAATTAAGATGACTAAGGCAATAAAATATAACCACTGATTAACAAAACAGGTCTTTATAGCCATTAATTCTATATTTATAAATAGCTGAAGACATGACTGAGTGACGGTGTTCAATCATGCAACTAATTGAAAGCAAATAAAGGTATGATGACACAGTAATTGTAACTGAAACGAAAACATTCTGCACCAGCATTTTTAGAGTCTTATATACACGTTAACTTTTTCTTTCAGGTAGTAGGCCTTCCCCACAACTTTTCATAGTTTAAATAGTACCAAATTAAATCATCATGTATACTGTGCATAAGACTATGCATAACTATTGAAACAACACAGAATACCAAAGACAACAAAAGAATACATTTTTTTCTGTGGAAACTGGGACTTTGAATTTAGGTTGCGATTTTGATAAATTTGTAAATATCCCAACTTGTGGCCATGATGCCATGGTAGCATGAACTGTGTTTGCAAGGCCTCGAGCTTAGGTTACACTTAATATTCTAGAACGACTGTATTCTGTGATGCTCAGAACAAATATAGCAGATGGCCTTTACACCTTAAGGTGCTCAGCTGGATCATGATGAATTTTTACTCTTATGAAAGAAGAGATGTATTTTAAGAATATTTTGGGGTGGTTCTTGTGATTTTTGTCTTTGTCATATGATTTCCCTTCTAGCCATCACCAAGTGCTGTTATACCACCTTCTGAATGCATGTTCTGATTGTCAGGTGCACCAAAATTTTCTTCTGGGTCTCTGCTGAGAGACTTCTCTCCTAGTCTGAATATTGCATCACACACATGGCACAGGCTGGGATAAAAATAAAGGGAGGTCATGCAGAGATGAAGGGGAAGCATAATGCTGAAATACAAGAGCAACAAAGGTCTAACTTAACTTGAAGGATTTTAACTGGAACAGACGGCACAAAGGTGCTTATGGATGTTTGTTGGAGGAAAAGGTGACTACAGAGAGCTGAGCAGATTCTCTCACTCCAGCAACAGTTCAAATGTAGAGCTATTCTCATCGAGCTTTCAGACTTCTGAAAAATTTCTGGTGATTTTTGTTAAAATGCAGCTCTGTCATAAGACCAATATCCTGAAGTTCCCATGTCTTCTGCTGTTCGTGATGGTTACAGCGAATGTATTAAAATTATAGAGTTTGTGCTGTCCAGAAAGCAATTTTACAAACATAACTTCTATCTTTTAAATCACTAGTACTAAAGGTATATGGGCTACATTAGAAATTTTCCTTTAGCAAAGTTTTGCTGGCTACAAACTTTAGACACCCTACATACAGTTACTCATTACTTATCAACATTATCTGAACAAGCCATTTACCTCTGGAGGACTTGCTCTACTGCATCTGACGTAATGCAATTAACTACTGAGTTAATACACAAGGTGACATAAAATCCTGTTTAAATTTTTAACATTACTGGCCAGAAAGAGATAAAGAGGTTAAAAAAAAAGAGACTAATATTGTCTTTTTTTTTGCTGTTGAAGTAGTTTTTAAGTTGGTTATTCGCTAAGCAAAGATTGCTGAATAAGAAGATGTCGCTTTGCAAGCTGACTTTTCAGTGCAGGACATTTCTATGTGCATTCTTGATGAGTACATTGAATAGCAAAAAAATACTTCCATAGATCAGAGTTTTAAACTACGAACTTGAAATGTGTGTGTCTTCTGTCTAAATAAAAATATAAGAGGTTCCTGGCTTTTATGTTACACTGACTTTTTTTCTTTTTGGAGACTTGTCTTTTCTATAATGTTTAATAATAAAGAAATAGATTTTCAAGTAGCACCGTTGCTTCACTATATGAAGTAAATAAGAGGGATCATTTCATCCATCATTGAAATGCAGCCATTTCAGGGGTATGGAATTTTATTGGTGCTAGCAACTAAACAAGAGTTTAGCGAGGAGTAGAATAATATGTGCTGCTAAAACTGCAGAGAACAAGTAAGCAGGATACCTAATTAAATAAAAAGCTACTTAATTAAAATATTTTGTATATGTCTTAGAGATGTTTATTTTAAATAATGGATATTTTCTTTAGCTGTGTGAACTCAAATGCTGTTTCTATGAAGGGAGATGTTTGACCTGCTTCAAGCTATAAAATAAGATTTGTGATTCTCCTAAGTCCACATGCCCCAGATTAATGTTAGTGTCAAACTGATTCTATGTTAAGCTCATTTAATGTACCTCTGGGCTATAAGATGTTACTTTGCCAGCAGCAAAGGTCACATGTTTTCAGGCATTGACAGTGCAAGTAATGACAAGTTGTTTCTGTGTTTGAGTGGATCAGGGTCTTTTTAGCATTCATTCAATGAATCTGGCAAACTGTAGCCTCTGCCCAAGAAGGGCCTGCGCCTTTGAGCAGACAGCACAGGGAATTATTAAACCTCCAGCTCTGAAATCTATAGCTTCATTTAGTTCAGATCTCCCAAAGGAATTTTCATGCCTTCAGCTAAATAGCAAACAATTTTGAAGCTGATTTTACCTAGGTAGCAAATTTCTTCTTGATCATAAAAAGAAACGGAAAGAGTATTTTATATATTTATTGGGGGGTTTTAAGCACATTTTTTGGTTTAATATATTTAGGTAGGTCATTTTACCATATTATGGTAGGCCAAACTAGCTTTACAACAGCAGTTGTGAAAAACAAAGCTCTCTGTGAAACTTTGCAAGCACTGGTCCTAAGGAAGGAAGCCTGATCAAATAGCTGAAACTCAGGAGCAGAGCTAAAGTTCCTGGCTCCTTCCTGGGTTGTTGAGTGACATAAGCAAGTCATGTGACAATACCAAGATTTACACAATGTTGTGAGTCATCTTGAACAGGTAATCAGAAAAGGCATTAAGCAGCTTGGGTAGGAGCTTGACATTTCCCAAACATTCACAGAATATATGTGGCTTCTCCTGCACATCCTAGTGGCAAAAAGTGCTCAGAAAAAAAGTTTTTTTTCTCTAAGGCAAAAGGCAACAAAAGCCATTGATGTTATGGTGCTCTGGGAATAGAATTTGCTAAGTATTATCAGGCACCTGCTATATTTGTGGTAGAGTTTTTTCTCCTAGACTGGGATCTGAGCAAGGGGAAATGGAAACAGCTTATAGGGGATGACAAAGGGATGGAATCCCTAGATATCTGTCTCTCACACAAATGCAGAGACCTAGGTCAGGGCTACAGTCAGGCTTCTCTGGGAAGCAGATACTTGGAGCCTGAAATCACATCCTCAGTCTCAGTACTTGCTCTTAGACTGTTTACACATTATCCCAAAATTGTCATTTGATAAAGAGCAGAAAGGTCTCAGGAATGCCAACACTCCATTCCCACATCAAGTAATCTAACCCACAGAACTGATCCCTCCTCCTACTCCCCAGTATATGGATCTTGCCTGGAACAGCTCTCCCAGGAGAGGCAGACTGAGCCTTTTGTCACCATTGCCTGGTGACTGAGGAATTCTCCTGGGACCGGAGCTGGAGCTCCTGACCTCATCAGGAGGAGGAGGGCTTGAATCTCAGACTTCCAGTTTCCTGGTGGATCCCCAACATCCTGTGAATTTTCCACGGCCAACGCGTGCCTCACAAATTGGGTTCCTCTGGAGACTTACGCCTGTTTTGCATCTCCCAAACAGCTTTAGCTAAAAGACAGGATCTTAGGCAATTAGCGCAATAAAGACAGGGTGACAGCTGAGCAGACCCAGAAGCCTAGCATTGGGTCTCCAAGAAACTTCAGGTATCTTAAGCTGTGCAGCACAATAGGTATGGATTATTTTAATTGTTCTTCTGAAGTTAAGCTCCTAAGTTTCTCTGAAAGGGCACTGATGTGATTTTTTGCATGGTTGCTGAAAAGCACATTGGTTCATGCTGTAGTGACCCAAATATTGTTAGAGATTGTTTATTTGTTCACATATGTGTCACAGTTCCCAGAGGTGTCCATGCAAAGGTTTAACTGAATCTGATTCGCTTAATCAGCACAGACTTTGTGTATGGACATGCCTTTCTCACATCCGTGCCATTTGTTTCACTGCCTCCCTTCTCCCTTTCCTCTCATCACATTTTTCCTTACCAAAGTTTCCCTAATTTTAAACACTTCCCCAAATCTTTTCCTTTTTATTCTCTTCCCAGTTGCCTTTTTATCTTTGTAGAAAGCTGTGGAAGACGTAAAAAAGGCAGATGGAAGGTGACACTCAATATGATCTGAAAATGCAATATAGTATGCCCTCAAGTACTTCACAGCAAAATTTGGGATCTGGACAGCTTCCTTAGCTTGCTTAGCACGGCTGAGCAGAGGAAGGAGAACAGGGCACTGTCGAGTATGACAATATGTTAGGCTTCAGAAGAAAATAAAAAAGCATTAGAGGGCCAAATTGTGCCAGGCTTTCCCTCACGGTAACACTGGGTATTCAGGCACAACTTCCTTAAAAGCACAAGGAAAAGCAGTAAGTGAATATTTTTAGTGTTGCAAGCGAAGTCTTATGTCAGTGTCACTTTTCCAAAGGCAACAGCATTATATTGGCTTATATTGCTAAAATTCAGGATTACAACTGACGCTTCTGAACTCAAGTTTATTTTTTCCTCCCAACTGAAGATTATAGAACAGTAATATGCTTTCTCTGTCCTTATGAGGAAATACGTGTACTGAGTTTTAAATGCGTGTACAAGAAAGGAAAATAATGCATATACGTGGGCGTGCGTGTGCCTGTAGGTAGAATTAGACAAAGACAGATATAATCTCTAGCCTTGTTTTGTTATGGTGATTGTTGACTCCCCAGACACAAGCTGGTAAATCATGAAAATTTAAGAACCCCTCCCCAGTGTGACTCTTTCATCTTCTTCCTCTTTCTCTGTACCTTTTTTTAGTTGTACAGTAGTTGCACCTGTAAGTACAACTTGAAGGAGCATCTCCAGGGAGTTTTTAGTCCATGTATGTGCACGAGGTTGATTACATCCTAAAACTCTTTTGAATTTGTGATTTTCAATATGTTTTCAGTAAAAGGGGTTAGGCAATAGCTCAGAAATGACATCAATTACCTGATCTACTGGGTGGGATTCAGAGGCCTAGTTGTAGGTGTTAGTGTGTGAGTATCTGGTCTCCCATTACAGGTAATAGCCTTTGAGTCGATACAGCCAGTGGGGCTTGGAGAGCTGCACCTGGACAGCCAAATAGTTTCCAGCTTCCCCTGACTGTACCGAGTAGATTCCTCTCTGACTGTCGTGGGAGCTTAGACACCTACCTCATGTAGTGACGTGACATTCTGAGAATTAAATCTAGGTGTCTACAATGTGGGGGTGAATCCCACCCAGTGTAATTATTTAAGTAGATGCAGATGTATATGTGAAGTAAAGACAGTGATTGGATTAAAACTGCAGTAATTTTAACATGAATAAATTCCAACCTATTCTGTTATGTGGCCCTTGGGTAATTAAAATCCAGTGTATGGCTAACTTACTTTACGTGCATTAACCTGTTACAAAAGGGTTACATATATTCATGAGGCAAGTAACTCTAGAGTATCTTTCTCATGATTAAGATACTCAGGGTGCTCAGTAAGTATTTAGTGATGCTAACTCCCGTTAAGCATTACATAAGTCAATTACACTTATTCATTTCCAATGAAAATATTAGAACCAGAAGTTAGAGGGCTAGTCCTGTAGAGTCCGAACAATTCCAAATAATGCTTAGTACCATAAAGTAAGAGCACTCATCACCTTCAGAAGTTGTTTAGCGCTAAGCAGGGTGGAGTCCTCAGGGGCACATTCATACCTTGAGAGAGGTTCAGCCTAAGACTTAAGAAGCACTGACAAGTTGTCAAAACAGACCTGAAGTGATTCATAGACTTTTGTGCTTGATCCTGTGCATGAAGGTGAATCTGACTAAAAGTAATAAAACTGCTTCCTTTAAATAATAAGATTCAGTCTTGTTTTTCTGTGCAAAACAAGTTGCTGACAGCCTAGAAATAAAGAAGGTTTTAATTTCTTTTAGGCTCAGAGCTCTTAAATTCTTCTGTCTCAGCACTGCCTCACTAGATGTGTTGGTTGCACACCCATTCAGAAGCAGGATACAGTCAGCACTTGATTATCCATGTGTTGCAGATTATCCATGCCACAGATATTAGTTGAAGCTCGGAGCCACATGAATGTGGCTACACTGCTTCCAGGAGCATCTCAACTCCATAACCAGTCCAGCTGCTTTTGCATTACACAGAGCTGGAGTTAACAAGCCCATCTGAATCTTATCTGGCTCCATGGTAAGCCAGTTCCCTAGGAAACACTGAGGCTCTTGATGGTGTCAACCTGTATCCAGCTGGGCTTCATTAACGTGGGCTCAATGACGCTCTGCTGAGCCCATAGTGGAGCTGGCATTGGTGGCAACCCTGAGGCTGGCAGGTGACAAGGGGTGGGGGGAGTGAAACAGTTCTGCACTGTGGTCCATTCCTCTAGAAGAGGAGCTTGTGGTTTATTAGTGGAGGTACGGTACCACAAGATTTCAGTCAGTTTGTTCTATTTTACTTTTTTTTTAATTTTTACTGTATTTCTGAAGTGCCAGGAGGAGTTGCACAGACCTGTGTTCAGTCAGAGGTCCATGTGTTCCAAAATCAACTCTAGATATCTATAGATTGAGGGGATTTAAGTGCTTACTTAGGTTTAGCAGGATAGATGTTTTTAAGTTGTCAATAAGAGAATGATTTTAACAATGAGCATTCATCTTTAAACTGTACTTCACATCAGGAGACTCTAATGCATCAATCCTAGACTGACACTCACATTATGACCTGGGCAGCTCTTGAAAGATTATGGCATGAAATAACACTCCAGCACTGATTCTTTCATTTTCTCCAAACTTTTAACATTCGTACACATGTACTTTCTTCATATGACAGTGAGACACACATGTTCTGGAGTAATTTTGAAAGCCTAGCCTCAGATTTATTAAAATCTAGTGGTTTATGATGGCTGTGAAAGTTGCTGCAGTTGAAGCTAGCTGTTTCCAAACCTGACAGAGGCATTTCCAAATGAAGTTATTCTTAGCTGCCCTTGATTTTACCTTCCCAAAACGCAGAGAATTCTGGACAAGAAAATGTTAGGATATTCCCCCAGCTTCTTTATGAATGTATATTCATTTCTTTATTTTTACTTTTCTTTTCAAAAGTCTTATTTCAAGTAGTGGAGGTTCTGAAACTATTATGTTAGCTTGTGTAATCCAGAAACCTCAAACGTGCTGTTAGACAATGGAAAACTGAGCTCCATGGACAACACTGAAACATAATTAGGGAAAACGCAACAAGAAAAAAATCCTAATGGTGCTGAAACAAAGGTTTCTATGGGCTGCAAATATTTTTAATATCTATAGCAACTTATCATCAAGAACTTTCTGAAAATATGAATTAATTGAGCCTCACAGTTTGAAAGGTAAATAAGAGTTATACTGGGATGGTTCTGTTTATTGCTTGAGTACAGTCTGATCAATTTGTGACTGATATTTGACAGCAAATAGCCCCATTGACCCAGATGGGAACAATCACATACAGCAAGTATCTCTAGATTATAACTGTAGACAAGATTCTGACCCAAACTTCCTCAACATTTAGTGTAAACAGTGGCAAAATTAAGACACTGCCTAAACTATGAAGGAAACTACTGTCAGTATTGTCTGTTAGATGCTTCGGGAACTACCATAAATACAGGTAGTTCCGACCATGTCTTCCTATTTGCCTGGGCAAGCCCCTTAATCTTTTCTTATCAAAACAAGGACCAAAGACATGCCATGTGGAACAGATTCTGAAAGCTCTGTGGAGCCAGAAGAATCTGTTGCCTGTGACTCCAGAGAAAACTTCATTAAGGACGTTTGGCAAGACTTCAGTTTGCTTGTATTTCTTTGAGCCTTCCTGCTACAAGTGTCAAATTATTTGAATTATGTCAATAATTGCCCAAGTTTTTCTACATGAGCTAAGTCATTCAAGAAATTACTTATCAAAGTAGTAAGTTTGATGAGAGTATAAGTTAAGCTAATTAATCATCAGTTAATCATGGCCTTGCATCTAGACAAGCAGCAGTCCTGCAATAAGCAGTGCCTGGGGGCAATGAGTAAGAATACTGTACCTCACATAAAGCTTTGGGGGCATTTCTTTTTTATTTCACTGTGATTGTGCTAGCCTATAAACGTACTACAAATCATTTAAAAGCAAAACCCAATGTATTTTGTACAACCTCTGTCCTTCCACTGGTGTAATCCATATACTGCATTCTTCAACTGAATTTCCTCAGCCTGGAACTAAGAGAAGTCAAGAAAGTAAAAAACTAAGAAAGTCCAGACTGCAGAAGTCCCCATGCCACAAGCACACTGCTTATTCTCTGTTTCATAAACTTGTGTCTTTCCCTAAAGCTTCAGAAACTTTTAAGTGTATCCAGTCCGTAAACTAACCTATCTTCAAGGTGTCGCCGCTGCAGAACTGTAATTCAGGAAAAGAGGTGATCTGTTGGGTACAATGCTCAGAACCATTTCTTTGCAGATGAAAATCAGTGCTTATCGCATAGTCCAGAAACAGCTAACCAGAACAGCTTTTGTTAGTGCATTGTTTCTTGTCCTGTAATGCTCCTAGAGTCCGATGTTCTGCAGCACCCTGACAACCTTAGTGTATTTCTAACTCACAGCCAGGCATGCTGTTGTGCTGTAGCACTGTAGCTGAGCGTTGATGGGACAAAGGTTTTGATATTGATAGTGGGGTTTTATTCAAGAGTAATAGCATCACTCTTTTTATAACAGAAAGCTTTAAAAAAGCCTTTGAGGCCTTGGCTGTTATTTTCACCTAGGATCTAATTTAAGGGCAGTTCAGAGTATTTAGTTTCCACACGGCAGACCTGTCGTGTCCTTTTACTGCTACCAACGCTTCCCTACCCAGGGGCTCCTTTCAGCTCACCTGAGTGGACTTTCAGTGCACCTGAGTGAAACTTTCAGCTGCTTCTGTGGTTGCTTTCTGCCGTGCTTGTCAAATCTAAATGAATTGTAACAAAATTAACAGGGCTGAAACCAGAGAAGTTACCGGGAATTAAGAAGCCGATAATATCAATGTGGCCAAATGTAGTAATCATAAAACAAAACAGTAAAATTTCACTGCTCGAACCGCAGCTTGTTTGCCATACTATACCAGTTCCTGTGTCGTACATGCTCAGTCGAAGATTGAAGAAATGCCTTTTTTTCAGGGGATGATTCAGCTCATTCATGCTATAGCCATAGGCAAAATTCCTCAGCGTGCTGTATTTTGCTGTAAGAATATTCGTGTTCTGAAGTCAAGCTCAAATGTTCAGTCACTTCAGCTATTTGAAGAAACCAATTGTTTAACATTTCCAAGTCACTTTTTAACAAAGTCAATTTCTATACAAAAATGCTCCTAGTCAATTCTTGAGTTTACTTTGCTAGGCCAACCACAGTGAACTCTTGAACACCCAGGAAGTAGGTGCAGTCATACGAAAGTACAGTAAAAACACATTACTATATTTACCTTAAACAAATTAACTATATAGGAGGCCCTGCACAAGCAGGTTGTCCAAGGAACTTAAGGCCATGACGTGATGCAAAGCTGTAGCGGCGATACCAATGTTCCCAACCTTGACAGCACAGAGGAAGAAGACAGCAGGTCTAAAGCAGGCAGTTGTCTGGGAGAAGAAACAACCCTTTTGCCTTTCTCCCTTGTCTGCCCTTCTACCCTATCAAAATGAGTACAAGAACAGGATCCTCACCAAATTGGTTACATGTGTAGTGCATGGTGAGGGAAGTCTTTCACGCAGGAGGGACATACCAGCTCATGTCACGGTAAGGAGGGCCGCAGAGTTGGGGAGAAGGGTTGAAATTTCAGCTTTGAATGGTTCTGTGGCTTCTTAGATGGGCCCCCACCCTTACAGACATGAGATTAGTTTATTGTAAAGAAGAGAAACATAGAATTACAAACTTGTAATTCTATCAAAATGAAAACCGTGCTTCAGAAACATGTAGCTGGCTTGGCTCTGTACATAGGAGTGTTCCCTCTTACGCTCTATCTTTAAAGGAGGCACGGGGGAGCATGGATTAAATGATGAAATCGAATCAACTAACTAATTATATTAAAGCAGTAAGTTGGATAAAATTATTTGGTTTTGCTTTACAGTGTTGAGAAGGCAAATTCCCTGCACAGCTTCACGCATGGAGTAGGAAAGACTCGTATTTAGTGGAACTTGGCCACAGGAGTTGTGCAAAGGATCAGAGCCAGAAATAGCAGCCAGAAAGAAATGATACTTCGGACAAAGTGGAGCAGTATTCCCTGACAGTTCTGCCAAATTTGTTAATTTATTTTAATAATTTTTTTAAGCACTGAATGATACCTTGTTTTAGGGGAGGTAACCTGCCCAAGCTAGCAGGCTACATGACACTGAAGTCATGTTTTGATTAGCATCAAGATTCCTACATGCCTAAATAAATTCATTGTGCAAAGGTACAAGGGCCAAAAAAGTAATACTCAGAATTAATGATGTTTGGTCATCCATTCTCCAGTGAGGCTGGAAACACAGATGAGTGTGGTGCCCTTCCCATTGCATGTCATTAGAACTCTCTTCCTCAGCCCTGAAGAAAACACATTTTTAGCAGTGCCAACTCTCCCTGCTTTATCAGACATCTCGTGATCTCATGGCACCATATGATTTTAGGAAAACTTATCTCTCATTTGGAAGAAAAAAATAGATGTTCTTTAGGACTTAGGATTGCCAAAAAAACTTTCAAAATGCACAACCATAGAGGCTATGAAGCCAAAAGATAAGTAACACGAACACAGCATTTATTATTTTTTAAAATATTATTATTAATATTCTTGATTTATCTTGGGGTTTTGACTCATACCCTTTTTATTTAATGCTTTCTTTTGGCAGGAATAGAGTCACCTCTTTTTTCAGTGGTTTTCCTTATTTCTTCTGTTCAGTAACTTCAACATCTCTGTCATTTTCATCTGCATGGATCACCTTCTTTCTTTAACATTACTGCTACGATTGAAGTAAGCGAGAGTGTCGCCAGTAACTTGAGAATAGAACTTAAGAAAAATATATTTTGGGAAATTTAAGCAAAGTCTTTCAGACTGTTTCAGACTGGACCCATTGTGCAGCATGGTTAAATCATTGTTATTCTTTTATTCCCTCTGTATAAATGTAACAGCAGTATAAAAATCTTTTTGATGTCTAGGATACTGCATGGCATCACAGGAAAACTAAGGAAGTCTTCTAAACTGATTAAATAAAACAAACAAGAGTCACAGGAGGGAAGGGAGGAGGGAAAATACTTGCTCGCCTGATCTGAGATGTTTGCAAAAGCTGCAGCAATTCTCCACCAGTTAAGGATTGAAGTTTCCCTCGTGGACTGATGACCTTTGATGTGATAATTGCTGTTTTTCCTGAAACTGCAAAAGCGAGCATGTGTAGTAGGGTTAGAAGAAAAAGGGATAAATATTAATGAAGCATTGGATTTTCATTCAAAACCAGCAGGAGCCAAGCAGTTAAACGCTCCTTTTCATCGCATGAAGCAGGATAGAAACTAAGATCCCTATAATATTTGCCACATAACTTACATGCTTTAATCTCTACAGTTTTGCAGGGTGTTGCGTATCTCTATGGGTAAGAGCTTATTCTTTTGTTGAAAAGAGTATTCATTCTGTTAGGTTTTCCTTCTTTTGAAATTGTTGTATCAAATCTAATTTTAAATGTTATTTTAGGAGTTGTTAAGTTTTTACCTCCAATGCCACACATACATACATATAAGGGTATTAATTTTCCATTATGGTGACCTTAGAAGTTTTATTCTTCAGGTCAGGCTGGGTAAGGTGCCACAGGCCAGAGAAAAGGTGAAAGTATTATCCTTCTTTTGTTGTGATCCACACGAAAATTTCTACCCTTTTCCTGAATCCAGGTGGATCTTAAGTTACTACTTGTCAGCATCTTCTTGCACACAGTTCACCACCATCTGCTTGATCATAGAAAATAACCAGTAAATGTGCTATAGTTAGCATGCAGTTCGCTTGCTCTCTCACAAGCTGGGTGAAAAGAAAAATGTTTGCAGATCAAAACAGGGACACCATAGCCCATTGCTTACGGCAAAGACTTTTGCTTACTGCAAAGCCTTTTTATTTTTTCTTTTTTTTTTTTTTTTGTAATAGAGACACAAGTGTTTTCTTTACCTGGTGAAGTTACTTTCTTCTGGAGTTAGTTGTTGCTTCAGTTAGTAGGTGAAAAGATACTTAGAGTTTGCCAAAAGGCTTACCATCTCCAGTCAGATGTTAATTTGCGTGTCTGTCGTGGCTTGGAAAAGATTAAGTATTAGCCTTTCTTCTAGCATGTCAGCCGTATTGTGCTGTTATCTTGAAGTATTTTAAAGCCAAATAAAATTGAGATTTTCAGACTGATTAGCTGGTGTGACTGCAAAGGCATTTTTGTATTCAAGAAATGTCTTTGTTACAGCAGCCATCATATCTGACCTGCTCCCTAGGTCAATAAAGATGAAGGGCTCTTGGTCTGTTGCAGAAGGAACTCACTGTGGCCCATGACTGGGCCTGCTTTCACATGCATACACCTACTGCCAACCTAGCAACATACATGTTCTCTTCAGATGATTAATATAGCATCAAATGAGACATACTGTTTCTCTGGAAAACGTCCTTGTAAAGCTGACTGAAATGGGAGGTTAAATATCAAAGGGCTAACACAAAGAAAGGGAATGATCAGACAACTGAGACTATTTTGTGATTTACATGGGTTATTTTGCTGATGATTAAGTAAAGAAAAACCTGCTGAGATGAAGAGTAAGCAATTACATATTGAGGAAACTCATACTTATTGCCTTATTTGTAGTACTCATAGACTGAGAGACCCTCCACAGGGTGATCACTTGTGAATTCCTTACAGCCAACAGCTTTGATGTGCTTACATTATGTGATTTTCTTGGAGGAAGGGAAAAGGCAGGAAATATTCACTGAATGCATAACCACTGAGCATCAGAGAAAAATTGCGGAATTCAGGAAACAGTTGGAAATAAAGAAGGCTGCATGCTTATTAATGGCAGTAACCCACCTTCAACTGTCAACATCTTTTCCTAGAAGGCCAGTTAATAAGGATAATATGTTAATCATAACTGCTGGTTATTGCAAGATACAGAATAATTCCCAAAAGTGATAGGGAGATACCTTATTGTCAGCACAGGTGACAACAGCGGGAAGAGTTGGCCGTGGAAATAGAGAAAACTTTGATACTAGACCATAAAAGCTTCCTTTTACTGAAGTTTCAGTTTTACATGTCTAGAAAATACTTGGGAAAATGATATTCAACAAACATTTTCACTAGAATAGTAATTCCTGGTTCCTCCCATCTGCAGTATGGCTTCCTTTCTGGTAAGGAACCTTGCCCTTTTGCCGACAGTCATTTTAAGCTCCTTTTGTGCTGCTAGGGCAGGGGAAAGGTGCTTGAGCAAAAATTAGGTTCAGGTGTCAGTTGATATTGTTAGATAGATTCAAAAACAATTCAAGTAATAGTAGATAGAACAGAACATCTTAGCTGTGTCTGGGCCAGTGATGAACCAAACCATCAACAGGCGGTGATTACTGTTCAAATGCCAGCAAGTGTCATTCCTTGAGGCACAATCATGTTGTGAGGACTTTTTTTCTGTGAGAGCGTGTAGCGTCCTGTGAACAAAGTATCAGGATAATAACAACAGCCTGACCATGGGATCAGCAAGTCCATCTACTGGTACCACTGTGCAAACTTTGAGTTGTTCTAGGTGTGCTGCACTTGCTGCACTGGATGACATGCCCTGTTAACAGATGATGCATCTGCTGTGATAGTCACAGTAGCAGCAGCAAGTAATATGTCATATTTTAGTTCCCACTGATATTGTCATTACCAAAGTCTCAATGCCCTGCAGATTATGCAATTTAAATGCCATCTGTCTTCAAAGAGAGAAAAGGCATGGTGTTGAGGAACATTTGAATGTAGAACGTCTGACAGTTGCGTATTTATATATGGCAGAGAACCATAACACAGGTGAAGACTGTAACATAAGCCTGTCTGAAAATTTTGTATTAGTAAATAAGTAAATATCAGTAAATCTTTTCCAGTTCCCTTACTTAGCTCCTAAGGGAAACGTACCATGCATTACTGAAGAAATACAGTCTGCCTTATATTCCTACAGTACAGAGCAGTAAGTGAAACCATGGTTTTACTTTGAACATTGACTCAAATATGGCATTGTCAGCTTATAATTTCTCTTAATAATTTCTGAATGTTGTGTGATCAGTTTACAAGTAAAGAGATGAATTAAGTGCAAGACAGTCTTAGCGTGAATGCAAGGCTGGTGAACGGAAACAAGGTAGGAATATATCTTCAAGGAGGCTTACCTGGATGATCATTAAGGATCCAAGCTCACGGTCCAGTCTAGCTTGATATGTCATCATCCATAATAAATTACAGAATGGTGTTAGTTTTGGAAAGCCCTTTTGGCATAACATCTTCAGTAGTAATATCATCAGGTTTTAAAAGGGAGGCCTTGTATTTACAACTGTTGTCATCTAGTATCGTAGGATGTATGATCTGCACTATGTCTTTCATTAAAGGTAGAGCTGGCCAGAGGATGACAGTTTAGCTTTCAAGAATTCAGATTTTCTCATTTCACACTGAAATGAAAACAAAAGCCTTCCAGTGTTTTCTGTTTTTCTTTCCACAACATGACATTGTACTGAAATTTATTTCCAGATAGAAAAGTTAAGGTTTTCTATCTGAGCCTGCGAGTAAGCAAAAAGCTTAGCCTGAACTCAGAGTAGTTGAGCTGATCCTTCCCTGTTTTAGTTTCAGTGCTATTTCATTGTTACCAGTGATAATCAATTAGCTAATTATTTGTTCAGTGAATCAAGGAACTTAGATGAAAGATGTTATGTAAGAAAACATGCAAAAATACTGAGTGTTATATCCAGCACATAGTTTACAAACAGAGAATGACACATTAAAAATTTGTCCAAAAGTCTTATTCAACAGGATATTTCCATAACATATGGCATAAGGAGTAGTTTTTCAGCCATAAGCTGTCTAGGAGATGCATATGATTCACACTAATCAGCTGCCCTGGTTTTAAGCAATTTCATGCTAAAAAGAAAACATATTACCAAAAGGCCTTTGCTATCTGGTTACGGTTATTTGCTTTCTAAAATTGCCTTCCCACTGTGTCCTCACCTGTAAGCTAAAACCTGTATCATCTGACTGTTAACTGTTGATTTACATTTTGTATAAACTGCTGAACTGAATGTTAAACCATAGCAGATAGGATAATTTATAATAAATAGACCCCTCTTTAACATACTAATAAAGGTGGTGATTTGTGACGTGCTCCGCTCTACTGTATCACAGTTTTTGTTTGGTTGTTGTTGTTTACACCTTTCACCACAGACTAGCTGATTCTATGGATTTATCTGTAACAATTTCCTGGGGAACTGTGCTTGTCCATTGAAACTTTTAGGGCAACTTTTCTGCAGTTACAGATAATGAGTTTTAATTCTCATTCAGCTGGATGGATAATTTTTCAGTCATTTACAACTGATGCTGTTGCTGCCCACGCATGTCACGGCTGTGTCCCCATCCCCAGGGAGGTGCCCAGTGCCCCGGGGCTGGGGCTGCCCCTGTGCCCGTGCCCGTGCCGGTGCCCTGCTCCTGGCTGGGGATGGGACAGGATGCGCTGCCAGACCCTGCTCGGCCGTTCCTGGCCACGGCCCATAGGGCACATGCTCTGCCCTGAAAATGTGGTTAGAGGTGTTACTTAAAATATGGGAGGATTTCATTTGCAGACACACAAAAATTACGTTAATGAACATAAGAAAAACACACCAACCTCATTCATTTCACTGTCTCTCTTTCCCAGCTCTATTCTGTGAAAAGCTGAATATTGTAACTCAATATTGTAATAAAGGATTAGTTTTGGGAGACAAAATCATGCAAAGAAATGTGGAAGAGCCTTACAAATAGTTGCAATGTTAAGATACATACCTCTGACCAGGGGTCAACAGGGTTTTAAATGTAGGAGATAATGGAAACATAATCCAGTGCCATATGATACGTTAGCATAATGCATTTTTCATTTCAGATCCTTTCTCTCTCTGTATACCCTGAAATGTTTAGCATATTTTTGTCCACATTTTAACATGTCTATAATGTAAAGATACTTTATTAGCTAGGAAAGAGGTAAGTTTCTAGGAACTTTCAGTAAAATGGAAAAACAAGAAGGTGGGGTAACCTGAGCAGGTGACCGAGTGGTGGATTATGCCATGTGCTATATGGGCGCTGTCATCCTCATCCTGCAGTTCTGGGGAGGGGATTTAGGGTATGTCATTTGCTTGAAACCACTCTGCTTTTAAAGGAGATGCTAAGGAGAGCTAGGAATTTTATAAAAGCACATTATAAAATTGAATAAAAGATCAGAGGTAGGAAAATTTGGATTTCCAGGGTATCCTCCTTTCTGTAGCTTGGAAAGCTGTGGCACTGCCTCTGTGTTTAACACCACCACCACAGTGAGTGGTTTTTCCAAACAGTGTTCGTGCTTTTCTTTAGGTGCAAGTTACAGTTTCCAGATACGCATCAGGACACTACACATGAATACAGAGCATTTTGTCTGGAAGTTTTTCTATATTGACGTTCAGTGTTGAATTCTTCTGCCACAAAAGAAAGTGTCTGGGCAGAAAACAGCGGGGATTATGCCACAACTTTCTTGTACAGTTTTTCTGAATTTTCTGTCCAAGAAGCGTTGTTTGCTCTTCATTGTAAGCCATAGTACCTCTAATTTTGGGGGGAAGTTGTCTGGAGGCTGTGTTAGTGTAAGAAAGCTGTGACAGTCTCAGAGTATCTATTGCTAAGAGCTTATGATCAGAGCTGCCTACACGAGTAACCCTTACTATGGGGAAGAATCTGCAGGAACAAATGCAAGTTAATAACTCCATTCCTACTGTAGAAAAAATCTGGGAAATATATTAATCATTGTGTTGTTAATAGATCATAAAGATATCTTCAAGAATAATACGGGTTTTTATAGATTTTAAGATATTAAGAAATAAAAAGGATTTATAAAATTTAATATAGGTCATTCTGGTTATGATTAGCTTTTTTTCCAGGAGGCTTTTCCTATAAAACTGCTTTATTTTGGTTATAAACCTTCCATTAAAATTTCTTAAACTAAATCTAGAAATAAACACATTTTGCAAATGCGATGCCATTGTAAGTAGAGGCTTTGGGAAACTATCATTATTCACTGTCTGCAGCCCTGTGTTTAGAGTTTGCAGTCTTCTAAGAAACTAATAAGCAGCCTAAATGATATTTTCAGGAACAATTGGAACTTGTTGACAGAGCTAAAAATTTGAAATTCCATATTTTAAGGCAATAACTGTTTCACATAGTGAGACAGAGGATGTAGCATTTAAGCTGCCTGCATTTAGGCTTTAAAATCAGCCATATGGGACAGAAGGGGTCCCTCTGGAAAAATACTCGTTTAACTCCTGATAAATTACTCATTTTTGCTTGTTTATTTTAAAGGACAACATACACAGGAATGTATTCATAGCAGATGAATTAGCTCCTATATTATGAGTGTGCAGTGTGGTTAGTGTGAAACATTTACACCACCCAGCTCATCAGAAACCAGTCAGATCATTTGTTTCATTCCAGCTGTGCTCTTTACATTTACATGGGGGCTGGGACAGAGGGGATTTCAAATCTCTCTTTCCTCATGTATAAAGTTGTACTTCTTTTCCAAATCCTGACTGCTTTAGTCACTCTGTTTTATTAACACAACAAAAAAAAAAAACCAAACCAAAATGATGTCTCAATCAGTTTTCATTTCTGCTGGAGCAACGACCACTGAAATGATTGAAAGACTTCCCTCCAGTCCAAAGGACTTTGGTCAGCTTGTAACGATAGCAAAAGCAGCTTTTTAATGGCACTACTCATTTCTGGTCCTGAGAATAACACAAAAAGTTCAGAAATAATCAGAAATAGAAAAATCATGTTTTCTGTCAATCCAAGATTTGAAAATCTTCACTGATTTCACTTTTACAAGCGAAATGCTGTGAAATTTTTGTTTCACTTAGTTCAGCTCACTTCTCCTTCTTTAAACAATAGCATTACCTCTTTCAACAAATACTAAAATGTATTTGATTCATCATTTGTTAGCATCTAACAGTTCTGGGTCCCAAATACGAGAAAGACGCCAATAAACAGGTGTGATTTTGGCAGAGTCCCATCAAGATGGTTGGGCTTGGAGCCCTTGCCCTGTGTGAAGAGCCAGTGGGAGCTGGGTTGTTCAGCATGGAGCAGAGACAACCTTGGGGCGTCTAACAGCAGCCCCCCAGTGCTTACAGGAAGGTCACTGGGAAGACGGAGCCCCATTCTTGATAGTCATGCATGGCAGGAGGACAAGAGCCAATGGACATAAATTGAAATAAAAGAGGTTCAGGCTGGATAATAAGGAAAAACAAATTTCACCCTCAGGAGAGTCAGGCAGTGGACCAGGGCCCCAGAGCATTTGGGCAGTGTCCATCCTTGGGGGTTTTCAAGGCCTGACTTGGTAAAGCCCTGAGCAGCCTGGTCTGACCTCACAGCTGAGCCTGCTGAGGACAAAGAAGTGGATTCTCTATATGTTGCTCTAAGCATTCCTGAATTGGGTCATTGACGCAGTTTATGAGACACCTTTCACATAAGAACATTTCATCTACATTTAGGAAAAAACCATCCAGTAAAGCAAACACTGATGGTTTCCCCACAATAATAACTGTAAACTGGGATGCCTTTCAAATTTCTTCCTACGCAAAAGGAAGAAAAGCACTACAGTTCTGTTCTTTGCCTTTCCATCTCTTGTCCCTTATCCGGGAGTGATTTCCAATTGTTCTTCCCATTCCCAATCCGTTCTGTATTATTCAGAAGCTTCTATCTAGTGATTATCAATTTCCATTCCTGTTTTCCCTCTCTGTGCATAATGCACAGTCAGGTGCTGGGACCTAAGGTTGACTGCCTGCTCCGTCACTGCTAGAGAAAATAATTCAGTGTGCGCTGTGTCAGACATCTTAGTACAATCTTGGCTCATGAGCAGGCTTACAATTGACTGTCTATAAAGATACAAGATACATATATCATTCATAAAGACGATATAAAATCATGTCTCTTCTCGCTAAATAGGAACTTACTTTAATTGGAAATGCATTGGAAATAAAAACATGTGTGCTTGAATGTATTCAGCCCCAGCTTCCATGCTTTAAAACAGCTCTCATCTACTGAAGCCAGTGTGAAATTGAAAGTACCTGTATGTGCACTTGAAAGATGAAGAAAGCCTTTCCACAGGCATTCTCAGGTGGAAAATGAAGGTGCATTTGTATGTGCTACCCTTTCAAAATGTTTTCTGAGATAAAGTTATTCAGAGAATTATTCCAACAAGTCACAGAATCACACAGAATCACAGAATCGTCAGGGTTGGAAGGGACCTCTGGAGATCATCTAGTCCAACCCCCCCGCCAGAGCAGGGTCACCTACAACAGGTTGCACAGGACAGCGTCCAGGCGGGTTTTGAATGTCTCCAGAGTGGGAGACTCCACAACCTCTCTGGGCAGCCTGTGCCAGTGCTCCACCACCCTCAAAGTAAAGAAGTTCCTCCTCATGTTAAGATGGAACTTCCTATGTTCAAGTTTGTGCCCATTACCCCTCGTCCTATCAATGGGCACCACTGAAAAAAGACTGCTTCCATCCCCCTGGCATCCTCCCTTCAAGTATTTGAAAGCATTAATAAGATCCCCCCTCAATCTTCTTTTCTCTAGACTAAAGAGACCCAAATCCCTCAGCCTCTCCTCATATGAAAGATGTTCCAATCCCCTAATCATCTTTGTAGCCCTTTGCTGGACCCTCTCCAGCAGATCCCTGTCCTCCTTGAACTGGGGAGCCCAGAACTGGACGCAGTATTCCAGATGCGGCCTCACCAGGGCAGAGTAGAGGGGGAGGATGACTCATTCTTGAGTCTCTCAGATCTCTGACTGAAGATTATTTTCAAACAGCTCTTTGAGAACAGATTTCCAGAACTCAGGCTGAGAGAATTGGCATTCCTTGGACAGATAAGCTGTATATGGTATATTCTGTCCTTGAACAGGGAAGTGTGACTCTAATTTGGGGCTTTTTCAATAGGAATACTAATTTTCAGATGAAATTCAGTACCCAGATGCTCTGCACTTTTTGGCTTTTCCTCTTGTGCCACTGATGGTTAGCTTCTTTTGAAATATTCAGCAAAGATCTTAAAGCATCCTTGCACCAGGGATGAACCTGCAGAGGAGGTTGTTTTAAGGAGCTGAACAGTCTTGTTGAATCCAGCAGACATTTATTTTGCACAGCAGAACACACGTGTCAGGGTCCAGGTAAGGACTTGGAGACCTGATTTGGCAGTAAAATCCATCAGTTGTATTCCTTCCTTATATTTGCTGCCATTCCTCTGCAAAATTTTTTTCACCTGGTGGGACATGGCCAAGTGGAGATGACTTACTGAGTTCCCCCCATGGTGGGTGAGCCACAGGTCACCCCGGGAATCCCCACCCAAGCGTATGCAAGTGTGTGTTTGAGTGGGGACTGTGGGACAGTGAGGTGATGGGAGGCGAAGGGACTGGAAGGATTACTGTGATAGCAGACACAAGTTCCCCAAGTTCCTGGGCTGGGGCTGTACCTTGTGTCCCCCCCAGGTAACGCAGCTTGGGGAACACCAGGGGCCTCTTGATTACAAAGACAATTAAAAGTAAGATAGACAGCAGGGTTGATGTGCTTCTCGTCAGTGCCTCAAGTCAATGCAACTTCCTCGCTGTCTAGCCTTTATGGAAAAGGATATGAAGCATCTGTTTTTTGTAACAGATTGTTTTGTTTGGTCTGACTGTCTGTTTACTATTATTAGTAGGCTGGTTTGTCTATAGTACAGGTTTGTCAGGGAATAACTTATTTAAAAACACTTTTCTTGGTCTGTCAAGGGGCTTTTACATGTATATCAGCAAATGGTACTCAGGACTTGATCCATTGAGTCTATTTTAGAAGTTCTATTAAATTCAGTTTGAATGTATTGAGAATAAAACTCATTTGAGTGTAGTGGGACTACTCAAAAAAAACCCAAACCAAACCAAACAAACAAAAAAAACGCACAAAAAAAAAAAAAAAAAAAAAAAAAACAGAAAAAAAAAACGAACAAAATTATTAGGCTTGATCTCCAGACCTGGAAGTGAAAGAGAAAGTCAACAGACACCATATGCCGTCTGGAGCGGATCTACATGCACGCAAGCACACTCACTGTGCGTGTAAGCACACAAAGTACTGATGCTACGAATAAGTTCACTTTCTGCACTGCAGTATAATAGAATAAGTTTTTCAAAAGCGCTTAGAGGAAGTGCCTGACCCTCTTGGTTAGCCAGGGGATGGCACCTTTCTAAATTCCTGTGGTGTTTCTAAGTAGTCAATCCTTCTGTGTTATAGCTAAAAGTACATCTGAGATCTTCCCCTCGGAGTACAGGTGCTATATCTTTTTACATACATACACTTATATAGATTCATACTGCCAATTCCTCACACTGCAGCCCTTACATAGACTCCTCTAGTCCCCATAAGCTCCTGCTGCTTCCCCTGTGCGGTCAGTGAGGAGAGCGGCCAGAGCAGCTTTGCATTAAGCTCAGCTTCCACCCAAGACCACCCATCCACATGGTAGCACAACCTACCTTAACCTCTGCCTGTGATAATGGAGGTGTGTACATTGCCGTGAGGAAATGGGCATGTTCTCTGAGCTCTCCTATATATGTAGATCTGTAGTGCTACAGGTGCTGTATTCATATTCAAGATAATCATGTCCATTATTTAGGAAAATGAACTCTTTACCAAATAAAAAATCAAAAATCCCTCTTTCAAAGATAATTGCAGACCTTTGAGGAGAAGTAAACATATGTAGGAAGGAGGCTTTTTAAATTGAAAGAGTTCTTTATCCAAAGGAGATGTGAAAAGCTATGCTCTTGCACAGTTTCTAAAGCCAGTGGAGTTAAATAGGAACTTAGAGAAATGTTCAAACTGTGTTGCTGTTGTTCACCTCTGTGATATGATCTCCCAACTCAAGCCTACTTACTGGATGACTGAACCGTCAGTGTGTTATTGTAGGGTATGTTTTCATAATGCCCCACACTGCTGAAGTGAGCAGGAATATAGCAAAGATATGTGGGTTTAAAATGGAATTTGAAAATTACCTGACATTCCTTCATGCACAGAGTTCGCTCTTTATATTTGAAAAATACTTGAAGTCTTTTAGCAATTATATTACCTGGTAGCTGGAAAGCCACTTTCTTTAAAGATAAAAAAATTAATCTGATATCAGAAGCTTGTTTGGAGCCCAGTGCACATCTAATTATCTTCCTCAGTCTTAATTATTTAGCAAGTGCTAATAAACTGCACGTATCATGACACTCATGTTTAATAAGCATATAAATTTAATTGATTTTTTTTCCCCTCTCTTTGAAGACTGCAGACACGGAATTCAATCACAAGGCAATGGCATTATAACTTCCAATATAACATCAGGTTTTAATAAGCCTCCTGTTTGCTGCACACATGTGCTTAAGACTGCCTGGAAACCAAATCAGTAGAGAAAAGGGATTACTTTAGATTACTTTGAAATGTGCATTGTTTGAAATGGCCTCTGGTGACCAGCTTTCATGAATGGCTGATTTTACTTGTGGGGCACGTCATCTGGCTCAATTATACCAGGGTCCTTTGTATGACAAGTGCACGTCTTGGCTGTGTTGAAATATGAAATTCTAAAACAAAGTAAATCAGACACTGAGAAATAAATTTAAGTAACTGTATATTATTAGACATTTGTAACAGCAGCAGGCACTCTTACTGAAAACTATGTGGGAATTTTCTTTTAAAACTTTCACAGATTTGAAGTTAATGCAAAAATAGTATTTGTAATTTTCTTTAATGTGTTGTTCAACTATATTAACAGCACTAAAAACAAAGATATTTTCTTTGTCTCAAAGACAGATAATTTCTCCTGCAATTAGGTATTTTTAGAATGTTACTGGAGTTTGTTGTTTTACTTTGACATATGAGGTGCTGGAAACTTTTACCCACTAAGAATATCCCTTAACCTGTTCAAAGTTATAGAAGTGGGTTAGCAAGTGTGCATTATACTTTCAAGTCACTGCAGGCTTTTTCCTTTCCTGTCTGTAACTGCTTGCAAAATTACAATGCAAAAACATAATATAAGGTTATGATTCTCCCTGCCTGCAATTACTTTAAATTATAGGTATTTTAAATTAATCTAGCCTGAGGCACTGATGATACATCATTATAATTCACAGATTACTTTTGGAAGGCGAGCAGATAACTGATTGATTAGTAAAGTGTCTTGGAAATCCAATAGATAATGATTAGATTAGACTCAGATAGGAACTACATTCTTTGTGTTCACTGTAAATCCTATACTTTACAACTAAGATTAGGGGATTAACCTTTAAGAAGCAATGGTAGATCTTGCTTTTCCCTGATTTCTGCTGTACTGTAAATGTCTTTCCCATGGCTGCAGGCTCAATATTCCCACAGGAAACTGACCCGCAGATTTAGGCGGTCATGCCTGGTGTCTAAGATTGCAGTGTTTGCCTTTTAAATACAGGATAGAAGTGTAAGATGTGAGAAGAGCATTAACATTACTACACTTAAAACAGTCATCTGTCAACAGCTTTCTCCACTTAAGTGCTTCACTGTATTAGTGAAATTGAGAGTTGTTATTGTTGTTGTAGGGTGTTACAACCCTCAAGTCATCAAGGCAATATGTTTTAAAGAGAGATTTAGGACTTCTGAACCACTAGGTTGCTTTGTTGCAGACGAACATCTCGCCTCCCTGACCTTTTATTATATAATTTCAATCTGACTGCACAGTCTTCATGCGATCACTAATCTCATGAAATTGCTAATTTTGTTGGGTCTCTAAGCGCACACCTGCTCTGATTCAGACTTCGTGAGATTATGAGGGGTCCATCCACCCTTTGACATAAACATCAAAGATTCACAGAAGCTGTATGCATGTGGCTGAGAAAACCCCTTTCACTCCCTTTCACCTTGGAGTTTCCATGTTTGCAAAATACTCATGAGTACAGCAGCATTGCTAAATGGACACATTTCACTTTAAAGCAAAGAACTGAAAACGGTAGGCATAAACCACTGAATCTGACCTTTGTAGGGGCACTGGTGGGTGAAGACACCTCCAGTTATCATGATGAAAATGACAGTGATTTCTGGACTACAGGAGACTGGCAGGTTTTTGAAATTATGCCGATCAGGTCCCCACCAACGTGACCAACCTGCAAGGTCGTACTGGAAATTACAAAACACTGTCAACTGCAGAATCCCTACACTGCCTTTTATGAATGATGAGAATTCTTCTTGTAGTCCTTTGCTTTTCTACTTTTTTTTGTGGAGAGTCTGATTTTAAGGAAACAGAGAACACTGGGGTCATATTCCCGTGAAAAACATTCATCAAAGCTAAAACTGCCAAGTCAGCAGGTCACAGGTAAAATACATAGGAAGATAATGCTCATTTGCTTGGGGTGAGGAAGGAAAGATAGTTTTCTTGTGGTGATTGATATCTGAGCTGTTGTTTGTTTGAGAGACTTTATCCATTTATTTATCAGAGAAAGTTGTAAGAAGAAATTGTCTAAGATGGTCTTTTGCATAAAGGAAATGAGACAACTTATCACTTGTGATGACAATGTTTTCTGCTTCTATTCTATGCTTTTGCTATATTTTTGTGCAAGTTCCTAGCACTTGTCAGCAAATCTCAAAAATGTCCTAAGTAGCAAAATGTTTGTTTGTGGACTATATCTTAATTGTATACAACTATGTCAGTTTTTGGAGGCAGGCAAATCTAAGTACAGAGAAATAATCAGTAGAATACTGGATAGTAATGAGGAACAAAACACTTAACAACAAAATTGCTACCGCATTAGGAGTTTCTTGATTTAGGACCCCTGTAGTAGCTTACATTCTCAATTCACTGGGCATATTTATTGCTAAGACCAGGAGAACAGAAAACAGAATTCTGGTTCTCAAGCTCCACAACCACAGTCCACACTATTACTAGTAGTAGTAGTATTATTATTGCTGTTTTCTTTATTAGCCAGAGTTGATTCATTTTTTGTTTCCAAAGAAAGGCCACTAGAACAGTGAGCCTTAACCCATGACTTTGGATAATGTGATGTCCTCAATATTCATGCTCAAAAGAAAACACCAACGCTGTGGTGCAGAGAAGACAAAGTTGTCTGCCCCTTGCTGCCACTTTGTTGTGAATTACTGATGTGGGGCATTGCATAGCCCATGGTATTGGGGATGGACATATGTCCAGTATCCTTACTCATTATGCCTGCATTTGATTTCAGATTTACAAATAAGAAAGCAAGCTGTTCATGTAAACCAGATTCCCTATGCAAGGATATGTGGAAGCCACGTTTGTAGAACATTAAATATGAAGAAGTGTTCAAGGCAAGCTTGGATGGGCCTTTGAGCAACCTGGTCTAGTGGGAAGTGTCCTTGCTCATGGCAGGGGTTTGGAACTAGATGATCTTCAAGGTGCCTTCCAACCTAAACTATTTTATGATTCTATGAAGAAGTCCATACTCTTTAAAGATTATAATGGAGTATACTTGTAGATACTTGGTGCCTTGTTTCCAAAACAAAGTGTGTGATTCTGGACAGATTTTTATTGGTCAAACACAAAATGGCACTTTAAATGAACGTAGTAAAAAATACACCATTAATTTCAGAGAGTTCAGTTAGATAGAAGAGGCTTAGCTGAAAAGTAAAATTACTGAAAAGAAAATTGGTTCTATTTTACCTCAAACCAGGACAAAAGGAAAATGCTCTTTTTTGAAAACTGGCTGTCTTTTGTTGTGTTACAAATTAAGCACTTTCAGCCAATGCACTGAAAAATCTTAAACATCCCTTGGCCAAAAAGAATATAAAATCTATGAACAGTTTCAAAAGATACTCTTCTACCTTTTGCTTTTCTTCCTAGTCACTGAAACATACTCTCTTAAGAGACCCAGAAATGAAGTCCTTCTAGTTTTTAGGCCACATCACATGAAGTGGCAATGTAGCCCTTCTTTGCACTGCCCTGCCAATGTAATTCAAGTTTCACGGGTAATTAATTCTCCATGACGATGAGTCCTTGAACTGCATGTTATAATACTAGCAGCATAGACCCAAGTTTTCAGATTTTATCCCATGAAAGATGAGTACAAACTATGAATTTGTGCTCCTGTGAAAAAGAAAAAAGAATGAAAGAAAAAATTACATCCAGATGAAGAAGAATAGTTTCTTTGCATTTCTCTGTTTTCATTTATTTACTGACTACTTTTCAGTTGTCATTGGTAGGTTCTATAGGAAAAATATAATTTAAATTTTCCAAATAGCATATATAGAACTTATGATCAGCACTTGTTTACGTGGCTAGAGAAAAGGATTTTGTAGTACCATCTTGATTTCTGAACACTGCACAAAAAAATTTAAGTTTACTTCCTCATGTGAATTTGAAAAGGTGCCTTGTAGAATTTCTTCTATTTTCATCTATTTCTCAAGACAAATTACAAATTACAAATTACAGTGTCTGTAGAGGCACTTGTAGACTATCAGCCAGTATCCAACACAAACATTTCAGCCTTGTCTTCCCTATCAAGCCTGTATTTTGACAGGTTTTTTTACTTCATTTCCTTCTAGGACTGGGAAACAGGCTGTGAAAGGACAAGTTGTCAAAGATCACCTTCTAATAAAGATTTGTTGTATGTAAAACTGAAATAGTTTTGAGCAACAAAAGGTGGCATTACTGTGCTCTTGTGCAAGAACCATTCAATGAAACCTGGATAATTAATTTTACATGTGTTGATCAGTCCTGATATTTTCCTCCATCCATCAAGGGGAAAAAAATAGAGTTGGAAGAGAAACCCTTCATGCTCATTTTCCTAGAAAAGACTTGCCTAAGGTGGCCCTAACTTGCTAAAACAAAAGGGTTTTTTTAACTAATATAGCCCAAAGAGGGTAAAATGAAGAATACTTGTTAATGTTTGTTTGGATTAGTGTAAATTTTATTAGCACTGAGGTGTAATTGTCAGGAACTTGTAGTTTCGTACTGTGGGGGATTATTCAAACATGTTGGTGCCAATGTTTGCTCAGTGCAGTCAGGATGACTGCACTTTCTGGGTCAACATTATCTGAAAAAGTTTGCTGTACAGTACAACTGAGGTAAGAAACTAAACATTGAGTCTCACTTCACGTAGGCTTTTGTGCTTTGTGAGGTGAGTCAAAGTTTTGCTATTTAAAGATCAGACATTTAGAGAAATTGTATTTCTGCTTTTGCACCAAGAGCATGTGGTGTCTGGTGTCTGTCAGAAGAAGGCTGGCTTCTCCAGTAACCCTGGTCTTTGGGGCTTTTGTCAGCTTTTATGTGACTTAGAACAAATACATGGAAATGGAAGTATTTTTAAAAGTCAGTCCAGACTAATTACAGACTTCCAGTCTACTTACCTGAATATTGTGTAATCACCGAAATGGCATTTAACGCTAAATGCTGACCCCCTGTATTGGCTTTGCAGTGCTCTAAGGTTAGTCAGAGGCTGGACTGTTTGTCGGTGCAGAGACAATGAAAGACAAGATTTCTCTGCAACAGACACTTGGATTTTCCTTTTAGAGACGTTCACACTCTTCTGGTGTAATTACAGCCTGCCAGAGTGAGGAGCATGAAACTGTTTAGCTTGCGAAGCTTAAAATAAAAGGTGTATGTGAAAACAAGAACATGATCCTTTTTCTAGCAGTCCAGCACCAAGTCCCATCCCCTCCCTCTCCTGTGGCTTCTTCCCCTGAAATTTAGAGCACCTTCCTATTAACGCATTTTTAGGTGAGTGATGGGGCCCTTTTTGTCTTCTGTATTGCTCTCATTAAATTATTTCTCCTTATTAATCTGTTTGTAGTTCATGTTTCATGTCTGGCTATGAAGTCTCAGGTGTGGGTGCACAGATCTCCCCGTGAATTATGCTCCAGTCTAATTATACAATGTGCACCTCCGTTCCCACGCAGGCTTCCCCTTGGGCAGACCTTGAATGTTCTTGGGCTAGGGTGGTTTTGTGGGATTTTTTTATTGACCAATGTCATTGTGCTTTATCCGTAGTCCCAAAATAAAATCAGAAGGAATGTACATGGCAGGTCAATACCCCGGAGGGAGCAGGCATGACTCCGCGGTTTCTTTCCCACCCCCTTCCTTTTTGCCCCCAGATATCCCCTCCCTTGCCTTGTGTAACAGGACGGATTTGCAGAGCTTCAGTCAGTAATGCCAAAAATGTTAGAGTGTAAGTGGCTCCCCATTCCTCCCCAGGACCAATCAGTCGTTTTCAGTCGCAGGTTTAAATCTGCTGCAGCAAAGCCAAGCCTCTGTGCTTGCATCAGGTCTTACAAAAGCAAGGCTGTTTGACTGACAGGCACGGAGAGGGGGTTCTGATAATGTACTGAGCTGAGGCTGGAAGCGGAGCATCAAGGACGAGGCTGTGCCAGAGGTACTGTGCATTATGGATGAGGCGCTCAGGTCCGTTGTTGATTGATTGAGGGACAGTTACGCTCTTTCACAATGCTGGGTAAGATCACCTGGACTGTCACTTAATATGAGCTTTCTTGTCAGTGAGAAGATGACTTTTCACGTAGTGATCCAGTGCAGATTGCAAATGACAGCCATGCTCTCCTCCCTGCTTTGTAAGGGTTTAGTCTGTTGTGCAGGTGAGTTAACCTAAAATAGCTTTATCGCTCACCAGGTGCCATACACTGGAATTAACTCTTATTCTCAGAATCTCAGACTGACTATAAGTGTTGGAAGAGCACCTGCATTTGATGACCTGATACATATGTCCTTTATCTCTAGCAGCCAAGGTGCCATCCAACCGCTGCGTAGGTATGGCGTTAAATTAAGTAGAGGAGCTGGGGGGAATGCAAATTTTTTCTACTCTTTCTTTCAGGACAGAGAAAGAAGCAGTGACAAACAGTTCTGGAGACTTTGAAGCACAGCCACAGTGCTGAGGTCTTTGGCTGACAAGCCTTCTGCTTTCTCCTTCTTACAGGGCTCCTCCTACAGATGTTCTGAACACGTCTGCATCCCGGCAATTTTTTACTGCGCCCAGGTACTGAATGTAAGGAACAAGCTACATAAAAAGAAGCGTGGGGTGTAGGAGAAGGAGCACTGTAAGGAGTATACCAGGAGTCATGCCTGTGCAAAATGCAGGCAGTGGCATGACTTCAAGCAAAAATTATTTGAGAAAGTGTAGTTGCAGAATGACCGAGTTTATTCTTAGAAAATGACAGAATAAAGCTCTTATTCAACAATATGGCTTATAATCATGTTAAATGGTATGTGTCAGGCTTGACTTCCCAAAGTGTCATCCTTTCACTGTGTGACTGGAAGTTTATTTATTGCTTGAACAGAATTTCTTTTCCTCCCTACAGGTGTTGAGAACTAGAGCTCAGGCACTTCTGGATCAGTCTTTTCATTGAAATACTGGAACTACTATGAAGTCTTCTTGGTTTGCACTCATCGTGGCAGTGCTCAGTACTGAATTGCTAACCAGTCACTGTTCCACTGTCAAGTCCCCGAGGTTCAGAGGACGTGTGCAGCAGGAGCGAAAAAATATCAGGCCAAATATCATCCTTGTACTCACAGATGATCAAGATGTGGAGCTAGGTGAGAAATAATTGTTATTTGCTACTTCCTTTTGTCACGTGTCTTTCAGTAATTTCTGCCAAGCAGGAAGTACTTTAGATTCAGAGAAGGTACTGGTCCTGGAACATTATCAGAATGTGGGACAAGTTCGGAAAATGAGTTAACAAATGTTATTTAATAGCATTCATCACATTGTAATTACAGACTTTAGGAAATATATGTTTATCAAAACCCTTCATGGAAGGCTTTAATCACCACCATAAAAGGTTTTTAACAGTACCTGTAAGGACATACAGGTAAAAAACTTGCATCAAAAGCCCTTTTTCACTTTGTGGCTTTCTGTAGCATTTAAAAATTAGAGCCTTATGAGGTTAACCTTCCCCTCAGTGCTGTATAGGCAAGTATCTATATTCTCCGTGTATTTGTCACATGCATGTATGTCATCTGTTTATGCACACAGACCTACTGGTCTGGTTTCAGGACATAAGCTTAATATTTATGTGAATTATTAAAGTGTTTAAAATTCATCTGCTTTAAAACTATGCTATATGTATAAAAATAGGACAGTTTTGCTTTCACAAGTATACTAAATATCCGAGCACAACGTGGACATACCAGCCAGAAGTGATTTTCACATATTTTTCTTACAGTGGAAAAAGTTAAAACACTTGGATGATATTCCAGGACGCCTTTGAATGTTTTCCATTAAGTAAGTTAGAAAGATATTAATGGTAGTTATGCATATAACTGATTTTTTGATTCACTGCCCAAAGTGAAAAATCAAGTAGAGAAAGAGAAACATTTTAGGTTACCCCCAAGCAAATATTTTAGTTTTGGGGTGGGAGGTAAGATCAAAAAGGTGAAAAACTGGCAAATCATTTTGAAATGAAATCTTGCATTCTTAGTGTTTTTTTAATGAAAGACATGTTTTTAATAAAAGTATAGTGAATTTCTAAACAAAATGCCATATGACATTGAAAAATCAAATGCTTCATTCCAGAAAACTTATAATGAGATAGTTCATTTGTTCTAAAATCAAATACTTTCAGCCAGAAAGTTGTAGACAAGAAGTGGTCTATATCTAAAAGCAATTCCTTAGTTGCTAGCATTTTTGTGTTTGTCATGATGCAATAATAATTTACGCAGTCCTTCAGGGATGTGAGAACATAATTAATAAACTATATTCTGTGACTGAGAGTTAGTGCTTTTATGCAGCAGAGCTCCAGGACCAGCACTTTAGATCTGAGCACATCTTATCTTTCTTATTTCTCACTCTTTCAAACGCCTGCTCTGTTTTGCTGTGCTGCATAATGAAAGGCTGTTCCTGGCTCTATTTTTGGCCTAAAATACAGCTATTACAATAGGAATGCATTTCTTCTTGATAGAGTCATTCTGAAATTTTCGTTAAAAGGGTCAAGTCATGTCTTCCTTTTTGTGGTCCGAAAGAGCCTGGTTTCTCCGGGGCACTGGGGAATGCAGGTCAGCAGACACGTCTCTGAACAACGTTACTGACTTGCTGTCTTCAGTCTTGCGAGAGGGTTTGCAAGTGGTGAAAGAGGAGGAAGGATGTGGCAAGCCACTTTGTTCATATTGTGGAGCTCCTCTCTTTGAAAGCTGCTCTGGATGTTCACAGGGCTCTCTGGCTCCTATTAGCAAGCTGTTGAGCAATAGCCTGGATGTGTATGCATTCCCACCGCACTGAATGAAGACACAGGTTTCTCCGTTTCATAGATCATTTCACAGGAAACAGGATTCAGCCCCAAGACTTACTGTACTGCATTATTCGCACTTCTACTAATAAATCATTCTGCTTATTTGAAAAGTAAAGCCATACTGTTTTCCATGTGTGAATTATCCCCTTGCCTTTCAGTGATTCCTGCAAAAAATCTTATGTTTCCCAAAGGTCAGAGGGAAGTAACACTTTCTGCCACAAAAAGAATAAAGCTTAGGCATTGCTATCCAAAAATCACAAGACCAAAAGTCTGTCAGTATGGACTATTTGCTATTGTATTCCCAGCATGAACATTTCTAAAAACTGTTCTAAATGAATGCTTGAACATAAAAGCATATAATGTACATTATAGACTTCAATCAGGAAGGTTTTGTCTCCAGAGCATGTATAAGCATTGAACCAAAATATTCAGGTGCCTGAGTGCAAATGGTATACAGGGGAGTTATCCGATACAAAATTTACAGGAGGCAGGGAGCTTGCATTCAGTTAGTGCTCAAAGCATAGGAGTATGTGCATCTTCCTATCGATCTGCACCATCCTCCTGAGTTTTGCATTCTGAATGCAAAGAAGTTCAGCAGAGCTGCTGTCTCATTCAACTTATCAGATAAAACCCACAAATTGCTCCACAACTCCAGTCAGTTCCTATCTATGCTGGGAGGAACGTGGCACAGGGGAAGGATATTACTGATGGTGGATGGCAACTTAAGCGGTATGAAGCAGCGTGGCCTACAGCTCTTGAAGAAACTCAGCAAATACTTGGGCACAGAAGCTGGGAAATGACTGGTTAAATTGTGCCTCTGTGCACTTTCTTTCTCCCACAAAGATCCTGAGGGTAGAGAAATAACTACCCAACACTGAGGCAAATGGGCATCTCGCTCAAGGCAAAACACCACCTCCCAGAACCCAGAACTGCCCAGGACTACTGCCCCCTGGAGACAACGTACGGCTGCTCTTCTGGGCAGTGAACCCAGCTCCCACTGAGTTCAGGTCTATAGTCCGTTCAGGCAGGAATACAGGCATTTCCAAATTTTTGCTCACTCTCTCATCTTTCCCCCTGTCCCCCAGCTTCTCTATTGCTCACGCACATCAGTACCTCAAACCATGACCCCCAAATCATTCTCATAATCCTCACTGTGAATAATATATTGTATAATGTCAGAAAGGAGTCAAAACTAATGAATTCATTGGTAGTTCCAGTGTTTCTAACCCAGAGCCCTTCGAGATCTCAGACAAGTGGGAAAAGGTTAAAAAAAAAAAAAGAGGGAAAAATCCATTTGAGACAATTACTTTTTCCCGTACCCTTGTTTACAGCCTAATGCACCGCCCAGTGAAACCCTTATAAACCATCCACTGAGTACTCCAGTGGGTGAGGAGATCACAGCATCATCTAGATACGTCATATCAGGCATAATTTGCCTGGTTTACTTTCCATCTTTGCTAGAACTTTCAAAGCACATAACAACACAAGCTGAAAAAAATGGGGATATGTGCTGAGATCTGAGAAAGTCCATCACCTTCCTGGCCTCTTGCGTATAAGCCAAATAATAATAACAAGGTGGTTCTAGCCATCCCTTTGTAGAGATGCCCACCTGTGTTACACCTGGATGAAAATCCATAGCAACTTTAAGACTTGTTATGAAACCTTGGTTACCAAACATATTTCTTGATATATGAGAATAGACTGAGAAGTGACACTAATTTCTTGCCTGACAAAACTTGCTAACTTCTGTGCCCAAAGTTCCCGGTTATCCGGTTCCCCTCAGGTGCTCCCCCGTTGGTTGTGTAGAGTGCGAGTGTCCTGCTGTCAGACAGCGCCTGAGTACGTGTGCCCTGAAGACTGTGGGCCAGATGGCAAAGAGCACAAGCTGTGAGGAGAGCTACAGACAGCAAAGGATTATAACTTATATCAGCACGTTTTATCTCCTACTTATGTTTTGTTTTCCATATGAGGAAGTCTCACCTGCTTTGAAGTGCCTATTCCAGAATTTCCAGAGGGGCTAAATCTATTATCAGTGTCAGTAAGTGCATACCTGGAGGAAAAACTTACTCATAAACAGCAGGTTTGCAAGAGCAGAGGGCTGACCAAGCAGAGGAATGAGGAAGCGCTCTAACAGCTACTCATTTATAATGCAGAGAGGCATGAAAATGCACATCAGCTCTGCTGCTCTTACCGTGCATTAGTGTACCCGAACAGTGCACTTTACATCTGAGAACCTCAAAGCACTTTACAGCTGAGCTCTCAGTAATAAACTGTGACATTTCAAAAGTGGGAGTGCAATGGCAAAACCAAACCAAACCAAACCAAACCAAAAACTAAAAGGAAAAAGCCAGCCTGGGGTCGGAGATAAAGACGTGTAGAACGAGGATGATCTCTCATTTGACTTTTATTCAACAACTCAGTGAAATGCTCCCACTCATATAAATGGAGACCTTTTGTGTTCAGGGACTTAGTTACTCTCCTACTTCTCTGTGTCTCTAAACACACGGGTTTTGTCTGTATCGAGTTCAGGAAAGTACAAATGCAGATGCTCTGCATTTAGAAAGGAAGGGCTGTGAAAGAGGGAAAGCCTAAAATGATGGTGACTTACATGCAGGGTATTAAATGTATCCTTAAAGCCACAGGATTGGCACTGCACAAGGAAATGCTGAAGAGCTAACTCCTCTTCCTTCTTATAATCAAATAATTTTTGATGCAAAGGATTTCATATTCAGCGCTGACTCCTTAGCCCAAAAGGAAAACAGAGCGTGCTTAACTTTAACTGGTAAGGTAATTTATAAGATTTTACTGCTGACACCTAAAGTTGAGCCTCCTTGGCAGTTTTGTGGTTTTACAGACATGTCTTCCATTGTTTTACGACTTTTTTTTTAGTTTGATTTTCAAGCGACCCAAACAAAACCACCAAAAAAAATCTTTTGTCATATCAGTAGAATCAATGGATTTAAATTTAAACCTGCAACTGTCAACTGTGAAAAATTAATTGTAAAACCAGAGAAGTAAAAAAAAGTAGAATTCCAGAAACCTCTTTTAATCACCAAGATTGTTCAAGTATTACAATTCACAAACTTGTTTCTTGGGCACATACTGGCATATTTACGGTTCACCCTCATCCTTCAATCTCTGCTCTGTTGAATAACAGAAAGAGCAAAGTTTGACAGCTGTTAGCAAATACTGACAGACCCTATCAGGAGCTGCTCAGTCTTTCTGCAACCAGAAATGCACAAGCCCTGCCTGTCTCACCTTGTTGTTCATGAAGATGTTTTGAAGGATGCAAAAAAATTCTTTGTTCTTTAAACTGGATCAGTGTAATTTCTTGAGAAAGGTGCTGAATTTTACCAATATTTTTTTGCATACAGGTTTATCCCCAAAAGCTGATTTTGAGCACAATGCTTTAGTAACAGAACCAGACATGCTGATCCCGTGTCCACAGAAACTTCAAGAAAAATTACTACTGAATTCTCTGTCTCCTCCCCCCATCCCTCACTCCCTTCTTTACCTCCTTCCTCTCTCTCTTTTTCTCTCACTCTGATTATCTGATAAAAAGGAAAGAATTGTAACAGATTCATTAGTAATCTAAGCATTTTACATATTTTACTGGCACATTGACTAATGATGCAGTCTATGTAACATACTGTTTTCCTACAGCCAGGTTTGAAGAACTGTTGACCTATACATTTGGTACTGCTCTAAAGCTTTAACATTGTATTTCTAGATGAGACTGCGTTTTAACTTTATTTTGAAGCCTGTGAAAAAAGCAGCTCAGTCTTTCTGGAATCCTGAAAAATATTTTTGGTGATATAATGAAAAACTTATCTTTTCTCCTAAAATTACCTAAGCTACAGAGTAGAACAGACTGATGTCTGAAGGCAAGATAATCACTGATACTTTACTTTTAATAGCATAATAGCAGCCAATATATTCTAACTATTTTTTGCAACACAGTGACGATCAGTACCTCTTATTGCAGGATCCTTGCAAGTGATGAATAAAACCAGAAGGATCATGGAGAATGGAGGGGCCTCTTTTATCAATGCCTTTGTAACCACCCCGATGTGCTGCCCGTCGCGTTCCTCCATGCTGACTGGGAAGTACGTGCACAACCACAACATATACACCAACAATGAAAACTGCTCTTCGCCCTCATGGCAGGCTACTCACGAGCCACGTACCTTCGCCGTGTATCTCAATAACACTGGGTATAGAACAGGTAAGAGACAAACCAACAGGACCTAAAATGAAGTATTTTCCCAAATTGGATTTACAGAGCAGAGGTTTAGTGTTATGAAGAGGGAGCAAAGTCCTGCCTGCTGGTCCAGATCCGCAGCTACCAGCCATGTAAAGAAACTCACTTGTAATGCAGTAGCATATTTTCACATTTGGATGTCCCAGGTGGGAAATAAGCTGTTGGGCAGTTACACCTAATGTGAAAGAAGTGCATTTTAGTGGCATTGTGGGTCTGAACTAGCAGTTCCAGACGTGATTATGGTCAGTATTATGGCCTGCTTGTGGACAGCTGCTAACAGTTATGGAAGATGATGGCTGGGCCAGGCTGGGGAAGGGTGCCAAAGACCTCACAGGAACGAAGTGCCTGTCATGGGAGTGAAACAAGGTGAATGGTATAATTTAAACTTTGCCATGGGGTGATATTTCATTTGCATTTTCTGAAAAGGAATAGAAACATGCCTTTAAGAAGGATTGTTCTACTGCACACCAATAAGATTTCATAGTTTTCTTGTAAATTCCTGGTGGTTTTCCGTAGTCAGGAGATCCCTTTCCTGTCTACAAAGAGCTCTTCTTATTCCTCTCGTCTATGCTTCAGCTTGATGTAAACCCTGATTCATTTCTGCATCACCTATCCCCTAAGATTCAATCTGTAGACACGTTAGGCTCCAGCCTGACTTCCCCTTCGCAAGGTACAGGAGTTGTGCGAGGTCATCAGGGTGCAATTTGTCCATAAGCGTCGTTCGACTACAAAGACTCCCCTTTACAGGACCAATGAGGCACAGATCTCAGTGCCAACTACGTTCCTTACAATGTAATTGGCAGCAAAGAAATTTGTCTCTATCACTGGCTTAGCGCAAGAACGGATTGCTTTCAAAACGTACAGCAGGCAAATGTCTCCGTGCTGTCTGCGTGTCCTAATTCTCTTAATGCTGCTATATCCAATGTCTCAAATTTATCTGCCTGTCAGCCATCTTTTCTTTACCACACAGGCAGCTCAGTCTTTCTTCTTCTCTCTCTCTGTATCTGTAGTTCTGGAGAGCTTCTGCATGCTGTTTAAAAAGCAAAAACAGACTAATATTTAACTTATTTGAACCTGGTGTTGGCTCTGACATGTGGTGAATAGTACTTCAGTCTCTGTTAAGCTGGTTTCAGTGAAGTTGCCATCTGAGTACAGCACTGCTAAACCTGAGTAAGGGTCAGCGTCAAGGCCTTGGGGGAGAAAAAGAGGGGAGAGAGAATTGGCAATCACTGCTAGAAAAGGTGCTGAATTCACCTTAAAATATAAGCTTTGTCTCATGGCTTATGACTCATAAATCCCTTCTGTTTGATCTACGGCTGCTTCATGTGGGACCTGGCTTTCCTGTTCTTAAAAAATTTAGTATCTTATTGATTTGTAGTCTAATACTTGCACAACTAAATGCCTCATGTGTAAACTGGATAGCTCTGTCACTAGCCCTCTCTACCCTTCTGGGGGTGAACGCTCTGCTTTGGGTATGTCTTCTGCACTGCCTTGCAGTATGAAGGCATGTGGAAATGTCTACTAAATGCAGACTTGGCCCTATTAAATGGAAAGGCAAAAGAGGTCAAAAGAAAAGGGAAAGGAAAAAAATCCCTTTCCAAAGGCAGACAGAGAGAACATCAGTCCTAAAACTGTCAGGGTAGGTGAGTTTTAACAAGGGACAGGAAGGAGAAAACGGAAATGGAAACAAATGAAAATACTTGTATGAAACTTCTGATGGATGCACATTGTTTGACCTTATAATAATATGGCCCCAAAAAATTTATCCATTTGTTCCTTGTAAGAGAAGCCTACCTTCTAATTACCCCACGATTTTTTTTTGAAGTGGCAGCTTAATTAACAGCAGATCTTATAATATATTTTTCAAGGACAGTGTTGCCTCATTAAAAAGTCATCAAAAGTCCACTAACCAACTAATAATCTACACTTCACAGCAAGAAAGTTTAGTAAAACTGTAATGACTCAAGAATACCTGGGAGTAAAGAATAATTGGGAGTGAAAAAGAGGGAACTGGGGAGAGAGAGCGGCTACACACCACACAGGCTAGTTGTGGCTCTGTGCTGATACTGCAGACAGTGTGGGTATTTACCCTGTGCATTTCTCTGTGTTTTGAGAGGAACTCAGTATCCTCCTTCCAATGGGAAACTGAGGTGGAGAAAGAGAAGTGAGTGACCCTAGGCCACTCACAGTTTGGTGACAGTCCTGATAAGACACTGGTCCACAGACCTCCAGTCCAGGTGAGACAATGTGCAATACCGCCATCCTGGTTCTCTGCTTGAAATGATGAGGATTTATCTCTCACTTTTCACATAGGATGAAAATATTATATGAGTCAGAGGAAATAAAGGGGTGAGGGAGTGTTTATATAATGTCCTTACTTCTGTTCACTCCAAATAGTTTCCAACATCTATAAAGCATCCGCTGTCCAAACCTGCCGCAGCCTTAACTGAACCGTCTGCAATTATCTGCAATTATCACATGTGGGCAGCCTGCTTACAAGGAGAGTCCTGCTGAAGCCACGAGGACTCCACACAAGCACAGCAAGCCATTTAAAGAGAGGTCTGAAATGTGCTCTAATAAACTGCCATCATAATTAGAGCCCAATGGGAAACCCCAGCAAAGTACAGGATGCTTTTTTCTTTCCTTTTTCTGTTTTAATCTTCTACTCCTCTTCTACTCCGATGTGACCTAATGGAGATGTTGCACTTCATGGAAACACTCCTTTTTGCAGATTATATGTCAGTACTAAATCATGGGCAGGAACTGTGCTGGGTGCTAGCAGGGCAGACAATATTCAGAAACAACACTGCCAAACAAAAATCACTTTTGCTTCTAGTTATCATTTAAAAAAATTCCCCAAACAATTAAGGATGTTTCAATTTTTACAGCCTCCCTTACTCACAAGCTGTATCCTAACACAGCAATGAGTCAACTGCGCGGCATCCTCATTGTTGAAAGCCTATTAAATTGGGAATATTAAACTAGGAATTTCTAGGAAATAGCAGGGAAGACACACTAAATAGGTAGAATGATAAAACAAAGAAACTCTGGAGAGCTTCAGAGATTCGAGACATTTGTTTTAATTACATAGGCTCTGGCTGCTCATACTGGGCAGGAAAAAAGGGTTAGTCTGTAATCACTTTCAAATTTTGTGGAAACTGTGAGAAAACCTTGAGAAGTTTTCTTTCACCTTGTAGATGTCTGTAGACATCCCTTCAGCTATTTAGATTCAGAAATTTTATTTGTCAGATTATTAGATGCAGGAGTTAGAGGTTTTGCTCTGTGCTTTCCAAAATATTGGCTGGTTATTTGGTGTTCTTTCAGTCCTCCCTGCAGTACTGTTGAAGCCTCTTACTTTGTTTACCTTCTACTCTCTTGCCCCAGCCCTATGGTATGTAGTCTTGCCTCTCAGACATGCCCTTCGGTGCTGTCAGTTCACACTGCCATTCACAAAAGAAAACTCCAGGAGTGTGCTACCTCAGCCTCGGCGTCCTCCAGTAGGAAAGGAGGATTGTGCTATGTCTTAATAACCCAGCAGCAGCCAAGCAGTGGCTTAGTATTTTAGAACAGAAAGCTATGACAGCAGCACAGCCAATATCCAGGAGACATAAATACAACAATCATTTTATTGTTAAATAGTCTGTCACACTTTGTATACTGCAGGATTTTACATTTTTACCAGCTGAAGTTGCACCGCTTTGCAAACATGAAAAGAAATGTAAGTTTAAGTTTCTCACCCTGACTTAACATGCATATGCATTCAGAGCCGTCTCTGCTTAGTGTTACTTTAAAACATTACTACTTTCTGATCCTTGCTTCTTTTAGTCCTTCACAGTCAGAGTAACAGTGCAGGAGAGAACAGGAGTCTGTCCTGACTCAGCAACTGCTGACAGCTTCACAGCAACACACCAAACTCAGGACTTCACTCTCCCCTTATGGAGTCCCACCTGAAAGAACAGAGATCACCAAATTAAGCAACTCTTTGCTTACATTTTTTAGAACTGTCCTTGGGAAGATGTATATCCCAATATTTTATTTCTTGCTCAGAAGTATCAACCGATCAGAATAACACTCAGGATTCATGCGTGCAAGCGTCCCGTTGGCACTCGCAACCTTCTGAGGGTCAAAAATAGTAACATAGCAAAATTAAGCAACTCAAACGTTAATTTCTAAATGCTTGCATTTGTAAAACTCAGAAGTCAAGAAGTGACTGAACATCAAGATGTCAGTATCTGGCACGTTTTGACATTAGTCACAGACATCTGTGTAGTGATGAACAGAAATGGTCACTTGCTTGACATCTAGATAATATATTCGACAGTTCATTTCAGCTTCTGATGCGTGTTGGTTGACATGTGTCACTTATGGCTACATTTCTTAGTGTAGTGACCAAAGAACTAATAAAACACTGAGACGACAGGAGAGTGAAAGCTAAGGAGTATTTAAACTGTGCACTGTTCCCTTCTGACACATGGGGACAGGTTAATCTTTCATAAAGGGAGCAAAATCTGTGCCTCCTGAAGGTGTGGGCAGACAATACGTTTCCTCTGGAGGCAAAGCCAGTGAGTTTCCTGTTCGCAGCTTTACGGTACAATTCACTGCCAGCACACGCTATTTTTAATCTGCATCGTTTCAGTGACCTAATTTGTATCCTGCCTCATGCACCCTTTCAAAACAAAGAGCGTGGCAGAATATGATACAGGGGTGGGAATGAGCGTGCAGGGAATGAGTCCTGGTTTTCAGGATACTTCTAAAGTGAAAATAAAAAGAGAGAGACAGAGAGAGGACACCAAGTTTTCAGGTTCTTTCTTAATTGGTACAAAAGAAGCTGGGGAGCATCAAACATAATGTAACTTGTAAATATTTTAAATAATTAAAAATACGCCTCATTTTTCAGAATAAAATTGTGCTTTCAGACAAACTAAGAAATGTATAAATAAAAGTGAAATATGCTGATTATATTCAAATAGTCCACAAAAAGTGAAATGTAGAAGAGGGAAAAAGGCCGAAAAGTATAACATGCAGGATGTTCTAGTTCTATGGTATCATGTGAAGTGAAACTTTTTTTTGGTTTCTGTCCAAGACCTCATCAAAAACCACAGCATGTCTGCCTACTTATGCTTAAAAACAGAATTCTGTGCTATTAAATTTTGCACAGAAAACCATACACTAAAAGATTTTTAGCAAGTTTACGCATTCAAGTGCTTCATTTAGGAAAATCTGGGTAGAACATTATGCAACTATTTCATCTCTCTTGTTCATGTGGCTAAACAACAAGTTTTAACTCCATAATAGCATACTGCTTTTTGGAAGGTGAAATTTCCTCAGTTTAAAAACACAGACCAGTTCTATCAAAAGGCATGATACCGGCCAGCATCTGCATCAGCAAGGACAGGGGTCTCAGATCTCTTTGGTAAAACTCTGCTGCTTTCTTACTGAGTTAGTAAGCAGAGTGGGGTTTTATCGCGTGTGTGGAGGCAGGGTAGGGGGGGAGCTATAGGTGTTATGAGGAGCAGTCTCCACTCCTCTGTTTTCTCATCCCAGTTTTCTGGCCCCGCAAGACCTCACCTTGGCCTCTGCTCTGAGCCTTGTCCCCCAGCCTGCCTGTCCTCAAGTCATTCCCACCCTCCCTCCCCTCCTGGCATGCAGGCAGTCCTTGACAGACACATCCTGTTCCCACCGCTTACCCGTAGTGATCTCCTTTCCCAGCCCTGATCAGCAAATCTCCTTCTCCCACCCCCCCTTGTCTTGTCAGTCAGCTTCTTTCTCCTTTCTGCACTTGCTGTCCAATTTCTTGGTTGACATTGCCAATCCTGGGCCCCCAAGCCTCCACTGCTTTCCTCCTCCCTCTCAGCTCCTTTGCTGCATCTCCTGCTCTTCCCCAAACTGCTTCTCCTGGACACCTCCCACCCTCTGCATTTCAATCAGCTGTCTCCCACCTACCGACACCACTCACAGGTGGATGGGGAATAAAGTCCTGAGGTGCCCAGATCTCCAGCGCATACAAAATGCAGGATTTTTTTCAAAACTGAGCAAACTTTGGGCAGATTTTCACCAGGATGATAGAAGATGCCTCCTTTGACTCTGTTCAAAGAGCCCGTCATGTCTTTGACAGAGTGAGTGCTCTCAGTGCAGAGCATGGAAGTGCTATCAAATGAAAACTTGCATAATTTTTTTCAGATGTTAAACATAATTCCATTTCCATTACTGCGGTTCTCAAAGATGGCTACTGTTCAGGCTAAAAAGTTTCAAAAAATTCAGCCTGAGGCAGACATCCAGTGTGGAAAATTTTGGTCCAAGTATGAGAAAGTTATAAGCAACTGAAAACAGGGTCTTATAATGAGAAGTGTCAGACAACATCAATACTGGAAAGTGCTACCAGCTTGGCCCATAATACAGGCTTTGTTAAAGACATCACCCAGGCTAACGATTGCTATATCAAGTTATAGGCTAATGCCTTTTGCAACTGCTGAGTTATAAAATCTTAAATGCTCTTTTCAGTTACAATGGCAAACCTGGCAGCAACTGGGAAAGACCCACAAAGCTGGAGAAAAAGAAGAAAACCTGAGGTTTTCTACTGCGGTTAAGTTACAAGACTGGGAACTGCAAAATCTGAATAATATTCTTGGCAATGCCACAGGCTTCCTGCGTGACTTAGGTCTAGCTGAAGGTTAACCTCTTGGTGCCTCAGTTTTCTCACCGCAATTTTGGGACAGTGCTTATTTGATTTCTAGGCAGTGCTGGCATACTGAGCTGGCTTTCTGCACTTTAATGACGTGATACACTAATCCTCTGTACTCTTTCAACAGAAGGGAAAGCTCAGACTTCTCGGGTTTGAATCTATCGCTTGCATAATGGGAAGAAAGCAAGGAGGAATTTACTGGAATAATCCGGAAGTTGCAGTTTTGTTGGGCACTGTCCCCAGAAGCACAGAATCACTGTGTGTCAGCCCTGAAATGTCATACAAACAGTGCTTCGCAGCTCCTGTAAATGGTTTCCTGACTTTGTTAAAGGAAGTGGGCTGTCTACTTAAAGCTCTTGTCTGGGTCACGGTGACTAAACCTTAGTGCAGGATGCCTTTTTGAAGGTTTGGGTTTGTTTTAAATCGGAAACATTCCCGTAAGCCTCAACAAATAACAAGGGCATAGAACAGAATATATGTCCTTTGATCCATGGCAATGCAGAGATGTCTCACCAATAGATGTAGCCCAGTTCACCTGTATGCTGATCCACTAATGCTGACAGGAGTCAGGGGGTTAATTCTATTGTGTAATACTGTAAACATTAGTCATAAATGCTTGTAGAAAATACTGGGAAATAAGTACTAGGAATTATGAGAATTTGAATCACATTCAGCTATAAATATCCTGGCTTCAAACCCCAGAGATCCCCTGGGTCAAATTCTCCTTGTCTTGCACCCAATGCAATCCCTTGAATCTCTTGGTCCAGTTCAGGACTCATTAGCTAATTGCTCAAGGGAAAACAAAAACCTGTATTAAGGCATCTATTCATACTAGGTACTAAATGTGTATTCTGCAGCCACTCCTGAGACACATAGATGTCTGTATAACTGTTCACCATGCCATGTGTTGTTGTTTGCATAAACTTAATTAACACACTCACACAGAATACAATTATTCTGATATACTAAGCTAGTCTACATGTGATTAAAAAATAACAATGTGTCCTGGGAACAGTTAGCAAAACTGCCAGAACGCAGATAAAAACTGTCTTATTAAAATGCAAAAATTGGCATTTATCTTTCTTGTTATCCCTGTGGGGGCCATTACACGCAATAATGAAAAGATGTCCCTTGAAATGGCATTATTTTTTAATGAGGCTTTTACCCATTGAGTCATAATCTCTGTTTTATTAATTACAAGCAGAAATGGCTTCCTAAAGCCTGTAACTGCTGAGTGCAAGTGGCTTCTAAGGCTGAGCATTCACAGTCAGTACTCAGACATGGGCAATTCAGCAAGCGTTGGGCTACAGCTAAATTAAGGATGTGGGATGACTCTACAAGCTGAGCATGTGAAGATCCAGCAAGGACATTTGTACATCATGGTGTCCACTCCTGCGCAATTCCGTGACATGTTCCATAGCGCTTTAATTGTTTACAATCCTCTGGTTAACGAAAAACAACTAGGACGCCTGTTGTGATTACTTGCTGATTATTATTTGGCCCCATGGACATGACTGTGCTTTCCTTTTACTCCAGCACTTGTCTTCATTCAGAGTGTGAAGAGCCAGACACTAACTGCTGGTGCTGGGCTCCAGCTCTAGCTCACTTGCCCTATCCTATACTCAGTGGTACTCAGAAAATCCCACAGTGAAGGGACTGAACTCTTGTGATTCAGTAAAAGCCTGGCTTTTGCCTTCTTCTGTCTAATTACTCTCGTCCTCCTGAGCTTTTGACCAACAAACCACTCTTGGTTAAAGCAATTTGGCAAATGTGGTCCATTATCATGGCTACCACTGTTTCTACTAGTATTCAGGGCTTTGCTGTACATTTGACATGGGAACTGCTTTATTCTACGACAGGGGGAAACATCTATTTCTGCAAACTGTCATTCAAGGAGCTGCTTAAAACTTGACAGCTCTGAGATTATTTTTATGATAAAATACTAAATCATTGCCAACACAAAGGTGAATGGTTCAGGCTGTCAATCCAAAGTCTCATAACATGCACCGAAATATGGGGTTCAGGCAGCCAAAGGGGAGCTAACAAAACATTATTAAGGTTGGAGAATTAAGTAATCTAAAGCAAGGAAATTCCAAGATGAATTGGCCCCCACCAGCTCCAAGCCTCCCTTTCCTTTTCTAAATTCAGTTTATCTTTTCTTGTCCTTATGCCCAAGGTCATTTCATCTCTGTGATTTATGCTGGTGGCTTTCTCTCAGGTAATACCTGAATATCAAAGATAGGAGAGACGGAGAAGAAGAAGCTGACTGTTCTTTGTTTTAGTGCCCAGACTGAAACTGTGGGGACTTTCTCAGGTCCATAAAGGAATACCCTACAGTGACATTAAAATGAGAAGCTGTACTAAGTTCTTCCCGACCAGCTGTGTGCTACAGTTTTTCGGAGCTTGACCATTTTGAGACAGATTTTCTTAGCCACCTCTATTATTTACAAAGGCACTACATCAAAACCTACAGACACTAGAACTCCTTAGAGGAAAGTTTGCCAATGATTTTAAATGGGCAAACCCATTTATTTTCCCCTAGCCTTTTTCTTGGAAATTGCTGAACTGTTTGGCTAAAAAGTTCCATAGAGCAAAATGCAGCCTGAGTCAGATAGCATGGAAACTATCATCACTAATGACTGAAGTTTGGCAAGACTGTATATAGCAGAGTTCAGGTCTCGGTATTAGTCAATTTAATTATAGGTGGGGCTATCGAACCATCCTACATGATAAATTGCCATAACTTCCTTTTCATAGCTTGAAAGCCTCTGATCTTTGTGGGAGGCAGGTTGGCAGTAGAGTCCTTTGCAGATGAGCACAGCACATGGAGCTTCCCCAAGGCCATGCAGTAGCTGCCGATGGATCTGGGGTGGCATTCAGGAGGGCTGACCTCAGATCTCCCCTGTAACTACAGACTGTCCTTTGCTTTGCTTGGCTCGGTAATGCTTCCTCTCTCTTGGTCACATCACTCTCCCATGCTTTTCTTCACTGTTGTCTCTCTCTGACTTCTCTTCCCATTCTTCTCTTTCCTTGGCTTCCCTTCCCACAGTAGTTCAGCCTTTACCTTTACACTTTCTCTGGACGTCTGACTCCCTGAGAGTTTAAACTAGTTTGGCTGCCTAAGAGGAGAGGTATGGTTTCCATTCTGGGAGGCAAAGTGCTGGGCACATATTCCCTCCCCATGGTCACCCTCTTCACCTCAAGCTTCTTGACTTCTGGTTGGTCTCAGGAGAAAAAAGGATAGCAGCTGGGTTGCTTTCTGAGTGACTGTGGGAGGAAGAGTTGGAAGCCTGGTCTAGTGTCTGTAGGACTTGTTTATATGTCACATTCCACGTGGTATAGGAAAGTAACATTATATATGACTGTAACCTCTAGTTAGCGACAGTTGGCAGTTATATGATCTGATTACACCATATTTATGTTGCCTTGGGCAAGTTTTAATTTTGAACATTTTGATTTTTCCACTAGTTTTCCCAGGAAGTTCACCATGCCCTCATCAATCAGATCTGATTTATTTAAGCCCTTCCACAAATGTGCTTTTTTGGTTAGATTGAATGTGTCTAGGTTGGATGTGAGATTTTCCAAGGTGATTTCATTTCCTAGTAGGAAACGCGTACGGGGGGTTTGACGTGTGTCCCAAAGCCCAGCTGAGGAAGTGATGCTGGGCAGCAGTGCTCCATGGGCAGGCTTGGCGGGCCGAGCTGGCGTTCACAGCGAAGGCAGGGGTTGTGTACCACAAGGGATGCAGTGAGCTGGGCAGCTATCACTCAGAGGAGCTCTGTCTCTGGAAAGGGAGAGGTCTCTGTCATTCCCTCCTCTTCAGGGGTGTCTTATTTAGTGAGCACCGGGTGTACCTTTTGTGCCGACTGCTGGAGACATGGGCGATAGAACTGCTGGCACAAGTGACCCTCCAGGGGCTTGTAAACCTCAAGAAAATTAAAAATGCAGACAGTGAAGTTACTCAGGCAACCCAGTAACTTGCTGGGACTGAGCTGGAGTAATAAATCCCTAAAAACCCAAGTTGCAGGCCCAGTCAGGTGTTTTGTCACCGCACTTCCCAGGCAGTGGAAAAGCAGGGCAGAGCCATCCAAACTGACTTCTTTATCCAGGACAAAGACCATACACAAGCAGCTAAAGAGCTTCCATACCCATCTGTCCCTAGAAGCAACACGCCTGCATTTGCCAGGCTGCCATGCCAGCGTTATTCCGCCCTCCCAAAGCCAGTTGGCCAGATTTGGTGTCTGTGTATCTTTGGCACAAGTGATTCACAACTCCTAGATAACTGGGAGCCCATTGCACTGTGAGATTGTTTTCCTTTTTACCTCCTTCCAGAGGAATTGGCAGGAGCACCTGCAAACCCTCCTGGGCCCGACAGCTAAGGCTGAAAGTTCCAGTCTGAGTAGGTTCTGACTTGTCACCTGGAGCTAATGGAAAAAAACAGACTTAGTTTGGCATGCCAGGTAGAGGTAGTTGACCTCCAAGTCTTTGTTCCTTCCTTAGTTTTGCCCTAGAGAAGCTGTGGTAACAAAGCAGGTTGGGGATTCCCTCTTGCTTTAGCCAAACGTGGCCCAGACAGAGATCTGGACTTCCCAGACCTTTTATCAAACCAGCAAACGTAGCCAGGTTGCTAAGCCCAAACTTTCAAAAGTCAGAAGCTGGGCTCCAAAACATCACAGAACTTGCTTAAAACCACAAGGTGTTTCTCAGATGTTTCCTCTGGGCACTGAGTCTTTATTCCGTTTTCAAGCGGAAACCAAGAGAAACATACTCATTCTAAAAGAAAAACAAACCCTAAAATATTTCACATGAGCATTACATTCCAAAAGATTAAGATGAAAACTTAAAGTCACAAAGGCTTTCAACTCTCATAAAAACTCTGGAAATAACTTATTTTAATTTCAAAACCCTCTAGGTATAAAAGGAACATTTTTGATAAAGCAATTCTGACTCATTCTAACACATTTTATCTTCATTCATGCATGCTTTTGACTCAGACTAAAAGGCTTGGATTGCAAAGCCTCATATGTGTGTGTGTTTTTTTGTGTTTTTTTTTTTTACCTTCACAGCTTTTTTTGGGAAATACCTCAATGAATACAATGGCAGCTACATCCCTCCTGGGTGGAGAGAGTGGGTTGGATTAGTGAAGAACTCTCGCTTCTATAATTACACCATTTCTCGCAACGGTAACAAAGAGAAGCATGGATTTGATTATGCAAAGGTATTTTGCAGACACATAAATGCTACATCATTAAGCCATATAAAAATCACTTTCACATAATTAATCAACCAGATAATTAATTAATTAACCAACTACAACCAAGAAATTGAGATGTCATTTTCTCTCCAGGGCATTGCAGATCAATTTCCATGTGAGAATATTAATCGCACAATGCAAGAAAGTTTCCAAGGGCTCTTCTGTGCAGCCCAGTGATTCCTCCCTCCCTCTCTCTGCTAGAAAGTGATTGTTCTGTGGCAGAAGCAAATAGTAAATGAAAGCCTTTCCAAAAAACAGTTGTGCCCCTTGCACTACTGAACTTTAAAGTTGGCTGAGGGTTGTCAGTTTTTACCCACGTAAGAAACCTTGGTTAATTCTGTTTTCCATTCTACAGTGCACACACACACAAAAAGGCTGTACGCCTGCGGTGTCACACTCCGGATATGACTATGAGAATAGATAGGCAGGAGAACACGGCCGTTGGAAAACCTCAGAGCTTGCTCGTGCTCTTGACAAAGTTTGGAAAGTATGCCAAGGTGACCTGCCCACTGCCGTGAAGTTTCTCGGAAAGGCTTAGGAGCACAGATCGCTGACTTTCCAGCCTGCAGAAAGCAATCTGGAATTTCCTCAGACTGTAGCTCACAGAAGATGATACAGATGTTGCAGCTGTGGTTTCTGACCCATGTAATGAGATTTTATTGGAAGCTCGCAATGTCTGTTTCTGATTTCCCCACCCATAGAAATTACATGATACTAATTATATATTTATATAGAGTGAAAAAAAGAAAATAAAGAATATCGGTTAGTTATACATTCCTTACACACCCTGTGTATGTAGCTAGAATAAATAGGCAAATAGGAGAGGAGCGGATGCTTTGGGAGAGCAGTCATACAGGCATTTCACTTGAGCAGGCCACAAAACCAGAAATTATCACAACACTGGTGTCTCACGCTCTCTACCCATTTTCTACACCAAAAGGTCGCTCGCTGTCTCTTCCGTCTCCCTGCAAGGACTGTAGTAGCCAGGGCTACCGTGCGTGCTGCAGGAGAGGGGAAGGGGCAGTGGGGACGGGGAGCGAGCGGGCGAGCGAGGAGGTCACAGCTGGTTGGCTTGTCCTAGCACGGACATGCGACGCAGACCTTGTCCCTCAGGCTCTGCTTTTGCAGCTGTTCGGGGCCTCGAATCCACAACATATGATTAGTCATGCCTGGAAGTGCTTGAAATTACAAACATTGTCTCAGCACTTTCTCAATGAAGCTCGCACTAGACCTCCAGGCCAACAGTGAATGCTCCAAGGTGGCAGGTGGTTTAATTTAAGTTTTCATCTTTTTTTCTTAGTTCCATTTCCTCCCTTCCCCTTGTAGGCTTCCATTTGCCACCTTGGCTGTGGGTTAAGCCAGTTTATTAGCGAGTCACAACCTTAATCTCAGCAGCTGCACTGCTTAAAGTTGCACAATTAAACCAACAGAGCCTGCAGGAACTCAACTGCTCCCTGCATTCGCATTTGCAATTTCTTTGAAAAAGGTTTTTGCAATCTGTTGTTGCCTGTTGTAGCTTTCTTCCACTTTGTACATATGCAAAAGTATACTCTGAAGAAAGAGCATGCAAGAAATGTTTATGTAAACAGAAAACCATCGTAAGAGTCAATGATTTCTTGCCGTTAGGAGCCATTATCTTGTGAAAGTGTTTTATCAGTGAAATTCAAGAAACTTCTTTGTCAGTATAGTCTGTAATTTTAAATGTTACTTAGCATTATATTACAAAATCTGGTAATCATATTTACTTAATGCCTTCTGTTGTATCTGATTTGCAAAATACTGTCTCATTTTATGTGGCATCGTCTGCTTAAGAAAGTAATTACCGCTCAGTCTCCCCTACGCTCCCTTGAATCGTTCATCTCTTTGATGGTATGTTTTTACTTCCTGATCTGAGCTTTAATGAGGACTTGAAAATAACATAATAACATGATAGTATGTGATCTAATTAATCATGCACTTTGTAACTTTTGCTTTGTGTTGATCGTATGTTCCAGGACTACTTCACAGACCTAATCACTAATGAGAGCATTAATTACTTCAGAATGTCTAAGAGGATATATCCCCATAGGCCCATAATGATGGTCATCAGCCACGCTGCGCCCCATGGCCCCGAGGATTCGGCACCGCAGTTCTCAGAGCTCTATCCCAATGCTTCACAGCATATGTAAGTCAAAATCACACGCTGCCAGACCCGCTCCTTGTATCTGCTTCTTGTGAGGTATTTGTTTATGAAGATTTTGTAGGGACAGAGAATTCAAATATAAGAAACCCAGAGTAAGCCATGAATGTTTGCTTGTTTCTTTTGCTGCGCTTGTTCCTTTCGGATAGGAGAGTGACAGCTCTGACCATTATTAAAACAGAGAGAAGCTCTTTTCCTCCTGGGAAGTTGTGGGAGATTAAAAGGTCAGTATTTGGCTTTGTAAGGGCAGCTTCTTACAATACCCTGAAAATATGTAGACACAGGTCAGGATCTGTTGGAAAGATATTACTTCCTTCGTCTTCCTCTAAGATATGCGCTTCCTGGGCTCTAACTGACTGAATGTGTGGAGAGTAAAAACACCCTTTTGTAGCTTTTGAGTGCACCAGATTTGTTTATAGACTAGATACTGGCAGATTCCCAAAATAGCCTATTAGACTTCATTTTTAGATAACGTGCTTAATCTTTTCTGGTGATTACACTATAATAAAAAAAAGAACTCTTCATTTTTGTTTCTAGAACTGAGGCCAACTCCAGGTAAAAATCTGAGGGTAGGCCTGGATTCCACATCTTACTTTATACCTTGAATATTCCAGGTTCTTTTCCTCATACTGATGTGTTAGGGAAGCTTTCCATTGCCCTTCTGTCTACCATGAGCATATGTACCACTCTTTCCATTTGTGCTTAAACAATGTCTTTGCACCTCTTCCCACACAGAAAAAAAAAAAATTAATAAAATATTTTACCTGGATTGTACATTGATTTGGCCTCTGAAAATGAGGAGGCATCAGCATCACAGGGTGGCAAAGCTCTTTAGTCTACAAATTGTATTTTGGACACTCTGCAGCAGCTCACACGCAGGGATGTTTTTTGTAGTTACACTCACTGGTTTAAAATTGCAAGGAGTAGCAGTTACTGCATAAACTGATTCGCTAGTTGGGGTCAGAGGGAGATCTGCTGTTCATGGCACATGGTTAAATATTTCTTAGTTTGTATTTTTTTTATCCTCTTATTGGCTGCTGCTTTCTAGATATGCTACTTTCCCTGATCTTACATTCTTAACTGTATTTTTCTTATCCTGTATTCTCAACGATCCAACATTCCTGACACTAGACGTTGCAAGTGACGCAAACCAGTCAGCAGTGTTTCATAGTTATTTAGATATTCAGGGTAATTCCTACCTGTATACAGAACTGATGAGATCGATACTTTAGTTTGTAAATATTAACTTGAAATTGGTTCTCAAGTAATTGTCCTGAAGAATTATTATCATCTTTTTATGCCCTAAAGGTAAAATAAGATAGACACAAAACTGTAGAACCTGTCATATTGCATTGTATGAAAGACCTTTCTAACTCGGTATCCTGAATTACGCGCTCCTGCAGAAAGCAGCAGGGAATGTTGGGGGGGGGGGGAGGCACCAAAAAACAAGAAAGATCCCTTTTCCTCATTTTTACAGCGTCTAAAAATCACCAGTTAAGGTGAAGCATCCAGGCCACTGTGCCCCATTCTCTTTGCATCAGTCCGCTCTCTTTTTGAACTGCGGTGGCAGCCCCACCATCCTGCGGCAATAAGTTCCACAGTGCCACCCCATGTGTCGGGGACAAAGGACCCCTTTTTCTTTCCTTCTAAACCTGGAGCTTGCCCATGCCACTGGTGTCCTCTCTTCCCATTGTGGGAGGAATAATGGATAGTCACTACGTCAAATTTAATGGACATCTCCCGTGTTTTCTTTCAATCACCCCTTTTCATAGCAAGAGAGTTATATCTATTTGTTCTCACTCTGTTCAGCAGATTGCTTCCCGTTTAGCGACACAGATTGCCTGGCCTCAGGCAAGCCATCCTGTCTGCTGGGGGACTATCCATCATACAGGAGGGTAGGACTCAAACTGTTTCCGCTTAGCTGTGGGGACCGTGTCTGGAAGAAAAGCACTGAATCATTGTATCTCTCTCTACCCCTCCCCAGGCCAAAGCAACTCGTTTTAGTCTCCATGCTCACTGTCTTCTGATAAAGGAGTGCTTGTAGGAACTTGCATTGGTTTATCATCCTCCTGACACTTTCTACCGCTTGGTGTTTTCAGCCTACTTGTAAAGCCAATGGATTTAGTTGTCTCCAAAATTTTAACTGCCTCTCCACCTTATACAGGTTGCATGTCACCTGCAAAGACCAAGCAATGATCCTAGTTGTCTATTCGCAGGCTTAGTTTCATTTGAGTACTTGTATAAATTAATTTTTATTTGCGTGGATTGCTGGGGTATAAATACTTTGCTCTACTAGGCTACTTGTGAAATAGCCCAGAATATGAGACTCAGCTGTGCTGCTTCTTGTCTTCTGGTGTTGTTGATTTCTTGGCAACCTTCTTGCAAAGATTTTTTTCTCTAGTGACCTCAACAAATTCTTGCTGGGTTGTTTTGTGTTTCTTATTGCACTGACTGACTGCATGTGTTAGAGTTCAGTCCACAGACTAAGAAATGAGACAAACTGAAGATAAACTGCCAGTTTGGGTGGCTGAATTCTCCAAATAACTGATTTCTCTAGCAAAAAATATTAGCAATGCTCTGTAAAAGATATAAGAAGTTCAGTTCTCACAGAAATATTTGGTGCTCCCTGTGAAAATAGCACAAGAACAATAAAATCCCTCCTGCCAAGGTTTGTGTAATTTGAACATTTAACCCTTAAGTTTTCTTCCTTGGTGGTCAAGCAGCATTTGAATCTCTTTCTTTCTGACCTTGGGTGACAGCCATCTGACCTTGGATTTTGTTTTTAAAAATGTAGTTGCTATATCATGTTACTGTAACGCCTACCTCCAACAAAGAAGGGAAACCAGGTCAAAAGCTGCTTGCTGGCTTTACAAACTGAGATGGAAGGTTATACCTACAAACCAAGGATTAAGATAGCCTGTCAACCACATGTGGGGGAAGTTTTGCTTAAAAGGACAGTAGCTGAAGCAGGCCTTTAAATTATGTAACATTTCTTTGCTGGAAAAGTGCTTATCATTTGATTGAAATACTGCCTTTATAAATTAAAAAAAAAAAAAGTTTGTTTAGAAGAAGATTTCCACTTGCACGTGTGCAGATGGAAGCAGCTATGGCAGGACATATTCCAGTTCAGGGAGAGTCCTACCCTCAAATGTGGGCATCTGTTGGTCTCATTTCTCCACTTAACAACATGGACAACAAATTAATGCAGCAGCAAAGTCCATAAGTTTTATGAAAAACCCATCAAAGCCAGAAAGGGAAGGAAGAATTACATACCATCGTTACCTTACAGTCCTGTCCTCCTCAGCACAAAGAGCTACCATCGTTACCTTACAGTCCTGTCCTCCTCAGCACAAAGAGCCTGCTGGAGTGGCATGAACAGTCTTAGAAGGACAAGAAAGGTAATGATGTGTACACTGATTCATCATTAGTTTTAAGTGAACCCTGTTAATTCTCATTAGTTCCAGTTTAACAGACTATATTATACTGGAATCAGCAGACACTCTCTATTGTTTTTAAGCATCCATTCTCCCTCCCACTCTCCCACCTCTCCTCTCCTTAAAACATGTCCTATTTCTGACACTTAAAAATATTTCTGAACGTTTATGCTGGCTGCTATCTCCATAATGAGTGATATATTTCCTGAAAATATATCATACTAATGCATGTCCTTTAGCTATGCCCAGAAGTTATTTCTGTGGAAGAAAATGGGACTGGGGAAGAAGTCCTAGATGAAAGCAATACATAGATTTTTGCGGTGGTCATGAACATCATCTGTTGGGGAGTGGGGTTGCTAGACCTTTGGAAATGTTGTTGTTACATATGAAGTTATGACACAAAAGATGGCTCTCAAGGTGTCCCTGGCAGCTGTTACAGGGGAATCTTGTTCCATCAGACAGCTGAGCAGGAAAGCTCTGACTCAAAGGGTGCTCTAATGAAAGCCTGAATTCTCAGTTATGCTCAGGGCCTCTGGCACTTTAACTTCCCTTTACCTTCCAGTGTGAACCGGTCCTAGGGGAAATGTGAATCAGACCTAAGCTGTTTATAAGCTGTGAAGTAAACAAACATTAGAAGCAAAAATCTGCGGGAGGCAGGTTTACTGAAGAATGTAAAAAATGGAAATCTGAAACACTGCTGGCTGTGCTGAGTTAAAGATCCTTGGGCTGGCAGGAGGACTGACTTTTATGGTTACCTGGAAGCAATCCTATTGCCAGGCTAAATATCTTAGGAGGAGCAGCTAGAAAAGGTATCTGAGAAGAGACTGGAAAACTTCCCAAGGTAATGTGAGAAAAGGTAGATGGTATGAAAGGCAGAACTTTAAATTTCAGTGTACAGATAGTATGAAATGTGCTGAAGGACCAGGTCTGGCAGTAGCAGTTTGTTTGCAGTAGTGAAGCATGAAGAGCAATGCTGCTGCACCTCCAAATCCCCAGAGCAGAACTGTGAATTTGGGGTGTGAGATGGCTGGACTCAGGGTGCCTTCTAGTCACTCAGGCTCAGTCTCGAACATCTGCCAGTTACACTGGTATTTCTTGTAATATGGACACTTACTCATCAGAGCAGGATCACACATTTGCATCAGTAATAAATCTTGACACATGAGTGTGCCTTGTCACGGCTGGCCTGAGGCCCGCTTGGACTCCTGACTTAGAGATAAACGATCAAAATCATCCCACACATCATTACAAGCGCGACTTTAAATGGGACTAGAAGAAATAGCGTGATATAGAAATGTGGTAAGATTCTAGTTACCCAATTAACTCCTGCAGCAGCAACAAATCATTTTCCCTAAAATAAAAAAGGTGTTATATTTAACGAGTAACAACTTTTTTTTCTTATTTATTCCAAAATACAACAGTTGTGTTACACTTCAGGAGTGAAACTTTCATACCTCACACCCCCAGATATATAAATATCCCTGGGTTTGAAAGATTCCCCTTTTTAAAAGGCAGTGAAAGTAGACCCAGAATGCTGAAATTCAACTTCACATTAATACTGACCATGCCACTGGTCATGTGTTTTTGACTTTTAATTTTGCCCAGAACCAAGGCTTCCTGCTTTCCAAGAACAGTGTCTAAACCTGGAAGTCGTCTTTCCCTGGAAACAAATTATTTGCTTCTCCTGTTTATTTACTCTTTTTTTGAAGAAACATGACCACTTAGGCAATGTTTGCTAATCATATTTCCAAGAATAATATAGGTGTTAATTTTGTAAAGAAAATATTCATTTCACAATGAGTTTTACCATAGGTATTATTTTTAAATGTAGTTGACTTTTATTTTTATGAAAAGAAAATGTTGCTGGGACATATAAGTACTGTATTATTTTCACTAGCTGGAGGACTCCCAATCCAAACAGAAGATTAGCCAAACACTTTTGGGATGAAAGGCCCAAAGAACTGTATGGAATTATTCACAATCAACATTATCAGGCAGCATTTTTGTGAACATAATTTTCTTTTGTTGGACAAAACCAGGAGGGAATTAGGAGATTGTAAATAGAGGCAAACACAGATTTTTGGTATGAGAAATTGAACAAATGTTTGTAAACGTGCTTGTTTCTTTCTACCTTAACCAATCTGAGATGGAAATGTATATATTTAGGTGAAACTTTTAGAAAACAAATGTTAATTTAAAGTTGCACTGGATTCTGGGAGCTCTTAAAACATGCTGTGCTCTGCTTCGTTTCTTTTCCACACAGATACCACAACTGTGTAAACAGCATTAGCCAAGCTGAATCTCCCATTCCTTTCTTAACCTGTAAAGTATCTTTTTGTAATAATGATTTGCAGAAGGGCTTTATTCCATTTGTTTCATTGAATATCACACAAAAACCAGTTCAGTTACTAGCAGAAGACAGTGGAATTCATTTCTGAATGATTTGTTGTTTGAGGACCCCGTTTCAATAGGTCCTCAAGTACAAGCATCCATTGTTTTGGGTGGCTGGGGTTTTTTATTTCTTGTCTAACTTAAAGTTATTGTGGTACCTTAGAAGCCAAATAAGATGCATTCTCTATTTTAAACTTCAAATTTAAGTACACAAATATAGTAAATACATTGTCAGTAAGAATAATTAAAACGTGTAATATGAAATGCTGATTGTTCATGTAACCAAAGGTTATTGAGGCCTTTTGGATTCAGGCCACAAAGCTGAATGTTAATATAATTTCTTTCCTCTCAGCGTAACTTTACATATCTATTTGAACCGATGCTTACAGATAAATAAATGATAGATTTCATGGTGAATCTTTCTTTAAAGAGAAAAGTGTACTAGTGCTTACAGATATTTACTCCTTCCATAACCTATAGAACACTTCGTTATCACCAACATGGTCTTTCCTGCTGCAGTTTCACAGGTGGTAAATAGACAGTGAATGTAATTTCCGTGATGGAGCTTGAACAAAACAATGCACATTGATGCAACATTAAGTGCTAACAGAACTCATACCGCACAAGTCATCCCTTTCATGAGGAGGCTGTAATCTAAGGCTAGAGAAGGCTAATAGCAATTTACTTCCTTGGTTTTTGCAAATGTGCACATAAAATGCAATGATTTCTCAGTAAATTTATTCATATAGGTGAATTATTACAAAATCTTATGGTGAATTATTTTTCTCATTCTGAGAATGCTTTTATGGGAAAGTGCCTGACTGGGTTCAGCTTTTGTTATTGTTAAGCATTTGCGACTTTTTTTTTTAGTTAAACTGGGGAGTATCGATTTGAAATTTTATGAACCTGACATCTTCCACTGTCCTGCCCAGTGCCAGAACAGACCTGTGACGGAGTGCCAAGAAACCTCTGTGTAGGAAGTTCTGGACAGTATGTGTTGGACAAATGTAAGCAAACAACTGAGCGACCTAGATTTACCCAAGCTAGTATAGCCTACAAGAATGTCAAATGCTATGCCTTTTTAGAGGGGTAATCATTTGCTCTTTCAATCCTTACCCTCTCCCCAGATTTAATATTCATGTAGTATGTTGCTGGTCACTTTAGAACCGACCTACATGAAAGGGAGCACATTTTCATGTTATCTATTTTTGTAACATGTAAAATGAACTCTCGGTCAGTCTCTGGGCACACATTCAGAGGTTTAAGTGCTTTACTATTTGCTGATCAACTAGCAGGAATGACCTTGAAATCAGAAACTGCTCCTTACTGCACTCTGGGGCAGCATCTGAGCTGCTCAGTGGCAGCCCAGCAAAGATTACCTGGCAGGTTGGCAGTAGCTCCTTGCCGGACTTTGAGGTCATGGACAACCTGAGAATAATGAGGTACCTGGCACTGTCTGCTGATCATGGATCAACAAATGTGCTCAAGACAACATAGCCTCCATGACTGAGAAAAGGCAGTGGAAGACATAGTACATTTCTTTGATCTGATATTCCCAGTGCTAAGAGGAATCAAGGAAACGTAGATTTCAGAAATGTTACATTGTGTGGTACATTTCAGAAGTACTTGTCAATACAGAGCAAAGCTGTTCCCAAAAATGGAAGAATAGAAACAGTGACAGGCTGTGCCATCATGACTTTCAAGGGCTTACAACAGCTGAAAATTTAGCTCGTATCTCGTATCAACATCTAGTTGCTATCTTCTACTGCTTCAAGAAAAAAATATGATAAACAGTTATCATTGACAGGGAAGAGGTCTGTCTACTTGGAAAGGTTTTCAGAAATCAGCAGTATTCTCCCCAGAATTCACCTCTGATGAATTTGTTTGGGGATTTTTTTTACCCCCAAAAAAGGTAGACAGATCTGAGGGCAATGTCAGGTCACCTATCACCTATGTGTTTGGCAAGCAGTGCCGTTCTGGTGGATTTCTGCAAGGTACAACAACGAGGGGTACACAAGGAACACAGACAAGCTGCAGGGTTTGTGGATGCTTTTCTGTCTCTTCCCTAGTACTCTTTCCCCTCCACTTTGGACCCTCATTTCACATTTCTCCATCAGCCATTGGCACTGGATATTCCACAGAAGGTCCTGTTCCTTGAATTGTCTGGAAGGAAAATTCTGCACACTCTCTGCCTACTGCATTTCTCACCTAGAAAACTCAAAATGCATTTGGAAAGTGTCTGTGAAAGGTTTTAACCACCCTGCTAAACCCTTGAGTGCTGCTTTTAAAGACTATCCATTATGTGGAGGAGGCTTCTGACGTGGCCTGGGAACACGAGACCTGAGCCTGCTTCAGCAGCTGGCTCTCCTTCCTGGCACAGCGGCAGGCTGTCACGGCGCTGCCGGCTGAGCACAGCTCACAGCCACCTCATCCCTCCATGGCGGGGGCACTCAGGAGTCCGCTGAAAAAAAAAGCAGGGTTTTGCTGTAAAATGCTGATTAATCAAAACCGAGCTCTTTCATGGGAAAACATCTCATTTGACAAACTTCCAAAGGAACAGAGGAAAGTTTGCACTGGAAGTATCCTTCCTTTCTGTCAGTGTGCCTAATACCTGATAGGTGACCAATAAGGCTTGCTTCTTCAAGGTCTAGGGCTCCAGCAGTCCATCTGCTAGGGCTGCTGGCGAGCCAACAACCTAGAATACTGTGCCCCCGAGCTCAGTTTCATTAATTTTGTGGTAGCATAAACATTCCTTTAAAAAATCAGACTTCTACCATGGGAAAATTTTTGATTTTTCAACCTGAAAGGAAAGAATTTTCAGCAGAAAAGGAATTTCACTTTATGTTTGTCTCTTTTAACCTTTCCATACTTCTTAGGAAGGAAGTCCTCAAGGAAATGTTCACAAATCCTGTGATACCATTGTCTCGCTTTTGTTTTCCCTTGACGCTAATTGTTAAGTAAGTTAGTCAAAATGAGCTGTATATGCTAGAGACATACATACTTCTCAACCTCTACTAAATACTCAAAAATAGTCTCCAATTAAAATGTGGACTCCATTAATTTATTGCAGTTGACTATCAGTTTATTATGTTACTCATTCAGCCAATTTTTATCCTTAGAATATATAGCTATAGGTTTTCTGCACAATAGCTGATACAGTAAAATCAACTGTTTCAGTGAAATCAACTGCCTCCACCTTTCTGTGATGACACACATCCATGTCATGACAAATAAAAGCTAAATGAAGGACTGGTCAAAAGTGTGACTTTAAGTTATCAGTATAGTGTTCTGATATTGTTCAGTGCTATCTCTTATGAAAGGAAAACTACACATGAACCTTTCTGTAGGGAGAACATACCTTTGAGTAAGACACATATTAAAACTATCAGCATCTAACCAGTAAATTAATATTGAATTGGATTTTGGTTGTAAACTGAAAAGAGAACCATAGGAATCAAATAATTCCAATCACACAACAGCAATTTTTCATTTTCCTTTTACATTTATTTTTCAAAGGTAATACTACAATACATGTATCATGTACTGCAGTGTATTAGAAATGGGGAAAAACTAAAAACCCGAAGAACAACATCAAAATGGCAAAGCCTAGATTCTCAAAGGTTAGATTCTGGAAGTGTTAGAGAAGGAAAGTGGTCATATGTACGTGAAACTGTTACGGGACATGGATTTTGTTTGGTTTCTTTTCACTTTTTAGCTGTCATATATGCTAGATATAAAAACAGGATTGATGGAAAGCTTCTGTCTATCTGTACCACAAATTTACTTGGCATAGTTTTTGCAGTACCTTTTCTTCAGAGGTGATATATCTGTGAATGTATTCTTGTTTCTTATATGATATCCTTCAAAAATTCACTGTCTGTGGATAGAATGACCCTCAAATCTTTCTTTTGATGTTTGTGAGAACTCCTAAAGCATCATTCTTTGCTTCATTGGGACTCTGTGCTATACTTCTTAGTACTAGTATCAATAGCAGTATTAGTTCAATATTGTTGTCATAGTTCATGTCGTGCTGGTAATGCACTGTTTTGTATTTACACCAAAAAAAAAAACCCAACTGGATTTAGTGGATGAATAAATGCTATTTTGGTATGGGCAGAATTTGCATGTCTACCACATCACCGAGCATCACTGGGACGTAGCTCAGGTGAAGGCCAAGGGCAAGTGATGGAGACTGAATGTGGGTCTGGAGTCAACAGCGCTGGTTACAGCACTTCCTCGGCTCCCTCCTTCAAAGCCACAGCATGGCTTCTTACAGAGCTGACCCTGAGCCCGGGCAGCCAGCCCTGGAGGGGTTGCACTCAGGGTCCTGGCAATGCCTGCACTCATCTTTGGTGATGGGGAGGGGAAAAAGGTCAGTACTTTCACTCTTTGGGGCATCTTGAAAATCGGTAACACCGGTGTTACCATTCTTGTCTTAGTACCGACTTTTAAGTTTCTTTATCCCACAGGAAAACATCTTTCTTGTGAGTTTCATTGGACTTGTGCTAATATGTACTAATATAAAGGCAATTTCCCCACTGGAAGCATCAGGGCAATGATACTAAGGGGAAGTAGTCATCTTTGATTTCTGATTTTCTTCATTTTTGTACTTATTTTTGTGGGATGCATCATTCAGATAAGCATTTTTAACGATTACAGATTCTTTTGAGAAATAGGTTTTGGTGTATGACGGATATTAACGTGGACCTGGTAGTGGTCTTTGAGCCTGAAAGAAAGTTCAAAAAGCAAGTGGCTAAAAAATGTTGAGGAAGTAAGGTATGAACCAATGAAGCTTGGAAGCCGCTGAAGGGATGTTTCTGATATTTTTACATGGAATATGTGATTTAACTGTTTGTTGGTTATTCCTGTGCTAGAGCAGTTCCCACCTTCCTCTGATGCCTGTGATGATGCACAACTTTTCAGATCCTTTCTTTTCCTCCCAGCACTCCCAGCTATAACTATGCACCAAACATGGATAAGCACTGGATCATGCAGTACACGGGGCCCATGCTGCCTATCCACATGGAGTTTACAAACGTCTTGCAGCGCAAAAGACTTCAGACCCTGATGTCAGTTGATGACTCTATGGAAAGAGTGAGTTCAAGAAACTACTGTCAATACAATCTTATTACTCAATTACAAAATTAAATTAATTCTTCAACTTCACCAGCCACAGCCTGCTGAAAGCCCCTGGGCTACAAAGAATTACTCCACATATTCTCAGTAGAAATGAATTCTGTTTATGTTCTCTGCAACATTGTGCCAAGCTGCTCACTTGCTTCTTTCAATTGCTGGGTAAATCGACTGATGATTTTTTAAAAGGAAAAAGTCACTGGGCCTAATATAAAGCCTGGTATTAGCAGAAGATGCATCACCTGCATGTATACATGGATAGACACAGGTGCACACATGACAACTTCTATTCATTTCACACACTCCCTTCACAGTTCATCCTTCAGCTGAAATCTGGGAATTGGCAAATCACAGCAACTCAGGTGTCAGTCTGCTAGTGTTTGCAGAAGTTAGGCAATGCAGTGTACAGCTAATTATAGGTAACGTGATACATGAACTATTAGGTGTACTTTGCATGACTTTTTGTTCAAAAATCAAGCACCATGACCAAAGATCTTCCCCCGGAGAGTTTTCTTTAAACTTTAATAAAAATTTACAGCCTTTTCCCAAGCCCGCAACTGTAAGGAATGAGAAAGCTGTAGACTAACACAGTAAATCAAATCTGAGTACCATTTAATCTAAAGCTGTAGCAGACTTTTTCCCAAGCTGTGTTTGAGTACACAATGACTTTTGGATGTACTAATGCAACTGTATTAGTAGTAGCATATTTTGCTAGTTTAATTTTCTGTACCTGTTTAATTTTCCCCTCAGTGAACTGTGAAATTGAACTTATAAGTTGAATCTTTTAACAGCACAGTAAAGATGAGATGTAAAAATGTCCATCCGCAGAATGCCTCTTTCAACAACATCATCAATGTCATATTTGGTTTTGTGTATTTAAGGGAGTAAAATGATGTTTATACATGATTATGGACAAAACATGTTTTGCTACCTTTCATTCAGAGTTTTTCCTATGCTGTGTTGCAGTTATACCAAATGCTTGCAGAGATGGGAGAACTGGAGAATACCTACATTATTTACACTGCTGACCACGGTTACCATATCGGGCAGTTTGGACTGGTCAAGGGGAAGTCAATGCCGTATGACTTTGATATTCGAGTTCCTTTCTTTATTCGTGGTCCAAGTGTAGAGCCGGGATCAGTGTACGTTCTCTTATGTCTCTAGCACAGCTGTTGACCCTAATGTAAAATGTTTCTAACAGCATGTAACTATCACTCTGTCCAATTTCCTTTCATAAAGGATGTCCTAGTATTGTAGAGCAATGAATCTTATAAAAAGGCATGTCTTTCATTTTGCATATTATTAATAAGTTATAATGTAGATGAGAAAGTTGTATAATGTGTAGTCCTGTAGGTTAGGCTGTGGGGTTTGCTTTTAAAAAGTAGGTGCTCATCTTTACTGCTCACCTTGTGGTTTAGAAGAATGGATGGTGTCATGCCCTCATTGTTAAGGTGATAAGAGTAGTGGCTACTGCACCTCCTTTTTTGTTTTATTGTGCTTAGCTTTTTCTTTAGTCTGCAGTACTGGCCTGCTGTTGTCAGAACTGTAGCCTTCAAAGGGGATTTTCTAAACTTAGCATTTCTGTTAAGCTTTACATCTTCAAAGCCCTGATAAACATTAATTATCATTCTATTTCCAAGATAATGTGAAGACTTACATATTAAACACATGACAACTATGACCTTTTCTGTTGATTTGCAGAGTGCCTCAGATAGTTCTCAATATTGATCTCGCTCCAACAATCCTGGATATAGCAGGACTAGACACGCCTCCAGATATGGATGGCAAATCTGTCCTAAAGCTTCTGGACTTAGAGAGACCAGGAAACAGGTGGGTCCTAGCATTTTTTTTAGCCAATTCAGAAGCAAACACCTAAGTAAATTGACAACTGAGTGGAAAAACATTCTGTGAAAATGAGCTGTGTCATGCCAATGACAACAGCTTTCACATTTGAAGACTCTTAAATAGCACACCTATAAAATTGCAGGTATATATAAGCGGAGAGCTGTTTTTTAAAAAATAAATTGTTAACACTGGCAGTGCTATACATAGGTGCCAACAGTAAATATTATTATTTTGCTTTCAGGTTTCGAACAAACAAGAAGACCAAAATTTGGCGTGACACATTTCTGGTGGAAAGAGGGTAATTATTAGGGGTGAGAGAGTTTTGGGAGAGCCTGCCTACTGGGAACACCCTCTTATACCTGCTTTCTTTCCTTCTCCCTCCTCTTCCTTTTTATGGTCAGCGAAGTAGTAAATTTTGCAAGCAAACTTACAGGCCTGACTTGTTTCCCATTTTCCCACCACTGGCTTTGCAAGCTGCTGTGCTCCCAAATCCCTGCCTCTGAAGAAATTTGAAAGCATGCTTTTCTGGCGACTGTCCCAACCTGTACCTCCTCTTTCTCTAACATTGTACTTATGTACTTACGTCATCATCGGACTAATTTTCTTTCCAAATCTCTGTTTCAAATTCAGCTGTGCAGAATCCTCTTATCAACTGATTTTGTATTTTCCATCACATATTGGAAGCATTCTTTATTTATGTTCTAGCTAAGCAAAGACTTATGTGTAAATGAGATTTATGGCTATAACTGCTCCTCTTTTCGCTGATACCTCTTTTACACCCTTTCATCTTGCCAAACACTACTGTGAAAATTTTCTCTGAGTAAAAATTTTACAGCAATTTCCTTGAGGCATTTTATGGCTTTACAGATTATGGAAATCTTGTGGGTTGTAGTACAAAACAGTGCATATAAGACACAAAGTAATATATAAGATATAGCCAAGCTCATGCTGAATGGGTATGGAAGCCCTTTAGTCTCTTCAGCTGGGCTTTTCAGCCAGGCGAGTACTGCTTCAGTGTGTTTTGCTTTGTGAAAGAGCATACATTTATGTATGAATGGTGCTGAATTGTATCAGTTAGACATATTTCAGCAGCCTTTATTTCTTTTGGGGTAATTTCCAGCAAATCATCTGCACCTTTATTTCACTACATGAATCACAGAATCATAGAATCATAGAATCATAGAATCATAGAATTGTCTAGGTTGGAAGAGACCCTTGGGATCATCGAGTCCAACCATCTACCCTACTCTACAAAGTTCTCCCCTACGCCATATCCCCCAACACCACATCTAAACGTCTCTTAAACACATCCAGGGATGGTGACTCAACCACCTCCCTGGGCAGTCTATTCCAATGCCCAACCACCCTTTCTGTGAAAAATTCTTTCCTAATGTTCAGTCTAAACCTACCCTGTTGGAGCTTGAAGCCATTCCCTCTTGTTCTGTCATTAATTACCTGTGAGAAGAGACCAGCACCAACCTCTCTACAGTGTCCTTTCAAATAGTTGTAGAGTGTGATGAGGTCTCCCCTCAGCCTCTCTTCCTCAAACTAAACAGTCCCAGCTCCTTCAACCGCTCTTCATATGATTTGTCTGCTAGGCCCTTCACCAGTTTCGTTGCCCTCCTCTGCACTCGCTCCAGCACCTCGATATCTCTCTTGTATTGCGGTGCCCAAAACTGGACACAATACTCGAGGTGTGGCCTCACCAGTGCTGAGTACAGGGGCACAATCACCTCCCTACTTCTGCTGGCCACGCTATTTCTAATACAAGCCAGGATGCCGTTGGCTTTCTTGGCCACCTGGGCACACTGCCGGCTCATATTCAGCCGCTTGTCAATTAGAACCCCCAGGTCTCTTTCTGCCAGGCAGCTTTCCAGCCACACCTCCCCAAGCCTGTAGCGCTGCATGGGGTTATTGTGGCCCAAGTGCAGAACCTGGCACTTGCCCTTGTTGAAACTCATACCATTGATGTTGGCCCAGTGATCCAATCTATCTAAGTCTCTCTGTAGAGCTTCCCTGTCCTCCTGGGAATCAACACTCCTGCTTAACTTGGTGTCATCTGCAAACTTGCTGATGATACACCCTATGTCCTTATCAAGATCATCAATAAAGACGTTGAACAGAAATGGTCCCAACACTGAGCCCTGAGGCACACCACTTGTGACCGGCCGCCAGCTGGGTTTAAATCCACTGAGCACCACTCTTTGGGACCTTCCAGTCAGCCAGTGCTTGATCCAGCGGATCGTATGCTCATTCAGGCCGTGCGAAGCCAGTTTTTCCACAAGAATTGTATGGGGGACAGTATCGAATGCTTTTTGAAAGTCCAGGTATACAATATCAACAGCCTTTCCCTCATCCAATATTCTGGTAATCTTGTCATAGAAGGAGATCAGGTTCGTCTGGCAGGACCTGCCTTCCATAAACCCATGCTGACTAGGCCTGATCCCCTGGTTGCCCATTATGTGGGTTTTGATGCTCCGTGACCTTCCCTGGTATTGAGGTTAGACTGACAGGTCTATAGTTACCTGGATCCTCCTTTTTGCCTTTTTTGTAGATGGGTGTTACATTTGCCACCTTCCAGTCCATTGGGACCTCCCCAGTTAGCCATGATTTCCTGTAAATGATGGAAAGCGGTTTGGCGAGCACATCTGCCAACTCTTTCAGCACTCTTGGGTGTAGCCCATCCGGTCCCATAGACTTGTGTGCATCCAAGCGGCATAGCAGGTCACTGATCTCTTCCTCTTTGATCGTGATACTACACTGAAGTGTAGTAATGACCTGATCGTGATGACCTACACTGATCGATGACCTAGACTGATCGTGATGACCTACACTGAAGGTCAGTAACAGAAGTGCTTGGATTCTTTTTTCCTGAGAAGACATTAAATCTTCAAGTAGCTTTGCTTTTCCAGTTAAATTCATCATCTCCAGAGTTTAGAAGAACGTGTCTAAAATATTCAACTTTATTTTTTTTAAAGCAAATTTCTACGCAAGAAGGAAGAACCCAACAAAAACACTCAGCAGTCTAATCAGCTACCAAAATACGAGAGAGTTAAAGAATTATGCCAACAAGCAAGATACCAGACAGCCTGTGAACAACCAGGACAGGTAAGCCACAAAAAACTGCAGTCTTCTATGTGACACAGGGAAATACTTATTATTCAATATGGGTCGAAAGAATTTGAAGAATATGGCATATGGAAGACAGCTAGAAGACCTTTATTCTGAATATCTTCAGAGCAAAGAAAACCAGACACAAATTGTCCTAAGCAACAGTCCAATTTAAGGTGTTGGAGGGCTGGTCCTTAGTTTGCTGTCTCAGTACAGGCTTATGGTAAAACACCCATGCTCAAATACAACATTAAGATGACTACTTCGTCTTTAACACAGTGTATTGCTAAATATGCAAGGTAATTCAATGATAATTATGAATAAATAAGGGAGAGAACATTTTTGAACAGTGAAAACTTGTACTTACGGGGCTAATTCGGAATTACTGAAGCAAACTGGTGAGTCCTATGCTTACACATCATTTCATTTGCTGGGATGAACAATTGGACAGCACACTTGTCAATCATCATCCTTTTTTTATTTATTGAAACACCTTTAACAGAAGGGTCCCCTTGCTTGGAAACACTTGCTGTTTAAGGTCACTGTAAAGAATCAGAGAGACCTGTGCCTAAGCATTATTTTTTCTTCTCATAGCCTTAATGATTTCAGCCTGACTGATACAAAGGTCTAATTGCCTGCTCACAAAACCAGAAGTTACTGCACCCTTAACTAGTGTGCTTACACCTGCAGCTTTGTAGTGCGTATACAGGGAGGGAGCTAAGTTAAGAAAAAGTGAGTCTGACCCCAAATTGTCTTCAATCTGTCCTGGATTCATGCTATACCTATGGTAACATATGAAGTTGAATTTATTGGGAAGATGTGGAAGGGAGCTGTATGCCTTCCCACCGACACCACCTCCTACCAGGCACATGCTGGGGGCCCCAGGCAGCGGTTCGCACCCTCCCTGCCATCCTCCTCCCTGTCCCCACACACCTCCCCGGAGGAGTGTGAGACGATTTCTCCCAGGCAGGCGCTTGTGCCTTTCCCTCAGATGTTTGCTCAGACCGCCACAGCCGGCCATGGGCCTGGCGCTGAAATATCGGTAAGCTGTTTTGAACAGGAGCATAAAGCCTCACTGTGCTCCCCTTCCATCTGCAGCCACCCACAGTGCTTCACCCAGGGCAGGTAGAGCTCCGCACAACAAACTGGAGGGCACTGGGGAGATCTCGCTCACTTAAAGAAATGCTCCGTCCCTACCTTTCCCCTTCTCGTTCATTAGAGCGTAGTGTTACAGTAAATCTCGGTTAATCCCAGGTTGGACTGGAATATGTTTTGGCTGGCACATCCTCGGTCAGGTCCTCTGCCACAGCTCTCACCTCACACATGCTCCTTAAACGTGGCTACTTTTGAAGGGGTATACACAATATCACAGTCTCAGCCAAGAGCTGAGTTTTCAGGAGTTCAAGCACTCACTGCCATTGCAAACAGAGATTAAATTTGAAAAACTGAACATTTTTTTTAAAACTACAGGAGATCAATGGAGTCATTTAGACTGTTAGACGCTAAAATGTTTAGTTTTAAAATACCAAAATATTTTCTTTGCAATTATTTGTTATATTTATTACCTCTTATGCCAAAATCCAGGCTTGGAATAGCTTTACTTTTGCACATGTGAATAGAAAATGTTAAGTGTCCCGACCAGATATCACACCTGAACAGCAGGAAGCACTCCTCACAGCCGTGTTCCCAGCCCACTGCGGTAGACTTGCCTTTCCATCCCACATTGGTTGATCCCGGTTGACTTAAGGGTGGAGGGAGAAGGTCTTGAGCCAGCAAGGAGTTTATGAGAGCAATGGTGCTTGATAGCGGCTCTCCCACCTGTGATCCCTCATCAAGGTCCTTCAAATGCAGAAGATAGGTTGGCTCCACAGAGCCCAGCAGCCAGCCCTCATGGCTGAGTGGAGGACAGGGTTGAACTGACCTTTTTAAGACCAATTTTCAGACCTAGCCGTGAGTGTATATGAATTATTTTCTTAAGCAAAGAGACCAAAGTTATCCCTGATACTTCCAAGATCCTGAAGGCTTCTTGCAGGGATGCCTTTTTAACTCCCCTGTAATGTTTACATACATGAAGGGGAGAGAGGTAAAAGAGAGTATCTGTCATTTGTTTTAATGGCCAGCCCAGCCTAAACCATGGCACAAAGTTAAACGTGCCTAAAGAAACCTCCCATCAGACAGAGCAAGGGCAATTTCTCTCTCAGGTTCAGGCTATATGCAGTTCTCAAAGGGAAGTCAATGAAGAACAGGAAGGGTGTGAATTGAAAGAGCGACACTGGAAATAACATGAATATCACCAAAGCACTGCAGTGTGAAATAAGCATCTACAGGATTTTTTCTAAGTAGAAAAGTTCTTAAAGAAAATGAAAAGTTAATAGGTCAAATAATTTTACTTTAGTCCATATGGCTTCCAATGGACAATATGAGGCATAATAGTTTAACATGAGATTCGGCCAGCAGATTTCCCCTAGTCATTTTGCACCTGCTGGAAAAGACAAAAAGGAAACATTGTTATGTGGGTCTTAACTTGGTTTTATCTTTTGATATTAGTATCTCTAATTCAAATTACATAGGTGCATGCAAAGAAAAAAATCTTCATTTTAATTATGATGGATTGTAATACTTCCTACATTTACTCTAACTGGTTGCTCTTAACATCACTTAAATTAGAATCACCTTTACAGAATGAGTGATTGCTGACAGATTTTTAAATAATGAAATTACTGGTGTGTGGGAAGTTGCTGCTAAACGACTGGAACTAAGAATAAGCATTTGGTGAATTAATACACCAATGTACAGTCTAGTACATTTAGAGCTTGTTCTTCATTTTAATTTACTTTAGTCAATATCTAGTTCATTTGAAACGGAGAACACAATGGGGAATTGAAAAAGAAGAAAATTTGTTTTTCCTGTATTAAAATGAAGTGTGATCCTGAGACCTGCTAGTTCCAAAATCTCCAAGGATGTGGCACTCAGGAAAATAATTGCTTCGACTTATTTTCTATTTAATAAGTAATGTCTAAGAAAAAAAAAAAGAAAAAAAGAAAAAAAAAAGAAAAAAGAAAACTAAAGGGAAAAAAAAGAACCTGGCATAGTAAAGATACTTTTTTTAATTAAAAGTTTCAAAATTTCATTTTTTTTCTATGCCCAATGTCTGTCCGAAAGTAGGTAAACATAAAAAATGGAAAAAAGAGACAATATTAAACATCTGTATAATTGCTATAATTATTCCATAGTTTTTAAATTCTAAATTGCCAAGAAGAGGTATGAAATTTATATTATAGATTACATTTAGCTGCAAATCAGTAAGGTTTATGGGTTAGCAAAAAAAAAAGTTTTGTTTCGTTAAGAAAAATTGGTTACAAAATGCATATGCAAATTAAGTTAAACTAATTTCACTGTGATTTTTGTTTTATTTAAAAGTTTTAGCACCATTGACAGATTTTATCACTTTCGTTATAAAGCACCTTCCTCTTGCTATTTTTTCATAATCCCTGTTATGGGAGGACAGTTTCCGAAACTCCATTCACCTCCTTGAGAACATATCAGAAATGCGATATGCACAACTGCATGGATATGTTCATTTTTGAGTTATGTTCAGGCAGTCATTAACTTGGGTCAGCAGTGAGCCCTTGCGGAGGAGAGGACTGCGCCTGCTGAGCTGTGTTAGCAAGAGCAAAGCTAACAGGTCATGGGAAGCGAGTATTTGCCTCTCCTTGGTGCTTGTGGGCTGCAGCTGGAGTGTTGCATTTGGGTTGGGACCTCCATTAGCAGCATTGGTAAACTGGAGCAAGTCCAGTGGAGGACCCCAGAGGTGGTTGGGAAGTGCTGAGGAGGGGCAGAGGTTTGTTTAGCCAGGAGAACAGAAGGCAAAGGGGAAATCTATCTGCTTCCTTCAACTAACTAATGGCTAATTAGAGAGAAGACAGACCCAGCCACTTCTTGGAGGTGCACAGCAAAAAGGGCTACCAGCAACAGAGAAGTTGCAGCAAGGGGAAGTCTGACTAGGTGTGTGGGAAAAAAAATGGTACCGTAATAGTGATTAAGCACTGGAGCCCAAAGAGGCTGTGGAAGGTCCACCCACGGACACATTCAAAACCTAATAATGTTGTTCCAACTTTGAGGAGGAGGTTGGACTAAATGACCTCCAGATGTTTCTTCCAGCAATTGCTTAATACCTGGACTTGAGGATTTCAAGTCCTCCTCCTCAGCGCTGGGAAGTGCTGTTAATTTTGTTCATCTTGTGAGTTATGGGTCACCTGCCCATACCATATTTGGACACAGACTAGATTTCGGCTCCCACCCTGACCCAGCTGTTGACCTACACTCACCCGCACCACAGCCGGTGCCATCACACCCAAGCTAAGTTCACTCCCCCTGCAAAGGGAACAGCAGCAGGGTGGGCTCTTTGCTCGGCTTTGGGGCTTGGGGCAGAGTAGGTGTTTCCTTTGCCATCCCTCCTTCACATCCCAGAGAGCACTGCAAGAAATTATGATGGGAACCGGAGGTTTCCTTCATAGGTCATACGCCAAATTTGTCGCCAGTTTATGTGGTGTAACTTACTGAGGTCACCTGATTGAGCCCAGTTGGTTTAGTAGTGAATAATGATGGGGTTTAGCACTTAAATGGCTTGCAGGTTTTTTTCATATTTCATTGATACATATTTCCCCTATCAGCTTTACTGTAATAAGGTACACAGTATAGAAATACCTATTCATCTGCAACATTGCTACCCCTGCTGTTGTTTTAAAACAGGAAAAAATCAGTATGAACTTTTAACTAAAACTTTGTTAATTTTCTGATAGAGCAGAAATAATAGCATGTGAACAAAGGTTTCTCTGGATTAATGCAACCTTATCATGACACAAATCTCCTCTCAGATTTCCACTGGAAGAACCTGAGATGAGAATATATGTTAGTTCAGGAGGTTTAGAGGAAAGCTGCTCTTAAATCCTCTGGCAGGTTATTTTTGTTGAACTCACTCCATCTTCTCACCCCTGAAATTCTTCTGGATACTTAGCAAATATCAAATAAAAGCATGTTAACTGTGTTTTCATTTATACTTTTTCTTTCTCTCTTCCCTTACCTAAACACGTAATTAATGAGTTGAGTTAATTCATAAGTATTTATTCTTTTTCTCTCCACCAGTCTGAGTCATAGGAATTTTCCTGAAGCATAATTTTGGCTTCTGGGACTTAACACTGTTTCCCAGATAGCTGTTACCATTCGAGGTCTTGTGACGGATAGGCCGGGTGTCTCCAGTGTACTGTTCAATCCATTATTTATAATCAGTATCAAATCCATAGCCAAACATGCATTTTTATCCTCTTACAAGAATTACACAAACCACAACCTAATTTTAAAATTTTCCCAACAGGGGAAAAAAACCCCTACACTCCCAAAGTGAGGACTGAGAAGATTTGTGTTTAAAATTTTAGCTCTCAGGTTGGATGACTCAGCAACAAAACCCAGACACGGGTCTGTTTATTTTATGGGGCTACATCTCCTACCATCTGCTTGGCACTACCTGCCAGTTTGTGAACAGCAGAGGTCTGAAACTTGCACAGATCTGTGGTCTGCTGCCAGGTCTAGAATGGAAAAATGCATCGTGCTGCCTGTGTTTGTATGACATGCATGCCCATGAACGCAAACTGAGCTAGACAGGTATAATGCCATAGCTGCTAAACCTCCTTGTGCCCTTTTTTCATGCACTTCAGCTTTAGAGGTGCAGCATATTGTGTTTCCTCCTGAGGAAGCGTATCCCAAAACTGCCCTAAAGAACTAATGTTCCATTTGGAGAATATGCCTGAAGACTGCACAGTGAGATTTTAGTTAGATTAGGTCTCAATGTGTTTTACGGTGATTTAAGGCTTTACAGGTAGTCACTGGAGGCATGTTGCTGAATCCAAGCATCAGCTCTGCGGTAAATGTGCAAGAATCTTCTGTCTCTGATCCAAAGAGCATGTTATGTAGTTGGTACATACCTCTTACTTCTCATGTATCCTTCGCCATTTAAAAATCTGGAGTAAGAGTTTAATTTTATTGTTCATATTTATCACATTATCATATCAGCATTCAGTCAAAAGCATGTCTATTTGTAATGCTAAAAGTGCACTTGCCATCAATCAGCTTACAGATAATATTGTAAAGGAAATTAGAATGGGGCTTATTAGGTGTAGTCTGGTTTGGCTCAAGCATCTATGTTCTCATAAAATAAATATCACAGACCATACATTTGTAAAGGTCAGCTTTATGACCAGCTGCAGGGTATGAATAAAAACACATAAGCCAGTAAGAGCTGGCCAGAAGTGTCAGAAGTCTGGCCAGCCACTGACAGCCAGACTCTGAGCACCCACTAAAACCCAACTAAAATTATGATATGGCATATAAACATCATTCATGGATCCTCCCAGTTTCAGAACAACCTCCTGACGCTAGCAGGAGTCGAAAGACACTGGCGATCAACCTGTTTTACCAGAACATCGTTTTGAAGCTGGGTCTTCTTAGCCATCTGCCCATTGATACCACCTTTTCTTAGTCATAATTCAGCAGAGCATCTATACACAGACTTAATTGGAAGCATATGTGTTTGGGACTAAGTACATACTTCAGTGCTTTCGTGAACAGCTCTCACAGTGATTGCTCACTTTAGGCCCTACAGAGTCATCCCTCACAGTTGACAGAAACATGCCTGCAACTTAGTTGCTCAAGAATTCATAGGAATTGCCAGAATTTATGATATATCTTGTTAAAATACCACTCTGTTTATGAGTTAAAACCAAATATGAAGATAAGTTCCTTTATCTCTAAAAATAATCCTTCAAAGCATGGTATTTTGTATTTCAGCCTAAATATTTCACATTTCAGCCTAAATATTTAAGTTTCCTATTAAAGACAGGGCAGCTCTTTCCAGGTTTGACAACATTTCAAATTTAAGCAATGCTTAATCTGAAGTACCAGCTCTATTCTGGATAAAATCCAGAGATATTCCAGTCTGATTGGTTTCACTGGTTTCATCTCTTTCAATGCATGACTGCATTCAGCATTTTTACCACCATCTTATGAGCGTTCTCTAACAGAAAGACTTTTTGGTAGAATGGCACCTTAAAAAGCCATTCAATGTACAAAAAATGTTTAGACAGAAAACATAGATTATGCAAGAATCATCTTTAGCACTTCCTGTGGTAGACCTTTGAGGCTCTCTTTTTGCAGAGTTTCCATTTTAAAGTAGCCAGGGAAATATAGTATAAACTAAGTCCTCTGCAAGTTAAATGTATATGACCCAATAGTAATGGATTATTATCGGTATTGCTACTTGTAAGTGAAAGACTAAATTTACCCTTTTCATTAGCTCCTATTTGTTTGCACCTGGGAGTGGACGTTTATTGGATAATAGCAGAAGTCTGTTGATGTTGAGCTGTAAGTACAGACAAGCTAATAAATTTGGTAGAGAATGCTACGGAGGTGAAATATTTGATGTCTCGGCCTAAGTGCCTGTACTTCTAGAGCTGACGATGCAGTCCATGAATTTTTTTATAAACTAGAGAACTGCTATAACTGTGTCACTTAAAATCAATCTTGTCTATCCATCAAGAATGTGAAATTGTGTAGTCTGTAAACTTCCTAGGCTATTTTCTTTCTTCTATTTCTTAAACGCTGTGAAGTAGCTCAAAATTGGCAATTTTCATATAGTTATTCTGTTATACAGTGATTAACTTCTTCATTCTTTTTTTCCTCCAGTTCTGTCCCTGTGCATTTAACTGAATGTATTTCTGAAGTCTGTCATACATTTCCCCCTATATTACATCAGTTCTTACAGGACAAATTGCTTCCCTATTTGTTGAACCACTGACCACTGCACTTTTCAGGAACACTTTCTCTGGGACAAAGGCTGTATATAAATAATCGTCTTCGAATATATTCATGTCAGTAGCCTCTGGAGCTGTGCATGAAGGTAGCCCAGTTATGAGGGAGTGGTCCAAAAATTGGGATCTGCCCTTATGGGCAGCATCAATCCAGTTCTAAAGTGAAGGAGGAGATATTTGTTTCACAAAAATGCAACAATTCCAAATGTCCTGAGCGAATCTGGCACACTATATCTGTTAAACAGCTGCACTCGCGTGTAATGTTCAAATACTGCTGAGATGTAACAACACAGATTAATATTTCTGGGATCATTTAGGAGCCTCCGTCAGGACCAGGGTTCATGACTGCTCTGTGGGAATGCGTGGAGGACATGGCCTTAGCCTGTAAACCTTTCTCAGCATTCAGGTCCAGTTCAGTAGAAACAAACTGCTGCTGCTCTGTACCGTTTACCATAGTCAACTAATTACAGGGCACTTTTTGATATGCTGTGTGACATGGCTTCTTTGAATGGCACGGAGAAAGCAAAAACGGCTCAGTTCTTATTGCAGTAGCACAGCCTTAACCAGACTCCCTTACTGGTATTATCACATCAGGTCCCCTGACACTCACCCGGATCTGGTTACTGCTAATAGAGGGAAACGGTACACACATTCACACCCCATGATGGTATTTTCATCTAAACTGTTTTCAAATTTAGATCATACCTTTTGAAAGAGAAAAAAAAAAAGGAAATGAGATCTTGAAGACATGTTTAAATTCATGAAGTCTTCATTTTCGTACCTTATATTAACATTCCCTAGGCTGAGCAATAATACTTAAAGTCAGTCATACGTTACCAAAATGAAAAAGCATCTGTAAAAATATTGTCAGCATGTTTTATTTCCGGTTGCATGTTTTTCAGGGTTTCAAAGCTTTGTGATAAAATCTGACAAGATATTTAACACTGAAGTGTCTACTGCAAATACTGGGTAATTACATTTCATAGAAACCCTTGGCTTGACTACTCTTAAGACACCTTTCATGAATTGTCTGATTAATTTCCTTTCGATATAAGGGGGCAGGAACTCTCTCAAAGCTGTCACAGTCTATTAACTAAACAAAGTTGATTTGAAATCCCGCTTAAGTGGATATTTACAGAGCAGCATATTGCAATGATTCATGCTGAATGTATATTTTTATGTCTTAATTATATTTAGTAACAAAATAGACTTACTTAATTTTAAGGCAGTGGCACAAACTGATTAATACCAGCAATCTGGGACCCAAGGTAGTTATCAGGTCATTTGCTGTTGTCTTGCTTATGTAGCTCTAAGTCGCAACTGGAACCCTGCCAGCAGCCGTGCAAAGCAAAGACACCAAGTACAAACAATACCTTTTTAACCAGCCCGTTTGCTCCCCTTTGCCTTTGAAATGACTTTATAAGGGCAAACTTCTACCCCAGAAGAAAATGCATCATGCCAATGATATCATCTGTGGAAAAGCTCCTGCTGCAGTCTTGCTGCAGTCTGGTGCTTGCTTCCTCACCGAGGAGCAGGCATGTGTACTTCTGTGTTTAAACCTCAGGTTTGGCAAGAGATTAAAGCAGCTTGAGTTCCCAAGGAATGGAATGGAATGGAATGGAATGGAATGGAATAGAATAGAATAGAATAGAATAGAATAGAATAGAATAGAATAGAATAGAATAGAATAGAATAGAATAGTTTGGTTGGAAGGGACCTATAATAATCATCCCATCCAACTGCCTGACCACTTCAGGGCTGACCACAAGATAATGCATATTGTTAAGGGTGTTGTCCAAATGCCTCTTAAACACTGACAGGCCTGGGGCATCAACCATCTCTCTAGGAAGCCTGTTCCAGTGTTTGACCACCCTCTCAGTAAAGAAATGCTTCCAAATGTGAAGTCTAAACCTCCCCTGGTGCTGCTTTGAACTGTTCCCACGCATCCTACCACTGGATCCCAGGGAGAAGAGCTCAGCACCTCCCTCTCCAGTCCCCCTCCTCAGGAAGCTGTGGAGAGCCATGAGGTTTCCCCTCAGCCTCCTTTTCTCCAAACTAGACAAGCCCAAAGTCCTCAGCTGCTCCTCATAGGATGGTCAGTCTTTTTATAATTTTACCTCTCCTAAGCTGCCCCTGTGATTTGCTGCCAGGGGCAGGGAGGGCTCTGGGAAGAGCTGGCAGCCAGCACATGCAGAGCCATCCAAAGCCCCCAAGCGCACCTGTGGAACAGACCCTGCTCGGTTTGGGGCAGCTGTAACCCAGTAAAGCCCCTCGCAGCGGCATAATCCCAGCAGCTTTCAGATGGGGGGGTTGAGGACTCCATTGGTGTGGGCACATTAAGGATCTTCTTCGATGTTTGATTTCCCTCTGACGTGAAATTGAGGCAGAGGGAAAACTGGAAATGGGGAGCTGACATGAGAGGGAAATAATTGCTGGACGGTAGGTGATGAAATGAGAGGAAAGAAAGAAAAGATGAGTCAATGACAGGGAAAAAGTCTGACACAGGTTAAGTTTCACAACATGACAGAAATGATATAACAGCTTGGAGAGCCAAAAGCCAGGCTCCTGCTTTTCCTCTCCCATTAGTTTGGTGGGTATTCTGAATTCTGAGTTAGTCCTCTTTTCTTTCTGAGTTAGTCCTCTTTTCTCCTGCTGGGGGAGAGAATGAATCAGCACAGGTGTCCCTAAGTCAGTGTGCAGCCAGAAGCAGGGACTATCCCATATTCCTATGGCAACCGTGAATTGTTAGATCGGCTTAGGTGTCCTGGGAAACATCACCACGAGAAGATAAACATGGGGAAAATAAGAAAACATACACAAATTAAAATTTAATGAATACATATTTAGTTTGTGTATGTGCCAATATTTTTTTATTGATGGAGAAATGGGGGCCCAGAAACCAAACCTAATAGTCCTGGATTTCAAATCATAGTTTGGTATTCGTACCGGGAAGGAAGATAGAAAACAGGGGATGGGAAGGGGCAGTGCATCAGTCAGAATGTTCTTTTATGTGTATTAATGCATTTTATAGATCTAAAGATGAGCAGAAGAACCATTAGGAATTACTGCATAATGCATGCTCAGTGCCCAATTACACTGGCATGGGCAGGGATTCAGGAAAGTTAGTCTAAAAATTACGTCTTAGCAGTCTGAAGCATCTTTATAATGACACATTTTAAAATAAAATTAAAAAAGGGGGGGTGGAACTGAATCACATTTAATCCTTGTTTTAAACAGAGAACTATTATTGGCTTGTATTAGACACAGACAGTCTTGTTTCGATGTTAGCCATAATACTGTTAAAAATTATCTAAATGGCTATTGAATCCACGCCTGGTACCTCTCGCTATAATTAATGTTAGACAAAGAGAATACTTATTTTACTTCAAAAGGTGCTTTTGAGACTCATTCAAAACTAGTGCCATATGTTTATAAACATAACGTGTGCCCAATAAACACAGGAAATATAATGGTGCATGTAGTTCTCATCCTGTAACAATCTTCTCTTACTGCGGTAGGAAGAACGCACATGCTATTGCAGAATAAAATCCTGCAAAGCGTTATAGCTCTCAGGCACCTCTACTTGTAGAAAGTCCTCTTCTCACTTATAGGTGTAGGTTTACACTGAAAGTCTGTGCACGAGTGTAATTTCTCAGGCAGCCATCAACTATGGCCGTTTGTACATGGTTTACTGTTCTGGGATCAAAGTCATGCCAATCCACAGGCAAGGTCTCTGAGCATGGGATCCACCTTTTAGCTCAGGCCATGCGTTAGGCCAGAGAGCGCTCTCACGCTGCTTCGGATCACAGCCACATCAGCTCACTCCTCGGGTTACCAGGTCAGCAAATCTACCTGAGGCTTCGTTTTCTTTCTTCATTCTTCAGTCAGCTTGACAGCATCACCAAAACAGTCCAGAGCAGTCATCAGTTAATGGAAGAGTCTTACCGAATTGTGTGTGTTCTGATGTTAGAGTCGATTTCAAAAATTAAGTTGTGGACTCCATTAAGACCAGCATCTAGCGATATTGCTATTATTAATGAGTCTTGAGAAAGATAACACTATTCAGTCACAGAAGCCAAAAAAGGACACATTATAGAGAAACTTAGCTGAAACTGCAACTAAAAAGTTCAGGTTATCAATAGCATTATTAAGTTCTCTACACTATCCAGCCAAACTTAATTCTCTTGTATGCAAAGTCTGGTTTTTGTGGCTTAAGATGCACAAGTGAACAAAACTCACTGGGTAATAGTCATTTACAGTTGTATTCAAATTATAAATAAACATAGCTATTTCTAGTTCCTCCTATTGTTATTTGGACTACAACTGACTTAGAATCTTCACAGGCTTCTTAGCTTCTGCTGGGTATTACAAGTGCCAGCTACAACCCAGCAGCCTTATATGGCAACCTTTGACCATGGGCAAAGGAGCTCTGGTCTGTCAGCACCTATCCGCGTTTTTAAAGAAAATCCCATTTTGCTTTTTTAAGACAATTCAGTGTGGAAGGGAAATGAAAATCTCAGTTGCTTATTAATTTGCAATGTGAAGACAGTGGGATCCACTGGAAAAATCCATCTGGAATCTTCCATCTGGTTCAGTGATGTTGATAATCAAATCAGACAGATATTGTGCAGACAAGCTGGAAAAAACTGTTTCCACTCATTCTCCCACACTTGCTGTGATACTCAGCACACATACGGTGCCTTTTACAGGTGTTTCTTCCAGACTGCACCTTTTTCTCAGAAGACTGACACAAATCTCCAGACTTAGGTATTCAAAGGAGTTTATCCAAGCTAATTTATTTGTTTACTGTCCCTAAGGTTTTTCCCCTTGCTCGCACCTGCAGGGTGTAGGAAGGGTGGCCGGGGGTATCGCACTTTCAGGCTTCTCCTTTCTCACATAAAATATAAAGAGCCAGCAACGTTTGCAGGTTTGAGTGGCCCAGTTTGTAGGCACATCTCTTACGGTGCCGGTCCTAGCTCTGGTAAGGGCATAAATTACATGTTGTTAGTGGTTTATGTATTTTTCTATAAATCACACCCACAATTTGTCCTTCTCTTTGCCAAGGAACCCTACAACTGACCCAGTTCTTCTTCATCTGTGGGCATTTTTTATTTTCCCCTGTACAGTGTTAGAAATTCCAAATCAAAGAACAAAGAAACAAAGTTTGTTTTTTCAAAGAAAAAAAGAGATGGTGAAAACAGCCCTGACAGCTGTACTCCGTGGCTCAGTAAATTAAGACTTTTTACTTGTTCTTTTCGGGGATGTGTTTAGTCTAGATACTCTTGATTTATGTATCTTTTTTGGCCGGGTTGTAATTTTTTATGCAGATTTGCAGTGATTTCATTCAAGCTTATGTTTGCCTAGCATGAGAAAGATGTTGAGAAGCATGTAAATGAATTTAGTCCCTTAAAATATTTCACTTCTCAGTTTGTTGTTTAAGGGGTTGCTTAATTTTTAAAGAAATTTGCTTGTTTTGTTTTACAATCCACCTGAAAGTAGCAGGGGTTTGGAAGGCTGCTGAGAAATCATCTTTGTTTGTCTCTCTCACAGAAGTGGCAGTGCATGGAGGATGCTTCCGGCAAACTTCGTATTCACAAATGTAAGGTATCTAGCGACATACTTGCCATCAGAAAAAGGACCCGCAGCATACACTCCCGGGGATATAGCGGTAAAGACAAAGACTGCAACTGTGGAGACACTGATTACCGAAACAGCAGGACCCAAAGAAAAAATCAAAGACAGTTCTTGAGAAACTCTAATGCGCAAAGTAAGTGTTATCTGATCTCTTGGACTCCGAGGCAAAGAGCAGGGGGAAATGGCGAGCTGAGGGTTGGTTTACCAACCACTCTTCTTTTCACCTCCGTGTCTAATGAATGCATCTGTAATTGGCAGTCAGGTTCTACATAATTGCCACTGTAATAGCAATAATAATAACAACAATATTTATCCTTTGGATCACAGTGAGGAATAGTCTTGAGGCTGGCGGCGGTGATGGTGGTGGTGATGCTCTGGGGCCACCTATCGCGCTGCTCAGACATGACAACCCTGTGGCATCCGCTGATGAATCGGTGCCGTTATTTGCGAAGATGGCCAGAGCAAGTGTTTTCTTGCAACCTTAACACTGAATTCACATGCTGTTTGCATCTTTTACATGAGGCACTGCAGTGCTGTGATTGCTGTCCGACTGAAATTCTTCTCGGCTTTAACTTTCCGGCAAGTGGGTACCGGGATCCCCGCAGGGACACGAGTGAGATTGCAGTGTCCTCTAGTGGAGCGTGGGCTGAAGGGACTGCGCAAGAGGGTTTTAGGACAGCAGGACTTGAATTCATTTCTGCTAATGATTTCTACAAAAGAGGCCCATTTCAAGAAGCCATTATTTTTAATTGAACAAGTATTTTCGTCTCTCTGCCCAGCAATGACAGTGAAGTTCTGTAGCTATAGCGATAAAAGCAGACCTGGATTTCAGCCTGTGTGCTCTCCTGCTCTCTAGCTAGAATACTAGGCTGGGGAATGAAATAAAGATGGGTCCTTAAAACAGGAAGATGCGAAGTCATATGAGAAATGTAAAAGTTAGAAGATGCTGCACAGATGTTTATGAAATAAAAGAATAATGTCAGTATAATGCAAAATATTTCCTGATTCAAAGCTTCCCCCACTCTGCATGTAAAGAAGAATCCCGGGTATTCTTTGTACATTCAACCACAATATTGTCTGTCTTGAGTTGTCTCATTATTCAAGTAAATGCTGCCTTGATATAATTCCTTCCATTTGTTTAGTATGATCTAAGGAACTTTCCAGTGTCTACAGGCAGACCTCTGCTGAAAAGTCACAGACTGACATGGTGATTCTCAAATTGGGGAGTGTTCATCTAAGTGATATTTTCAAGGGGAGAAATGTGTCGTGTACCTTAGAAAGAGAAGGTGTTGCCTGGGAACCAGCAAGGGCTGAATGGGGATTGCAAATGCAGGGGAAGCGACTTGGGAAGAGAAAGAAGGGAAGTATGGAAAACATCTGAAGGGGCCATCAGAAGAAAGTCCATTTGTTATGCCTTTCTCCTTTACAACATTTTATTCCTGTTCCCTCCTCCTGCTCCAAATCCACCTTAGCATTCATCCAAGTAGACCAGAAAAAGACCCATGATGATGAGACATTGTTAAGGGAATGACTGGTTCAGGCCTCCATTTTCAGATGCTTTTCAGACGCTTTTATTCCAGACTCTTTCATTGACTCAGTTAATAAGTAGTATCATCAGAGACTGTTACAATGCCAGAAGAAGTCCTATCTGACCCTATGAATCTTTTGTATTATTTTATTAAAGAGTAATATGGTTATAAATCACAGAGATGCTTTGAAACGAGGGTTTTTTCTCTTCAGGAAGACGAATGTCTTCATTGTCTTGACTGGGAAGCCTTTTTTCTCTTGACAGCAGGTAGCTGCTGAAACAGTTTAGAAGGATAGGGGGGTTTGAAAGAAGAGTTCAATGAGGCTCACTATCTGCACTTCTGAAAGATGCTTGTGGGAAAGCTTCAGTGTGAGTGTCTCAAAGACACTGACATAAAAACTGCAGTAGAACCGACACTACCTGCCAAAGGCAGTACTTTCTTACAGCTGCCGTTTTATTCTGTTGCACGAATTATTATTAACTGTTAGGTGACAAAGGCATGCTCATCATAAACGTAACAAATGGAAATGCCCTACAACTGGTTTTTACAAGCTGAATTATGTATTTCTAGGGCTCTGTGTGTATGGTTTTGCTTTGGTATGGTATTGACTGTGAGTTTCACCACCTTGATTTGGGACAAGGGTATTTAGCAAAAGAAGTAAAAAGTGTAAGATTTTCCAGACTGAGCCCAAACACAGGTATTCTTGTACATAACATTAAAAAAACCTCAAAGAGTTAATTGTCTTAGTTAATCTGGCTCAAACACACTGCTGTACTTGTAAACCTCCAAGACAGTAACTAAAAGAGCTGTAACCCTACTAAGCTCAGAGCTTTCAAGGGGTAAAATTGACACAATAAATCTCGCTGTAGCTCTACAAAGCAGCAAGTTGTTGGTGGTCTGATCTGTACACAAGGATGATGCGTGTGTCGAAGTATATACGCATATATACATGTAGATACATATACACTGATATATGGTGGATTCATGCCATTTTAATGCCTACCTTTAAAAAGGAAAAGGTGTTATCTTTTTAAAAAGTCATTTTTATTCTAAAGCATGAGTCAAACTTTTGTCACGTGCCGATTTACAGGTGGTGACCTTATTTCACAGTACTGAATGGTTTTATTTTCTAAAATGGTTTCTAACCCTATGGTCTCTGATTTTGAGTGTCTCTGTCTAGATATCTGATTTCTAAGATACTGACTTTATTTGTGGATATAGATGCTAACTGTGGCATAAGGTCAGACTAGTGTGAAACGCAAACCTTGAAGCAAAACATTTCATACTACACATGAAAGTGTGGGCCCCAATGAATAAAAAAAATCACTAAATAAGTTTCTGTGAAGCCACAGAAAAAAATAAGCTGTTTTTACTGAACACCATTCTTGCTCTTTGGGCTATGCTGTGTGTTTAAGGCATGGGTCATGTAGATATGTACATGCAACCTGGAATGTTTCTTTCTTCTGTTTCAGAATACAAACCCCGATTTGTTCACACTCGCCAAACCCGGTCCTTGTCTGTCGAATTCGAAGGTGAAATATATGACATAAATCTGGAAGAGGAAGAACTGCAGGTGTTAAAGACCAAAAGTATCACCAAGCGTCACAATCCTGAAAATGAGGAAGATGCAGAGGAAATTGATGGTGCTCCTGGTGACACAATGATTGCTGATGGAACTGATGCCATAGGTCAACCCAACTCCGTCAGAGTGACGCACAAGTACAATTGCTTTTCTGTGGTCTTTTTTTCTTAAAATTAAGACTTCATTTTCTAATTGTATTCTCTCTGTCTTAATTTTTTACAATTTTTTGGTTAAAATATTTAAGAACTTAAAACTATCATTGTAGATTTTAGGTAAACCTGAGTTGTATTTGTTAGTAGGTGGAATCATTTAACTTTACTATCTGTATTTTCCCTTCCTTTCCTTTCCTTTCCTTTCCTTTCCTTTCCTTTCCTTTCCTTTCCTTTCCTTTCCTTTCCTTTCCTTTCCTTTCCTTTCCTTTCCTTTCCTTTCCTTTCCTTTCCTTTCCTTTCCTTTCCTT
>VZSZ01008913.1:123292-151322 GCA_013398815.1 Ibidorhyncha struthersii
AAAGTTTATGGATAATAATTTTTAAACCTATTGATAGAAAAACAATGAAATTAATCATTTCAGAAGCTGATTGACCTCACGATTGTTAAAAACATTTAGTTAAACCTAAATGCAAGAGTGCATCATTTCTCATGCTTACTGAAGAGAAGGCCTTGTCACAACAGCTGGGGTGGAAGCTGAGCTAGAAGGGGGGCATGTTCTCATCTTCTCATCTTTAAAGAAGCCAGAAAGATGTAAAAACTGCTAATGCTGCTGTTAACCAAACAGAGACTGTTCTGTCTCAGCCGTGCCCAACTTTCTCTCTGAACAGAGAAGCAGCACAGGAAGTGGATGGCAAACTGCAGCTGTTCAAAGAGAACCGGAGAAGGAAGAAGGAAAGGAAGGGGAAAAAGCGCCAGAAGAAAGGAGACGAGTGTAGCCTTCCTGGACTGACGTGTTTTACCCATGACAACAACCACTGGCAAACAGCACCATTCTGGAACTGTAAGTCTTACATCCACGTGCAGACATGATCTAGGTTATTCTCTGCTGTGTTACAGAGTTCCCACTTCATGCGATCAGAGCGTTATTTTGAAGAACTGGCACTTAGTAATGCTGCTTCTGCTGTTATCCTGAAGTATGAAGGAAGAATGCCACTTGAGTATGCTTGTAATTGTTGCATTATTTATTTATATGAAATTATCACAAGAAGCTTGATGCTAAACACTGCAGAAGCAAAAGAACAGTTGGTCTTTAAAAGACAGACTTTCATAACCAGCCACTGAGATTTGTGTCATCTCTTGGAGACCAAGATGACTAAATATTTCTAGGAATTTTAATTGTGTTCACAGTTATTAATAAAAAACCTATTCTTCCAATTGTGATAAAACCTTTTTGCATCTTGGCTTTTAATTTTGTCACAAACTTCAGCACACAGGAGGTCTACTATAATTTTATCATTTTGGTTTCAAAGTGTATCAAACAACTTACCTTGCTGTGAAGAAAATACAGATACTATCCCTTATGAATTCTTCCCATTATTCCCATTTTTTATATTCTAAAAGAGTTTAAAAATCACAACTGTGGAACACTCACCTAGTGTATAAGAACAAAGTATTATAGCTAGAAAATATTTTAAGTTCCTTTAAGCTTCAGGGTATATAGATAACCATCCTATTGAGGCATGCTTCAACTTTTCTTGGTATTTAGCATTAACAAAACAACACCTTTCTCATCTTTGGTGGTGGAGGAGGAAAAGTGATTGAAAACTTTACTTTCAGAAACTTGAAAATCAAATGGTGATTAAGTTACAACATATTTGAGTCCAAGCAGAATGTTTGCTAAGAGCAATTTTTCATTTTGAGAAATATGTCTCCTACAGGTAATCTGTTCTGATTGCACTAGAACTTCTGTTAATATGATTTTTATGTTTTAAAATGTTCCTAAAGCAGTCATATGCATGATTTTTGTTTTAAAGACAACAATTAAACTGGTTTATTACTTTTTAACTATCGAGTAACTGTTATGAAAAGCATTCTCATATTGCTGTGCATTCTGGTAATGCTCTAGCAACAGTCATGAGGTAAAAACAATGTCCCTTTGACACGGTCCATAACTTAAAGAAGAGCTAAGGTAATGACCCACATTACACAGATAAAAAGGTCCAATACCATTACTATTTTTATGAAGTTTGTTCAAAACTTTCATAGTTATAGCTAGTGACAGTACTGATAAAAATATAAATAAATCTAAATAAAAATCTAAGGCAATATTAATATATTATTATTGGAATTAAAGAGACATTCTTCTACAGCCAAACTTTGTTAGCAGTTTGTTTGAAAATTAAGAGAGGTACCTTTCTTACAGCCTTTTCTGCTGGCAGAACAAGATATACCCCAGTCACCTCTACGGCTGCTGTGACAGCTGGATGCAGGTGTCTTCAGTTTGGAGTGGAATCCCACTCTAGGTTTCCTCAGGTTGAAAAGTGAAAACAAGATGTAATCCACTTACACTATTTGGGATTATTCTACAAAGGCCGGACTGAATGATTCCATTTCCTTCTTATTTGTGTGTCAAATAAATGAAATGAGGGATTGCAGTTCAAAATAACAGTGAAGTGGAAAACTCAAGCTAGTAAAGGAGAGCTGCTTAAAAGGAGGCATTGGTCTTCCTTCCCACCTTGCCTCTTCCATCTTGCCTGCATTCAAGGTGCCAGGCATTCTCCCTGCTTGCAAACCCATCTCTTCCTTGCTTAACCTCTCCCAGTTGCCTTGTTCCTGTGCACTGCCTCGCGCTTTCTTGCCTGCTGTGTCATTTCCATCTCACTTTTATAGCAGCTAGCAGTTTGATCTTTCCCTGTAGTGCTTACAATTCTGTAATTTTCTGTTGTACGTGCATCTCAGAGGCTCTACTAATTGTCGGGGGAAACAATATCCTTATATATAGTGAGCAATTCCAATGAATCTTGTGTACAAATTTTAAGGATCCGTATTTGTGTCGTTTTTTTGTAAAGTCTGAATTCTGCTCGATCCCATTAAACCATATATAACTCAGAACAGAATAAGCCTCTTTAACTATAGGACTTACTATCTTCCACTTTCGTTAACTGTATATTTCTGAAAATTACTTTAGCAGCATTTATTCTGTTTTAGATGAGAATCTAGCATTATTCAAATAGAAGATTTTTTTAAATTGATCTAGAATTTAAGTATAGGAAAACCTATAGAGGTTTCACTAGTAGAAGAAAATAGCATATTATTTTTCACTGAAAACTAATAACTTATTCCTTTAATTACAGTGGGTTCTTTCTGTGCTTGCACAAGCTCGAATAACAACACTTACTGGTGTTTGCGAACAGTTAATGACACCCACAATTTTCTCTTTTGTGAGTTTGCGACGGGATTCTTGGAATATTTTGATATGAACACCGATCCCTATCAGGTAAACCTCTTTCCCTGTTCCAAAATGTTCTTCACCAAACTCCTCTAGGGTTTTTTTTTTTGTTTCTGCTAACAAGTATTTTTTCCCTCCATTCCTCTTTTTCTCAGCTGACGAATACAGTACATACAGTGGAAAGAGGCATTTTGAATCAGTTACACATACAGCTAATGGAACTGCGAAGTTGTCAAGGTTATAAGCAGTGCAATCCGAGGCCAAAGGGGCTTGAAACAGGTACAAGAAAGACAGAAGTGTTTATTTCCATTTTATTCCTTTTTTTTTAGTCTGCTTAAGTACTAATTGTATACATGAAGTGTTGCCCTCCTTAGTGTTGTTCTGAATAGTTTGGAATGATCCACATCCACCATCCTTCACAAACGCATGACCAGGAAGTTTCTTTGCAAGTTTGTGCAAGTTATTCTAGACAGATACTGGTGGCAAACAACAACATTTGACAGAAATGCTGCAGAAAGGTTTTCACATTATTTGAGCTAATCAATAACAAGCATACGCAGAACTTCATAGTCATAACTCTTTTTCTCTGTTGCAGGGTTTATTTGGTTAGTTTTTGCCTCCCAGTAGGAGGTGAGGTACTAAATCCTGTGTTTATTCCAACTGCTGTCTGCCTATATGAACAGCCTCAGCCTCTACACCACATTAACATTGCAAACGCCTAATCAGCAGTAGTCTCCTCCATTTTTGAGGAAAGCAATATTTCTTTACAAGAGTCTCTGAGTACAAAAATAGCTGGTATTTATCATTCATAACTCTGGAATTCATTGCACTTAAATTTGGTTGATGGAATATTGTGATTTTTTTTTACAGGACTATTCCCTTCTACATATTTTGCAGTGTTGCATCTTTGTATCTCTTTCTTCAGCTACAAATGTTTCTCTTTTTTACAATATCTAAATGTTTGGGGGTTTTATTATTTTTGAAAAACAGTGGTTTTTCACTTCTTTTATATAAAACTTCCAGGAAATCTTTGTTGGAGTGCAGCTCTGTCTTTATTTAACACAGTACATTTCTTTTTAGGAATTAGATGCTGTGCATGGAAAACTACATTGTGAATGGTTTTTACAAGTTCTAAACACTAACAAAAGTTACTCTTGTATTTTCCTATATCAGGAAATAAAGATGGAGGAAGCTATGATCCACACAGGTATCCACACTTTTTTATTCTCCTCAGCAGCTTCTTTCCAAATAATTGCATGACTCCAGTCCATTTCAACTAATGTCTGTATCCTGCCACGTTGCACACAGCATAGCTTTTGATGCATGCATTTTCTAACTACTCTACACTGAACTTGGCCATTATTTTTTAGATCTCCCATTCTGCATTTAACGTAGCTCATCATTGTCATAGCAAGACTTCATACAGCTCATATTTCATGCCTGTATTTCTTAGATGTTTACACAAGGAAAATGACACAAAAAGAATCACCTTTTTGGGGTTGTTTTCCTGTTGTTGGGTTGATTTTGGATGGGTGGGGTTTTTTTCTGATTTTATTTAGGAAGTCTATACAGCTGCGTTAAAACATAAAGCAAATGTACTTAAAAAGTTTTCTCAGGTATACATATCCAAAGAGGCTAATCAAACCTATGGAAGGAAAGTAAAATCTTCTCACTGGCTTTAGGAAATGTCAGCAGACGCTGCTTTAAGCAAAAGCAGTGCTCAGTGTGAGTAGCACGTGCTCAGAAATCAGCAGGAGACAGTTCAATAAGTGTGACAGAAAGATGAGGCTCCTTTGGGCCGTGGGGCTGATGCTTTCAGACCAGATCACATGTGCATGAAACAAAATTTCTTTAAAAGTTTGTAATATTTGAGCTGAGGAAGGGCACCAGTGGAGGTTTTTTATACCTAATGCTTGAACCTGAGTGTTACATGAAAGACTGATGTTTGCAAGTATATTTATCTCTTTGCCAGTGTATTTATCACACCTACATGTTTATCATGCAAAGCCCAGTTCCTCCTGCTGGAGGAACCTGTCAAACATAAAGCAAAAGCCTGAAGAGACTGAAAAAACTCAGGTCTTAACAGCACTGTGCTTGCTGTTCAGTGAAAAATACTTGTACTCAGGAAAAAAAACAGATTAGAAGTCATCTGTCAAGTGTCATATTTAGACTTGGTATCTTCTCACAGCATATCAGTTATATACATTTTCAACTCCATGCACTTTGGTGGAGTAGCTCCTGATATACATTATTTGCTTGAGATGTAAACTGGGTCCAAGGAGTATACAAGTCTACATAAAACTTTTTTTCACAAGGTCTTCTGAAAAGAACCTTGTCATTAGCTCCCAGCAGCCAGGGAATAATTAAGATAATGTATGTCAAAGTTTCATAGATCTCCAACTTAAGTAGCTGATTTTTCCTTGCAACCAATTTTGTATTTTCTCACTTTAGGATCTAGGAAAATGATAAGCTTTTGTTTGGTTATATCCTATTTGTTTTCATTGCTTGTTACAGCCTGGTAGGAACTGGTTACTGCAATGATAGAAAGCAGTCCCTGTAATTATGCTTTTAAGTCTTTCATTAGAAGATGTCCTTTTAAGCATTCCTCATTTTAACTACAGATCTAACAGAAATGGCATTTTTGAATTGTAGGATTGCATGAATAGTAGCGCACACAAGATTAATCTTTAATTTATATCTTGCTACACTATTTAGTTATGAAAACATTTTAACTTCTGATACCAAGTCAGTAAACATTCTGCTACTGGGATAAATAGCAGGTATAGTATAAAAAATTGTATTACTCTGTGCCGTTACATTTCAGCCACCCAGATCCTCAGCATACACAGGTGCTCGAGTTCAACATTTCAATTCAAGCCCCATCCTGGTGGAAATTGCTGGGGGGGGAAGTGGTTTCTAAAACAAAAAATTGTTAAATGAACAGAAAACATTTCTCAGGAACCATTAAAAAGATCTCTTACAGTAGCCTTTTCTCGATGCCTACAGAGGAACCAACAGAGTAAGAAAGGAAAAGCCCCATGCTGCTAAGTCATCTGAACTACCCCTGAGGCTTCCTGCAGACTGTGTAGTTTCTCCACTCAGACCTGTTTCCAGTTGAAAATGTCCTGAGTTAATACAGCACTACCTGTGCTGCAAACACAATATTGGGACAACAGGCCGGTACGGAAACAGCCAATATAGTGCTGTTTGCTTGCCACATAGGGAGAGAACTTCAGCGGGGAAGAACAGGTGTCACCTGTGTCCTTTGATGGACAGAACATGACTCTGCAGACATGGAGGATAACAGGATGTGGGAATTGCACTCTCCTCTCCTGTCTGAGGTTTTTCAAAGCCACCAAGGAGATGACTGTACCTACTTGTCTTTAGTCACAGGGGAAATATATCCAAATCCCTTATTAGTTTTGGAACAACGCAGCCATGGATGGCATTACGGGACTCTGGGGTATGATAATTGGAGAGTGAAGCTTAGCTAATGCTTGATTTTAAAAAATTGGAAAATGTATTACTGTCAACAGTTAGCAACAATTTCTCTCTCTTTTGGGTTTATGACATAGCACAGAGATTCCAAAACATTGATCAAGGAAATCACTGCCATGCTGTTACTCAAATGCAACTTATCTGCACTTTCCCATTTCACACCTATCTGTAATGAGATTTCTTACAGGGGAAAACCTTTTCTTTCCTCTCTTCTTCCCCCTATAGGCTTTGATTTCAGTGGGAAACTTTTCATGCTTACTGCTAAGTTGTGGAATTAAGCTGTGACTCAGTCAACCAACAACCAGCTCTAGGACCTTAAAACATTGCTTTTCTATTTCTTTAACGTGTATGTATACAAGTTACCTCTGTCCCAAGCGTTTAAACAATTTTTTTTCTGCTTGACATGAAGAACACAGAACAATTCCCGGTGCCTTCCCAGCTGTGAAAGTCCTCTGAGACTGCAGAAACAGTCTCACATTTAGAGGGAAAAAAACAGATCCAGTATGAAAGACTGTGTAGCTCTGTCAGCCTTTGAGCTGGTTTGTAGGAATACAGCAAACTCCTTGCTGATCTTATTTCTGCGCAGCACAGCCCCGTTGCCCTGCTGCTGAAGCTGATGGAAACCCTGCTTCTCCTCGCCAGCCCCTGGACCTTCCCGCTGCCCACCCTGCCACCCCAGCTTGCCCAGCTCAACCCCTTGTCCCGCTGCCTGGGACAAGCAGAAGAGGCATCTCTGGGCCCGAAGGCACCTTTCTGGCCCCTCCTTTGCCCCCCCACCGCCCAGGTCCATCCCCAAACCTCTTACTGGTCAAACAGCAGCACAATAGTTTCAGTGTCTGCCAACACATACCAAACCGCTTTGGCCACTGACTGTTACTACAGCAGTTTGTTTTCCTATACAGGCTCTGATTTGGCAAAGAAAAAAAATATGAAACTATCAATACAAATAATAACAGAGCAAAATTTAAATATTGTCGCATTTGCAGTGTGCTTAATATCTTACAGGGTTTGGTGACTAAATTCCTCAAAAATGCATCCCTTCCTATGATGTTTTTTAAGACCCTCTAAGCACTGGAATAGCAAGATTTCTTTCTTGAAACCTCTGCAGTATTTAATTATTTTTTGTTTCAGGAAACAAATTACCCATAATTTGACTTACAAAGATGGCTCTCATGTGGCCGTGTCCTGATTTCATTTCTTTTGTCTGCTTCAGGAGAAGAAAGAAGATGCTCTGTCATACTTGTCCTACCAAATCCAAAAAGCTTGTGTTTCTTCCTGTAATGGGGAGTTTGCCAAGTGTTTGCAAAAAAATAATATTTCTAGAACTTGCTTTAAAAAAAAAAGATATTTAAATTTTACATTGTAAAATATTTACAGCTGTTTTATTAAGTGAACAAATATCAACTGAGATCAAAGATTCAGGTGTTTCCAAGTAACGAAAGTGGTCTCCCTTTGGTGGGAGCAGAATAAAGCCCCTCATCATAAGCAAATATCAAGGTTTTTTCTGACCATAATGGTATTTTTCTGACTTTTTGTATGATGGACTAAATATTGGAGAAATTCTTTCTGCTGTGAAATCCCAAGCTAGTAAAGATGCGAAGAATATAAGCTATGATAGATACAAGTTGTGCCTTCTGTTTTACTTGAACAATGAGGAAGGCCAAGTTAAAAGGCAAACAAATTAATGGAGATGCCAAGAACCCACTGTAGGTATGAAGAGTTCAATACAGATAAGTATTTGTGCTCAGTTCACGCTGTTGGACTATAGCCACTTGAATTTCCAAGGTAATTACTACTAGCCTACCTGCCTGTACAACTTCCGGAGAGAAAGTCTTCTCAGTGAACTAATTACTAAATATTGCCTGCAACATCCTTTGTAAGGACAAATTTGGCACTTTCCCTGGCAGGCTTTTACATTATCTGATTAATTTTAACTTGTAGTCCACTTAGTTGATAAAATCCTTAGACTGAACACAGTCTGCACAGTGAATTAAATGAAATAGTGGTGTTCAGTGTTATTTGTCAATATAAAATTTCACGCTACGTTTGATAATCTGGGTCACGGTAGTGACTTTTAAAAATCTTTCGGGGGTGGGTTTCCTTCATGTCTTTGCTTTTTCTGATTGTGATCAATACACAATGCAGCTCCATTGCTACTTATAGACTCATATGCATGCCCTTTATTCAAACTTATCATTTGATAAAGCTGTTAGACATTTTCTTTGAAAGTTTTTTTTAAATAAATAAAAACCAACCTTTAGGAGGTTCTATATCTGTGTATATTTTAACACTATTTTACAGAGTGGTGCAGTCCTATAAACTAACTTACACCAAGTCTTTGCAGCTTTTATTTCTCCTAATTGCTCCATTAATATGAATGTTTACAAAGTAAATAAAATACTACCTTTGGCTATCATTTATTAAATAAAATGTGGCTGGTTGGCTAGTAGACCATACGTCTCAAGTCACCCAGACACCAAATTCCTGCAGGTGTTGTTGAAGTTCAGGTCATTAATGGCTTTCAGAGTTAGCCCCATCTTTTATACTTAACCACTGTTCATTTATTCCGTATTTTGGTGGAGTGTTCAGGAAAGGCGAATGGATTATTTGTGTATTTAAGCACCTTTCCTGCCTTGAAATATCAGAGGAAAGGTTTATCTCTGATTGTCATCACAAAGCCCCATTAGACCAGATTTTGCTCTTTTTTACTCAGTCCAAAGACGGAGCAGAAGACAGGGGGTTTCTCGCTGTGTGTTCAGCAGGAGCTGTGAACACACCTGAGGCCAGAATCATTAGTATGATGACAGAAGATGTGGAGCGCCTTACATTTTGAGCTACGTATGTTAGGAATAGTGGTGCTTTCAAGCAAATTGGAGCAGAAACACACATGGAAGGTTTGGTTGCACTTTTAAGACGGTGTTCACCATTAGGCTTTTTTCTTTCTTTCAACAGAGGACAGTTATGGGATGGATGGGAAGGCTAACCTGCCCAGTTTCACTGGTGACATCGACTGGCAAGGACTGGAAGACTTGTACAGTGTGAATGAAAGTGTATATGAATACAGATACAACTATAGACTTAGTCTGGCTGACTGGACTAATTACTTGAAGGATGTAGATAGAATGTTTGCACTGCTGAACAGTTACTACCAGCAAAATAAAACAGACAAGGCTAACACTGCTCGAAGCAACGGGGATGGGGACGAATCGTCCACGCCGTTTGCCTTGGTGGAAATGACCTCTGCTGAAGAATCGAGCGGCCTGCCTGCAGAAGACTTGCAGCTTATTGTGCCAACGGACTTCGCAGCCCTCGCTTTGAGCACAGTGAATTTAAGTCAGGAGAGAAAACTTGAATTAAACAATGATATTCCTGAGAAAAGTAGTTTGAATGACGCACACTGGAGAAATAATCATCAAGCTGAAAAATGGATGGAGGATAAAGGATCGGACCGTTTTGATATGGATTTCAGTGGAAACGGTTTGATAGAGTTGGAGTCCCGGCATAGCTTCATGCTACAACCCATCAGCATTCCTCAAAAAGACACTCATCAGGACAGTGACGCTGTGGAAGATATATTTGAAGATCAGCTATATCTTCCCGTGAGGTCCGATGGACCCCTCGTTCATCAGGGTGTAAACGTATCCATTAGGGATTCATCTCTCGGTACCCAGAAAACAGGAACTTTCTTTAAAAAAACGGAACAGAGTCTTGCAGGGAAAACTTCACAAATCCTAAATGTAGAAGGCAGTGCCTCAGCTCCACCCTCCTTGGATTAGATCCAGTTGTAAACCATTAAATAAGTTCTCCTTTTGCTTATTAGCAAACTAATAAAGGTAATCATGACAACTGACATTCCATGTTTATTGTAGATACATTTTGCAGCTAAATTGAGCCCAGTTCAGTATTTGTCTGTATGCATTTGTTTTATTCACACACACATATTTTCACAGTAATTCTCCCCACTGATTTCCAGGTTTTGATGAAAAGAAACAGTGTTAACTTTCAAATGCAGTAGCACATTCTCTGCCAGCTAAAAATTATTTCTTTGAAGATGTTCAGGATACTTTCTCTATTTCCAAATAATCCCACCAAGAATGAATGTTTCAGTCCACCCAATCTGCATAATGTCTTTTTCATAAATTATTTTAACCACTGGAAATTCCTAATGTCACGCTTTTGAGTAAAATGCACTTTTAATACCTGTATGCCATACCATTTATGAATCTAATATCTTACATGTTCTTAGTTTGCTCATTGTCTCATGGAATTGTGAAACCAATTAATAGATGGACAGGAAAGAGGTAATCAGCACGGATTGTGGAAACAGACTCTGAATATTATTTTAGCAAAAATACTGCATGTTTTTGTTATTTTGATTTAATTAAATTTACTCTCAGAAAGGTACGGCTAATGATTGTTAATTATAGGAGGATTTGTTTAAATTGGATTGTTTCCCTATATGTTGATATTGTCAGTATTAAAAATCCGTGAGGTTTTTTGACTTTTTTTTTCTTGCTGATACTGGTAGAAAGGTTTACATCAATACATATATGCTTTTGTCACCACATCTGATTTTTGTTATCCCAAACAATATCTTGAAAGCATTATTAGAATTCTGAGACAGAAATTGTTTTTGTTTTCTTTTGAACAGGCATTAAAGGGAATGATAAAATCATGTTAGATTTACATTATTCTAGATACAAAAGGCACATGAGGTAAAATAGTAGTTTAGGTAATTTTTGTTGTTGTATTCTAAATTTTTTCTTGAACTTTACCAAACATTAAATTTTATAAAGTATAATATGAAAATTACTTTGAAAATCTGTATTACTCAAAACTTAGTATCTTCCCTTGCTTTCTTATAAATTTCTAATTAATTAGTACAACAACAACAAAAGATAATTACTTCAAACAGATGTAATCCCATAGTGTCCAATTCATGGGTGTGTTTCCTATCTGTTACACATTATTTAGTGTATTGAGTATTTTTTGGCTATTGCAAGCACTGCAGGTTAAACTTACATTCATTGCATTGTATTTTAAGTTGAAACTTTTTAGAAAGGAGGTTCTTTTAGTAGGATTTTAATAATTTTAAGAAGCAGTCTTTTTGATGGACTCTGTACATATGTTAAAATGACTAGCTCTTTATCTGATGTATGTGTCATGGGCTGATTGATAGAAAAATGTATTTATGGTCATGAATGATGCTATTTGTACATAGGTTTTAAGTTACTAGGATACAAACTGTGTTTTTAAATCTTGTATAATATTTCTGTGATACTTTTATAGAACAATTCTGGCTTCGGGAAAGTCTAGAAGCAATATTTCTTGAAATAAAAAGTGTTTTACTTTACCTGCTTCGGAGAAGTCCAGATGATCTTGCTTTCCTGCTAATTAAGATTTACTTTTAAAATACGTTAACAGTTTCAGTTTTGAGAATCCATCCACATTTAAAGCAATGGGTAACGAATTAACACACTACATTCTGTTAGTTATAAATTATTCCTGGAGATCGTGAATAATAGATATTTTTTGTTTAAGACATGCTGTGATTTTTATTTTTTTTTAATACTCAATTCATCTGATCTTTTTTTCCTTGAAGTCAATGCACCAAGCTGCAGAACTGGTGGCTCCCAGAATTAAAGCGATGTTACACAGTCTCATCCCCTGCTTTGCCGCGTTCTCTTCTCCCTGCAGAGCTCTCCCTATGACAGCAAAGTGCAGCAGACCGGACACACAGGGCTTAAGAAGAATGGACCACAGATCTCCAGTCAGGAGGAGTAACTCCTCTCACAAATCTTCGCAAAAGGGAATTTAGATTTCAAGGTAAACTCTCTTTTACTTGCGCTCTGTGTTACTTTGGTGGCCTGTGAATAAGATTAGCTTCATCAGCTAAAATCAGCCTCTGGAGCTATGCTTCTTGAATTCTCCTTTCTTCTACACAGTCCTGGGGCACTGAGGCTCCTGCAGACATGAAGTTACAGGTGATGTTTGTGGGAATCAGGAAAGGGGACTGATGGTTAACCTAAGTGTTCAAAAATCAGTCGTTGCACTGCTGTGTTCAAAAATCAGTCGTTGCACTGCTAGATAGACCCAAGAGATGCCTACCCCTGGAATGCACACTGGCAAACACAGGATGCATTTCAAAATAGGGTGCTGAGCAGGCTGAGCCAACAAGTTTGGAAGGACTTTAAGGACAAAGGCAAGTTGAAGCAAGGTCCCATACAACTATGTCACTTGTATCTTTGTGCAGGGAATTATCCAGCACCGGCCATGTGCCCTCCATTCTTTGAAAGTGCATTTCTTTGAAAGAACCAAGCAAGGTGCTTTCTTCTCTCTTAATGCCTGGGTAGAGATAGAGAAGGGAATGGTGCAAGAGTGTGGTCCACCCATTCACTCCACTTGCCCTTCCTCCTTACATGACAGCTTGAAGTACTCACTGAGGAAATGGAAGAGATCGCATCCTCCTCGGCTTGAAAGTGGTCAACCTTCCTTCTTCCAGGATAGCACCCTGTCCTCCAAACTATCGGATAGTTTAGGTGGGAGCCTTTTTTACAGCTCTTTTATAGGAGTGTGGAGGGAAAAAAAACTAAAAACTTATTCTGTAGCTAAGAGGTACAGGGAGCAATGAACTCTGATCCTTGCTCTCTGGCAACATGCATCAAATCTTAAACCAGCCCAAAGGTAAGGGCCAAAAGCTGTCATATCCCTAAGTAGGTGTCCTAAGCAGTGTGTTGCTATCCCAATATATTTTGCATTTCTTCCTGTAGAGTACTTCTTGTCCCGTAGCTGAGGCAGTTGAGTCCATGAGCAGTGCATGGTGTGACTGTCAGGAAGCTCTTGCAAGGCACCAGGCAGTAGCAGGCTCAGGAGGAAAACAAATGCCTAAACCTGACTTCATGAGCAGAGGCTTGAGAGGAAGACTTTCTTGGCTTTTTCTCATCTGCAAAATTATGGCAGGTGTGTCTTTTTTGAAAGGCAGTACAGAGTTACCCACTTTCTGAAGAGGGCCTGGAGCTGGACAGGAATGACTTTAAGGCTTGCACATCTTTGGGAAGTGTCAACATTATTTGAAATGCTTCCTCTGGGATTTAAAAGAAGGCAGCCAGTACTGCCCTCACACCCTTGGACTGTGGGACACACTTTTGGAGACCTCTTACCAACTTAAAGTCCTCAAGAAAAGAAAAGATAGGTTACATCTTGTTTCCAGAGCTTCAGACATGAGTTAGTTGCTGTTATGGGTGAGTAAAACCTCTTGGTCCTAAAGTGTTAATGCACACAAAGAGCTGGAAAAAAAATAAGGCTTTTGGGTAACATTTGGATCATAGCATCATTCTGGAGTTCGGGTTTATTTGACAGCTGAGTGAGGGGTTTTTCAGAGTGCAGGTCTGGGCATAGACACCCCCCACTCTCCCCACCAAAATCCCTGTAGATGCCTGCAGTTGCCTACACTGGCAGTCACCGAAGCACAGTGGAAGAGGATCTGTGTGGTGAAACAGTTGGGGCTGAGAAGCCAAGAGCTGCAGCAGTCCTGTTCAGGGAGGATTCACACAGGACTGCTCTTGAGGCCTGAGGACCCATGGGTGGCTGACATCCACTAGGTGTGATGCTGTAATAAAACTTCTTCCTTTAGTTTCGGAAAAAAAACCAATCCGGTTTGTGTGCTCTGACACCACTTTGCAGTGAGAACTGATGTAAGTGTGGTACAAGCAGGAGAGTAATTTCAAAAACTTATGTCCCACCTGAAGGGACGCAATCACAGCCTGAGCCACCTCGGAGCTGCCTGGGGTAATTCTACTCCCGCTCTGGCAGCAGATGTCAGTGCAGAGCCACAGAACAGGGCTTCTCCTCGGCCCCCTGCACCCCCTGCTGTGTTTCCAACCCCTGCCAAGGTAGCTCAGTTATTCAGTTTCCAAATAGAAACGATACCCTTGATGTGCTAGAAATCTGCTGATGATAATTTCATCCACAGCGCATTCCTAGGTTTAACAGTTGTAGTCTTGGACACTGGTGACATTCAGGGGGATCCGCAAGATGCTTTTTCGTGTGGTTATATGTATCGGAAATAAAAACGGAGAAGTCTTACTTTGAACTTGGAAGTCAGAGAGGATCTGGACCCCACAGATTTCTCTGTCATCCAAGAAATGGTAGCTCCTCCCTGGTTGCGCACATCTGCTGAAGCTGGGCTGCTGGCTGAGGACTTGAACCTGCTAGGTGCCGTGCACAACACCCCAGTTTCTGGCTGTGGTCTGAAACCAAATGCACCTCATTAGATACCTCAGGAAGACAAGCTGTGTTCTGAATCAATGTGAATTCAGCTACCACTTGGAAGGAAAGTTTTGTTCGGTCGTTGCTGGGGTGCAGGGGCTGATAGTATTCACAGTACAGTAAGCAGTTAGGAAGTTTCACAGAAACAACCCACAGCTCATCCAACCACAAAACATGCACTACAGGTCAAAACACTTTCACTATAAAGGCTTGATAATAAAACATGTCTAGAAAAATCAACCTGCTGTTCTTTTGATGGTGGAAGACCAGGCTGCCTTGGGATAGAATTTCCATCCATGGATACACCTGTGCTTTTAAATAAAAGTGAGTTCAGAGTGTAGAAAACCTAGCTCTGAACCCAAAATGTATGAACAAGGTCAGATCTGCACTGCTAGACCAGGCTGGCCCCATCCACACTATGTAGCACCTAGCCCTGGTTCTCCCCTTGGCTCTGTGCTGATGTGCATATGGACCCAAAATATAATTTCCATTTGTTTTCATTTTTAGAAGTCTATGGTAATACAAGGCCTGTGTTGTGGTACTGCGGTGTGTACTACAGCCCCTGTGCTATTGTGCAAGGACACAGGTGTCCCTCATGTACACAGCCTGTGTTTACCGGTGGCTGCGGGAACAGGTAGAACAAAACCTGGCTCAGCCACTTCTGACATGTGAAAGGTCTCTTTTGACATAGTCATTCCCCCAAAACCACATGGAGGTAGTTTGTTGGCGTGGTCCAAATCACAGCCAAGGAGTGAACTAAGCACTAAGCAGTTAAGACCTGAGGAGCCCAGTCCTTGGGTTCATGCCCTGGCCGCCTTCTACTGAGCAGCGTAGGTACACGTAGGCTCATACCCTATGTATTTTTTGAACTGTCAATATCTATTTCAAACAAATTTCTATTTCTTAGTACTTAACTAATATCAGTCACATTTAATGCCAGAGGAAGCTGTGGAATTTTAGTTTATCAATACTTAGTTGTGACTCAGTGACCACCGAGATCAGTGGAAAGATTTGGTTTTGTCTGACTACACTCTAAAAGACCAAATACTTCATCACCTGATCCAGAATGATTGCTACCCATATACCTTTTTTGCCATTTTCTTTTTTTTTGTCAGAAATAAAACACACATGATATGCTATCTTTTATTTCCAAATATCAAGTATTGAAGAGTTTGTTTTGTAAACACATGTTTACAACAGATGCTGACAATAGATTTCATTAAATGATGTGTTACACAGCTTTAAAATTATTCTAAGCTCTGCTGAGAAATAAATATCAATTTAAAAACCCCATACAGGAGCCTAAAGTACGCAAAACAAACCGCATAAACCAATTAGTCTCTTTTTACCACAGCACAGCACCCACACACTCATACAGTCAGACATACTCTACAAATTTCCTTAATAATCTACACATTTGCTTCATAATGAGTTTTTAAAAAACTAAACAGCTACAGGCAGTGCGCCCACTCCATGCTCCTAACATACTACCCAGATTGTTGCTGTTCTGCTTAAATCACTTGGTAGAAGTATGCACTGCAGCCAAGGGCAAAGCTCCCATTTGCTCAGCTGGGGAAAAGAGCAGGTCTTCTTTGAGGAAAGCCTTCACTCAACCATGGATCACACTGACTCCAAATTCTTTTTTTTTTTCTGTACCAAAACTCAGTTCTGGATGTTTTTGTACTTTTTTTTCGTTTCGAAATTTCCCTCAATGTTTTCAAATATGGAGTTTGTAAAAGTGGTAAAATTTCGACCTCTCAGTCAGAGGTGTACCTCTCAGTGCTATTTAGGATACAGATGCCTCTTCCACACAAGCAGTCCAGAAGCAATAAAACAAAGTAGTTACCTTTCAAAATTCAAAATGGAAGGGAAGAATTTTGTCTTCAAGATTTTAAAACCAAACCCCTCTCTTTTAAATCATAGTTCGCTTTAAATTTGACTAGATTTGGCCTTTTTCCATTGTTAGAGGTAGAATTTGATCTTATTCTACGCCTCTCTTTCTGGTATTCTCTGGAAGAACATCAATATTTCAGTTCTGAATCCTCAGTTTAATTCAAACGCTTACTAATGTTGCTTGGTTAGGGGGTCCCAGAATTTAGCCCAGTTTTTCTTGTCATTACTATAGAATTTATTTTCAGCCTCTGCTTAAGCCAAGCCACTAAATAAAGTAACATGCTACAGCAGGATGAATATGAATACATCCTACATGAGATTTCTGTGGTCTGTATAGCTTTTACCTTAGCTGTTAGCGCTCGGCCAAATCTTATACTGCCTCCTGAAACGACTTCCCCACAGAAGAGCTAGGTAGGAATTGGCCCACCAGGAATTACAAACACTGTCTTTGCTGGAGCAGTCCAGACTTTAAGAACAAAACCACATGCAGTTGCATCGCTGACATGCCTTGAATATGTCATTTAAGTCATAGTGAATACATCATAAAATACTTCAGTACCTATTAGCACCACAGTGTTGTTTAGTCATTTGTCCAAAGATTATCAAGCTGTATCACCCTTCCTCAAGGTGAACAACGTTTTGGATGCTTTTTGTAGCCCTTCATGAATTCCACAGCTTTTCACCTATTCTATATAATGAACAAAATGTTGTTACAGGATAACATTGTGACAACTGGTTTGAGATAGAAAAAAATAAGAAAATACAATACACAAGGGGTAATGTAATAATTGGAAGAGTAGAATGGAACCTAAATAAATAAGCATCTATTTCATAACACTTGAAACCATGAAAAGTTTGGAGCTACTTTGAACTTGAAGAGTTACATCTGTGTTTAAGACAAAAGCAAATGGCTTACCTGAAGGACTGGAGGGGGGATTGCAATGGATATGACTATGGGATATGCATAGTGTTAGCTGTCTTCCTTAATCGGTGTAATATATTCTGTGGAAAGGATAGGGAAAATTTCCTTCCTGAGGATCAGGTAGACTTTCAAACTTTTGGCCACATAATGAAGTGTATTAGTGATAGTGTAAAGAAGATGAATGATGTGAACCCTGGCCATACCTAGTGCCCACGCCGAAGGCTCCATATTTCTACTCTGTGACAATGTTTACATGTAACCTTTTTTAATTGTTATTTGTAAAACAAGATGTTATAAGAAAAAAGAAAGCCCTAATTCTATACCAAAGAGTGAATCTACCACCATGATGTCAACTGTCCACCTGCTAAGCACTCTAAAGCATAAAAGTGTGTATAAAATCAAGTCAAATATGTGAAGAACCCGAAATACAGGTTCAATGTACAAGGGGCAAACACTGTCCAATGCAACGCCAATTCAGATTGCAGTCCAGGTAAATCTCTGTTAACGGGTGTTTTAAGCCCCTGGAAAGCGATCACAGCTGGATGGCTTCAGCTGTGAGGGAACCCAGACGCTGCAGTGTGCAGCATGACATCTCCTATGGTGTTATAAAAGACACATTTTTAAGAAAACAGGAAAAGATAAACTTGTTTAGGAAATATTTTGTCTTTGATCTCTGAAAACAGTAGTAGTCACCAGTGAACAGAGTATAAAAGCTAAACAAGCACTTGATATCACTTAGTTCACACGAGCTTGCTGAAGCGCCAGCTTGGTAATGTCCAACCCAAGGTACTGGCCCACTTTTTCAGCCTCATCATCAGACTGATGAGGCTGAGAATCTGGCTCCAAAACAGCAGTAAGACACTTTGGACATATCTATTATGATTTTTACATCAATATAACACCACAAAGAGCTGTGCTATTACACACACAGAAAGTGCAGTAAGGCAGCAATAATTCAGGCATCAAGAGTTACATAGAGCAGGCAGTGCTCTGTTGTGTTTGTGCGGGATACTGAAAATTTGTCACCTGAACCTCTAGATCCAAATTTTTTGAAAGGGCACAGTCCAAACCTATGGCATTACTTGAGCAAGTTCATTGGCTTTAAGGTCAGAAAGATGCCCTTATTAAATTTACCTCCCCACATAACGCACAGATTTTCAGCCAGAAATTAATAAAATCATTGAACGGCAGGAAGAGCTAAAATGCATGTCCACTAAATATTTTGAATTTTAATTAAATTTGAAAATGAAAGCTTTCCTCCATTGCCAAATATATAAGTAGTCATATGTGAATACCACAGGGGAGTCCTCAAGTGCTACTTTGTGCTATTCTGGTTATAATGATCACTGGATCCACACAGGAAAAAACTCAGCATGGAAATTACCTGGGTAAAGGAACTCCTTTCTGAATGCAGATGGGATTTGGTTCAATACTTACACACATGCATTATTTTTAAGTGCATTACTTAAGTATATAAACTTACACACATATTTAAGTGTTCTGCTGGATCAGAGCCGTAATGAATGAATAGTTAATGCTACAAACTAATAAGCCATATTAAAAAAAAGTAATTTTTGAAAACACTACACTCAAGTGTTTGTAACTAATTTAGGGCCTTTCAAACTTACATTTCTAATACCTAGGAGGAGATTCACTTACAGAACAGCAAGTTCTAAGGAACCACATGTTACTACATGCACTTTTAAAGATACAATGGCTGGTCAAAGAACTGAAAGTTCTCAATTAAATATAAATTGCACCATAATTTTCAACAGTTTCTCACACTGTACTGAAAGGACATAAAATGCCACCAGTTCCAAATTAGACCATATTATACCCAGTATGCTCATGGGGGAAAAGGAGGACCAAAACCATAGGGCTTTTACCTAGAATTAGAAATACAGAGCGTCCCACTCTCTACATATTCCAGCCAAGACTGGAATGGCAGCCCCCAAAAGCTCTATGAATGATCTCCTGAGGGTGCTACACTCATAAGCACTTGAGGCCATGGTGACACCCTTTCTGAAGTTTTCCCCTTTTTGAGGAAATGGGGATGAATGGGAAGCTAAGCAAGACGATTACCTGTTCAGTCAAGTCCCTATATTGTGGCTGCTTCTCCTCTCAGGTCCCTCACTCTAAATCAGGAATAAGGGGTGTAAGAAGAAATGAGTCTGTTCTTGTGATGGCATGATGGCACTTTGTGGACTTGTAGTTAATCGCGGGGTGTCATTGCTCCATATTATCCCTGGCTGGTTAACTGCTGGTAGACGATTTGGATTTGCTACCAATAGCAGCCTGTGGGTGAGCAGGACCCCTGCTTTACATTTTCTTGGGTTCACTGCTACCCAAACTTTAGTGTTCGGGGGTAAAGAGAGAAGATGGTGGAAATTACAAGTCAGTGGAATTTTATATTCCCTGGTCAGAGGGTTTCACAGCAGGAAGAGATCACAGCCACCTTCACTGGGTGATAATGCTCCTTTTTTCTTCTTGTGAGTTGGTTTAGCACCATACATTGATCACGGCTCCTGCTAGGGATGGACACAACTTCTCTGGCGATTTTGCTTCCCTCAGCAATGACCACCTCAGAAAATAGTGTTTATTCAGCATGTCTCAGTCCATATTTCAGTCAAAGTTGACAATCCTGGAATTGACTTCTTTAGGAAGCTAATGTGTTTCCCCTGCATACCTTTATTGGCTTAGGCTGTTATAGCTTACTCACAATAAAGCCTCCTTCAGGAATCAATCAAAAACTGGCCAGAGTTCAGGTTTTCTTTCCTTCAGAAGATGCTGATTTAATTAAGTGATTTTGTAGAAATATATTCATATTGTCAAAATAATCTATAATAAAAAATACTAATTGTTTTTTATGTTATGTTTTGTTTTGCATGTAATTCTGAAAGGAAAATTAAAAGGCTATTGAAAGCATGTAAACAAGGCCTTTTCAGTATTCCTGAAGTGAACATCCTTCCCTCTAGATTCCAGTTTCTCAAACACTTCAAAACATGAATGTTTTTACAAGTGTGTCAGGATTTCCTAAAAAGCAGGTGGTCTCCATTCCAACAGGCTCTGAGTTTCGGTGCATCAGCTCAGAAGCGGCAGCAGTTGCAGATGTGTCACTTCTACCACTCTCATTCTCTGCCATCACTGTCAGCTCCTGACAATCCTACAGGCCTCATCTGCTCTCCCTTGTTATTCGCGTGGAACAGAAGTGCAGACACAGCATGAAACAGAATAGATCAGGATAGATGATTCATTTTCCAGCCTTTTACAATTCCCTAAATGCTCTATTCCTGAGGTATTTGAAAAGATTGTCGCTCTTCACCTCATCCCATGCTGATTAAAATGGGCACGTGACTAAAATAGATGGGTGATAGGCTGCAATTACAATTTGACCTACTACTTTGTCTCAGCTTTTGCCATGACAGGAATTTCTTGGTGCAAGAAGCATTTGAGACTGGAGCAAAAGGAGACACTTTTATCATCTATTCCGATCTCCTATCACAAAAAATAAAAATATACCAAACACCTTTGAGCCTAAGAAATTTATTCCCACACTGTAAGAAATGTAGAAGTTAACATCTGAGGTGGCACAGGAATGAGGATGTGTTGTGCCCAGTGGCTTGATCCCCAAAAGCTATTAATATGTATGGAACAGCAGGAGGTGATTAAAACAATATATCCCTACCTTGTAGTTTGGAGTAGAAGCATCTGAGTTTGCCGCCACAGAGAGTGGCAATTGTTACAAGCCACAAAAATGGACTGAGACCTTCTGAAATAAGCAGCCACCATTTCAAGTAGCGGATCCAGCCTGGTGGGTAGCCCCAAATGCTGGTCAAGGAGAACCAGGAGATGAGAGAAGGCAGCTGGCAAAGGAGAAGGAGAGGGAAATCTGCTCTTCCCAGGACAACTTTAACTGTCTTTACTGTCTTTAATTTCAAGGATTTGGTTCCATATAATACTTGATCATTAATAAATTAAAATGATAAATTTAAAATGAAACCAGGAATAACTCTGTTCCAAAATATGTTGAAGTTCTGCTCTCTTCTATTTATTTTCACACGAGACCCCACATCGCAAAGCCCAAACCTGCCTATCACCGAGTCCTCTTAAAAGAGTGCTTTTAATTTCCTAAACTTCTAAAACTTTCCCTGCAGGGCAAAATACAGCTTTGACTTCCTAGCGTCCACCCGAATTCATTCCCTGCCCTTTGAGACATCATTAGTACAACATAAGCATGGCACTACAAAGCCTCCAGAGTAAGAAATGAGATGCCAGTACATTTGATTAGCAAGTCTCAGCATCTCCTGGGGAGAAAACACGCTACAGTAATTTGGATAAGCAAAGGCCACATCATGTCCTGTGGGTCCACGCTTGCAGACAATTGCTATTCTTAGCTCTTCCCCTGGAAGGGCAAAGGAGAGATGACCTGCACTTTGCCTTCACAGAAGCTTTCAATGAAGCTGAGAAAAGGAAAGGCAGCCACATGTGGGACAAACCATGCAACTGTGACTTCCAGACCTGTCCCACCAGTCTGCCCAGCACCGGGCAGTGGGAGAGGCAGAAGTGGGGAAGAAACAAGAGGGACCCAGGGTCTGAGCTGGCATCCCCTCCCTAGCTGTCCTCGGTGGCGGGGAGCACAGCACCCCAGTGTTGCCAGGAGTGGAGGGGAAAGCCTCGTCCCAGGCACGGTGGCTGTACGGTGCTCGTACCAGGCAGGCTGCTTGCAGCCCACTCGAAGGGTCTCTCTGCTGACTCCTGCAGCAGGCAGCGAGCGGCACCAGCCCCAGCTCCGGGCCATCGCTGCCTGCAAGGGGACCGCTGGGTCCCAGCTCAGACATGAAAGGAGGCCATTAGCTCTCCCTTGAGATTTTTTTCACTGAAGCTGAACTAGACTGGCACGTGTTTCCGAAGGACAGCCAAGCTTTTCCTATTGAGCTATAATTGGTTATTTTTCTTCTTCAGGGAAAGTATGGATTTGGCTCTAGTAACAGCCACCAAGACAACGTCACAGAAATATGCACATATCCACTCTGGTACATGTGTATGATTCCTACATCTTAATGTTATTATAAATTAATACTGAAGTTTTCTACTCCAAGCATTAAACTTTCCTAGTCTGTGTACTTTGTGAAGAATGACTACATCCCATCAAATGAAAATTAATGCACATTTAGACAGGCTAAAGATATTATGATTCAACATTTGCAAACATTACCTGATGCATAACTTTTGTATGGCTTAACATGTTATTAACAGTACTTTAAACCTTATGGGTTTTTTTTAATTTAATGCTTATGTCTGAAAATAGCCCCTTTCAAATTCAGTTGCAGTAATGTCTTTAAAAGCAAACTTTAATTTGCTGCACATACAATTATCCAAATAAGTTGCATAGTTTAAACAAGTTCAGTTGTGCTTTGTAGCAGAACTCACAGTAATTACTCATCTCTTAAAAATATGATTTGCGGATATGAAGTTGACAATACATTTAAGCATTTTTGTGATGTCTAGACATCAATGATATGAGTTTTTGTCACTCTTCCACTGACTTCCGCTGTTCATAATACCTCATCCTTACATCGCTATTAGATCAGAGCATGGACATTTAATGGACACATCTGAAATAATTACAAACACAATTTTAAAAATTCCATTGTCGGGAGGGGAGAAATAAGAACTTGGGTTGGTTTGAGGTATCCAGCCCTCAGGAACATACTATGGTTGTTCTCATTAAGCTTTGTTGGTTTTATCATGTGTTACATTTAGATTAAAAACAGAAGGCACAGGTGTTTTACAAGGCGCCATAATTAAGTCAACCAACAAAACTAAATATTACATTACCAAGCCAGGGGTCTATATCTCAGCAGTAACTTCTTCCAACGCATTTTCATTTGAGGAATTTATTGCTTCCGAAAAAGGGCCGGGGTATGTCTGTGCTACGCAGTTCATTCCTTGTGCCACACTGACGTCTCCTCGGGAACTGAAGGTAGGGCAGGATCTAGTCCGTGCATAGTTTTGTTGGGGTCCAGCTTGGCCAACCATCTCACTCACAGTGTTCACCAGTGAAGCCCCCCATTGCCGCCTCTGCAGTTGCTCTTCTTTACACTTAATGGAATACCAGGCCAGGAAAATAAAAAAGAATCCTACGAACTTGAGAGCAGCTGCCAACCCAAAGTAGACAAAACGAAAGGAGGTGACATCGTATTCCCAACAAGATCCTTGTATGCCGCAATCCTGTTGCCAAAGCATGCACGTGGTGTCAATAACAGCCCCAAAATAAATTGGGGTGGGAATGTAAGCTGAAATAAAAATAGCAACAGAAATAATATGTGTTAACATATAGTGTAAAATTTCTAGAGAAACTATACGCCTTAGCCAAACAGTGTAGGTCGGGAATTTTTGAGATTTCTACACCGCTGCTCTCACATAAAATGTAAAATATGGAAGACTGGTCAGCCAACCTACCCACCAACACTACTTACCCCACACATGAAATGTACCACAAATGGGAAAGAATTCCAGCAAAGAAGACGATGCAGCAGCACCTTACAACAACAGGTACTGCTTCAATCTGCCGTCCTCAGACAGCTCTTCTTGAACTACGTGTCCCCCACAGGAAAAACCAAGGTTGGTCTCAGGAAATAAAATACAGGAGAGGAACAAAATACAACGCTATGTCTAGAGTGTTACTTGCTGTACATCCATTGCCCATGAGCCGGGAAAGGGTGGGGGCTGCTGCTTTAGATTAAGGAGAAAAAGCCCCAAAGACCACAAAATATTTCTCTTACTGAAGATGGATGGAAGCAGTGGGACCACTAAAATCGTAAACTTTCTTTTGAATAGATCTTCCTCAGAAACAAACTTTAACTTCTACAGCTGCTAAAAATGCAGCCAGCCCATTGAATGCTCCTGCTTTCTCCAGGGATACGACACCTTTAAGGCAAGTCAGAAACATCCTTCCTCAAAAAAACCTTCCAGATGCAGCTGTACGGGCTTCTTTTGTTCTCTCTCGCTTGCTCTAGTCACATGTTTCATAGTAGCTGAACACCTGGAGCGTTCTTTATAGGCAGGCTTTTAGAAGTTCAAGAGCTTGAAAGAAACTACTCTGTGGCATAAAGACTTTTAACATGTACATTTTTATCTTTGAAACATTTGAAATTAGATATTAAGTCACAATTGCTTCTTACATTAAAAATGCAAAAAAGCTATTGTTATTGCTGAAAGCAATAAAAATCTGTTTCTAAAAAGAAAAAATCCTTATAAAACAATATTTGGTAACTATTATTTTATAAATAAAATTTGAAACCGTAAAAAAATCTTTTTCTGGGATAAAAATGTTGTTCTAGAAAGCCAGTAATAAAAAAAATAGAAAATTAAATACATTCTCAGCTACAATGTTTTCAGAAGCTATTAATTTTAGGTTCCTAATACAATTCATCAGGCAATTAGTTGCAGATTTATGGAATTTTAGTACTTTTATGCTACATTTAAGCTGAACATGGTGAGCGTTTTTGGAAATGCTGAGTAACTGTAAGACTTACCAAGAGTTCGTAATAAAACAAACTGCATTCCTAGTGCAAAGGGCCGCTCCCCATCTTCCACAGACCTAGCAGGCAAAAAGAAAACGCCTCTGAAGAAACAGTCATAACAAATAATCATTCTGTTATGTTCTGGGTCTACCTCCTGGCTTTTTTCTAAGCTATATAAAATCTTTGTCTACATTTCCTCCATTTAGCTTCTAATATTGTTAACTCTTACTGCTAGAAAAAAATATAGCCAGTCCCTCCTGTCCCTATTTAATCAAAATCTCAGTCATGCCTTTTAACCCTTCTTTACCTGTGTAAGGCCTTAAGAATTTGATCCAAAGCCATTAAGGAAATGTAGAGAATCCATTCAAAATGGCTTCTCATGACAGTTTCCTATTATTTAATATAATGTCTTGTTTTATTTTCTTAATCTTTTTCAGATAAATAAGAATTAATGGAGAATTCAATTGCTGACAGTTGGACTCAGCTCCTGAATTTAACAGATCTCGGCGTAGCACAGGCACTTTGGAGCTACTTTAGGAAAAGTATCAGCAGAAACATCCAAACACTGTCTTTAAGCACTGTTCCTTTTCAATACAAGTAATACGAGATTGCTTCCATTGGTTTCAAGGGAAAACGTCAAGCTTTCAACAGACTAAATGCAAAGTAATGATATTCCACAATACAATTACAATTTTAGTAAATCACAAATTTTCTTCTGATTTAAAAAATATTTTTAAATCTTAACCTAAAGGTCTGAAATTAAGATAGACAGCTTCTAATGACATTGAAATGTAAGATAAATACACACAAAAAGACTGCAATCAAAGGGGTGCAGCTGTAAAATCAAGGTTTTGAAGTCAAGCACTCACTCAGAAATTGAGAAATCGGGGAACCAACTTGAGCCACAAATCTTGGACCAATGCTCTGTGCATAATACATGGTTTGGGACAGTGGGTGTCACTGTTCATGCTTGTGGGCCATCCTGTTTTTTTACCGAACACGACAAAATCCTGCTAGAGATGTCCCTTATGCACCTCACTATTGTAAGGCTCGCTGCGATATTAATGTTCATTGATTGTAGTTTACCTTTGCGTAATTGCAGTGCAATGGCTTTTTTTTTTGTTATTATTATTGTACAGGTGGAAAACCTGGAGACAGAAGGAATAAGGTCAGAAGCCTCTGAATTATAATGGAGCTGTGCACACAGTAGTCGAGCTAAAGCTGCAGGATCAACTGGAAGTCTGATGTGCCCACTCCTGAGCGCTTGGCTTCACAGTCCTAACAGTGATCCTTACCACCCATTTTGTAGATTTTTTGAAAAGCAAACTGGAAGACAAATTCCACCACATGACACAGCACAGTCCTCCTCGTGCCAGCAGCAGGTGCCTGCATAAACCTCAGCCACCTGAGCTGAGAAAATGACAGCAAGAGAGTGCTCGTCCTTGCTGGGTATGAGACATAGATGCCTGCCAGAGGGTTTCCGAGCTGTGCTCATGGCTGAGCCTAAGGAGAGCAAAGCCAAGTTCTGATCTGTCTCATGTTTTCTAAGGCTCCATGACCTATTACAAAGATTTGCCATGATTATTTTTACAGGGACCTAATTGTGAGCAGCAGCAGAACATCAGTAGTTTCAGAGTATCAGAGTGAAGACAGAAAGACACCACCAGGAGAAAATCCCACTTGCTTGGCAGGACCATTCTCACAGAAAGAAAAGGCACGAGACTGGTTCTAAAAAGCTAAATTTGGAGAGCAATTTTACACAAAACCAGGTCAAAAGCTGTCTCTATGTTAGCAATTAATGAAGCTCAAGAGAAGGAGATTCATACAGCTAAACAGCTCATTCTGAGGACCTGACGTCTACACCACAAGCATTTCAGGTTTTGTAGGAATTTGCTTCAGATCAGCTGTAACCTGGTCCCAGGGACTGAATGCCCAATTGCATCTGGGTCATTTTAGGCATGCTTCTGAAGAGAATCTCAAACACTAGAACAGGCTTCCTAGAGAGGTGGTCAGTGCCCCAAGCCCATCAGCATTTGGACAATGACCTTAACAACAGGCTTTAATTTTTGCTCAGCCCTGAAGTGGTCAGGCAGTTGGACTAGATGATCATTGCAGGTCCCTTCCAACTGAACTATTCTATTCTATTCTATTCTATTCTATTCTATTCTATTCTATTCTATTCTATTCTATTACATTACATTACATTACATTACATTACATTACATTCTATTTTTTCTATCTTCCAGCTCATATCTGTCTGAAAGAAACTTATTTCTTGAACTCTGAGAGCTCTTGAGCTTCAGATTCCTAACTGAATCGACATCTTTAAACCTTTCTCTTTGTCCTTCTGTTATCAGCAAAACCAATACTTATGAGTGTGCTTTGTAAATCTGAGTACATAATTATCTCATATTCCTCTAATTCTTCCTCCTCCTCTTTTAACAACAGCAACATAGATTATACAAATAAAAATTTATTTTAGCAATAGACCATATTCTGTTTTTTCAGCTCATTTCTCCTTAAAAATCAGACTGAAGTTCCCTTACAGAAGCTGTATTTTAAATGGACAAAGATGTTGCAGGCAGTGATAATGTTTATCAGAACAGATGGCAGAGATGGGAAAAGACAATCCAAAAACCTGAAGACATTTTCTCAAATGGATAAATAAATTACACTACCTTCCCCTACTGTTCTCTATCCTTAAATGACCATGGTGACAACAACCTTACTACAGTACAAGTTCAAAATTTTTGTGAAGAAAAAAAGGGAAGATTCAAAAACAGTCATGTGGCAGGAATGAACAATTTTAAGGACGAGACAATGATAATTTTAAATATTAACTTTTTTCCATTTGCATTTGAAAATCCAAAACAACTCTAAGGAGGCTGAAAACTTCTTCAGGAGTAATGATTTTCTTACATAATGCTTTTACTTGTTCTCTCTTTATAGCACCTGGAAATTGCTGGGCACTTCATGTTTCCTGAAATGGATTATGTTACTACATATTCTAAATACAGAATCACAGAATCACAGAATCACAGAATCACAGAAT
>VZSZ01008914.1:976-11681 GCA_013398815.1 Ibidorhyncha struthersii
CTTCCCAGGGACACGTGCGTGGGGGATCAGGACCTTCCCCTCTGCAAAACGCTTTTTCCAAAGCGGAACAAGTTGCAGACCCAGGGACAAAGCTGTTTCCACACCACCGCCGGGGCAAGCGGGGCTCTTTTTGCCTTAAACCAAAGCAATGACACATGCCTATAAGGAAGGAGTCAGGTTTTTTAACACACACACACACCCCCCCCAGAAGAGCAGCCAAGGAACTCTCTCGTCCTTGACGCAGTGGTGGGGTTTTGTTTGAACTTCGCCTCCGTGGCTCGATCAGGAGATAACGGGTCTTTCCGGGCATCTTGAAGGGTTTTGCATTGATTTTTCTCAGCTACAAAGTGAGGGAGAGCAGAAAGGTGCGTGCGAGCTCCTCGCCACGGTTTCAGCCCCCCGTGTACTGCAAAGTCAAGTGTGCCCGGAGAACTGGGATGTATCCGAGGGCTGCTGCATTAATTAAACCAGCGCTTCGAGATTAAATCATCACTGGGGACCCTGTTGTCTCCTGTCCCCTCCAGTCTCCCCATCCAGCATCCACCCAGCGATGGGAGAGCCGCACTTTGATTCAGCGTCAGGTTGGGCTGCTGCAAAGCTCCTGAGCTTCCCCAGCTCAGGCAGCACAGAGGCAATTTGCTTCTCTAAATTTAAGAGGCTTTCCCCCCAGGGGAGACCCCTGGCAGCCCCGAGCAGGGAGGGCTGCGCTTGACCCCCACATTGCACCAGCACAGATGTGGCTTTCTCGCCCAGAAGCTTCAGCTCAACCCCAAGGAACCCAAACCTCGTAAAATAAAAGTAGTTTTTAAACCATCCTGCCTTGCTTGCTTGTCAACACCTATAGACCAGCTCCCTGCGATACTTCACACGAGCCCTTCCCATCCCGAGGCGACTCGGATGCTGCTCTCAAGAGCACGTGTCCTTCTCCCACGTGTCCTCCGGTCACCCGCAAAACCCCACTTTTATCCGGCTGCAAGCAATTTAACCTGGCATTTTCCCCTTCCAGAGCCGCAGTCAGTCCCCACTGCTCTGCACTGGGGCTGGTTTACCAGCAAGTCTCCATGAGAAAGGCTTTTGAGCGCTCACCTCACAGCAGAGGCATCGGGGCAGGTCAGTATTTCTGGTTTTATACCCCTGGTTGTGGCTTACCCGCTCAGGCTTGAGGGGAGAAGCAAGATCCATCCCCGTCATCCCAGCCAGCTTCACAGAAGTTATTTTATCAGCTTCCCAAGCGCCTGAAGGCAAACCCTTTACCTTCCCCACCTTATTTCTGCAGGCAAAAGTGTTTTGAGCCTCCACAACAGTTTTCATCTACCCCTTTAGTAGCTGAGCATGATCTTTCCAGCTGCTCAGCCCCCCTAAATCCCCCCCCAAAGCACAACAGGCACCCCAGCACACATCCTCACAGCAGGACCCCATCCACCATCACCCCAAGCCCCTCTGCCCAGCCCTGGCATGCCGGGATGGAGCCCAGGGTCTCAACCCACCACCACAGCCCAGGTCTCACTCACCACTGGGTCCAGCGCCGGCCGCAGAGCTGCTCCCCTGGGAAAAACCATCCCACGGGTGCTCCCCGGGAGGCCGTGGCCAAGCTGCTTGCCTGCACCCACCAGGTGTGGGTAAGCAGCACCTAAGAGCACCTCTCCTGCCAGGTGCATTGTATTTAAGGTGTGGGAGAAAGTGCTGATAATGGGGCAATCCATTTTCCTCCTGGCAGGTTTGCTCCGAGCCGAGCCCGGGGGCAGGACCTGGGGGGAACCACCAAGAGCATTTGCCCAGTCCCACAGCGACGGGTCCCCGCTGGCGAGACTGTCCCCTTCCCAGCGTGGTGGCTGCCCGGAGCCTCCCCGCGTCCCCGTGGGTGCGAACAGCATTCGTGGTGCATAGGCTGCAAAATCAATGCAGAGCCAATGCCACCTGGCAGAGCCATGGTTTAGTCGCTCCACCAGCACGGCTGCACCGCTGTACGTGTAAAACGAAGTCGGAGGCAGCCGACGTGTTGGTTTTTGAGGGCTCTGGGTAGGGAGCAGGGACGGATCACCGCAGGGTAGGACGCTGCAGGCTAATCCAAGCAGCAAACCCCATCCGTGCAAGGGGCAAGCAAGGAGCCGTCCTCACCCAGGCTGCTGGAAAAGGGGTTGCGTGGATCAAGCAGCTGAAAATCAGAGTTTATAAGTTAGATCCTAAGAAAGCAAACAGCATGGCCAGGCTGAGGACGGACCCATTGCTCTGAGGATGACTGTATCACAAACACAGAGCCGTGAGCATTATCACCCGTCGGATTTGCAGGCCTGAAAATAGCCACCAGCGAGATGAAACCCAACCCGGGGCTCAGCTGCCGCGGTGGCACCGCTCTAATCTCAGTGTCCACGAGCTTGGGGGTGGCTGTCCCCTCCTGCATGTTCTCCGCCCCCCCCCACCCCAGTCACAGGGCAGCAGCCATGGCCACGAGAGCCTCTTGGTGCAACGTCAGCGCGATGGTGCCAGCAGACACAGAGGGACAGCCGGTCCCCAAGCTTGGGGCATCCCCGAGCACCTGTGGCCACAGCGGCCAGCAAAGCCAGCGCTGCGAAAGCCCCTGAGATAAAGCGGTATTTATGGAGCGTGACTTTGCAAGAGACCTTCGCAAATCCCCCTGTGGGCTTCTAGAGCTGCTGCATGGCCGGCTGTAAGCATGGTAGGTGCGGTGCAGGAGGAGTCGTGTCCCTTTGCCCCACAGAAGGGCTGTATTCGCCCCAGCACGTCACAGCTGGTGTGGGTTTCCACTGCAGAGGGAGAGGACAGCCCAGGGACATCCTTGTCCCAGGCATCCCTCTGCCCCGGCTGTGCAGAGAGCGATGTGGGCAGAAGCCGCTGCTTTCATGCTCAACGAAATGGGGTTTTTGTGTGTGCCCACCCCCAGCACGTTCCCAGAGAACACTCGTGCGGGCACGATGTGCTGGCAGAGGGCTGGCAGGCTCTGCCCGGGTCCGGCTGCCCATGGCCACGTGAGCTCGGGCTGGTGCCCTCATCCTGCCCATCACCGTGGGGCTGGAGGGGACCGGTGGGAGCAGCACCAGGCTGAGCTTTTCCCGCAGGAGCTGCTGGGAGAGGAGGAAGGGAGGCAAGGCTGAAGGCTCACCCACGGTACCTGGTTCCAGCCGGGTCGCCGGGCTGTTTCTCTCTGCCAGCTGGAAACTGGGATGTGGGTACCACAGAGCATCCCTACCCCATGGCTGCCACTGTGATGGGATGGGGTGGGAGGGGACAGGGTCTTCCTTATGCCCTCTGGAGACTCACGGCGATGCCTGGCACCCTGACATGCCCAAATGCCACCCGGGAGAGCACAGCCCTCCACGTGCACACGCACAAACCCCGAGCTGCAGATTTATTTTCCAAGGGGACCTTCAGCCCATCCATCTCCATATGTCACAGCACACCCAACGGCAAGGGGGTGCCCTGACCGTCCCCCACCTCCCCAGGTCCAGGGTTTACTGTACAGACACAGAAACCCACCCTGTCCCAACAAAACACAGAGTAAATAAATAGCTGCGAGGCATGGGAAAGCCTTCAGCCTGTTTTTTCTACCTGGTGATGCCAAGGGCACGTCTCTAACCCTCAGAGGAAGCTGCAGGTGCGAAGTTTAGGGCAAAAAGGTGGGAATTAGGAATTGCGGCTTCTTCCCAGGGCTGCCAGGAGGAAAAGCTGCTGTACTGGGAGCCAAGCTGGAGCCCACGTAATGCCTCCGGGCATGGGGCAAGGCTGCCAGGGCTCAGGTTTCTGTCCCAGACGGTAGCGTAAAAATAGAGGTGGGGAAAGGGAATCTGCTGAGCAATGAGACAGCAGGACCATGGGGACCTCAGCCAGGGGCCAGGGCAGCCCCTTCCCCAGCAGTTGGGCAGGGGAGGGTGGAAACCCCAGGGCGAAGCACGGGACGGGGGGGACGTCAGGCAGCTCCCTTATATGCCTCGGCTGGCATTAATCCCGCTAAGAAGCTGGGTCTTTCTGCAAAGCAGGATCAGCTCTGCTCCAGCTCAGAGCAACAATCCTGTTAAAGGGTGGGTGGCCGTGACAGAAGTGGCCAATTAGTCCGGGCATTGTCAGCCGCCTGCGTGGGGCTCCCCGCCACCCCCCCATGATGTTCTCCAGGACATCCGTGGTGGAGCAGGCTTGGGCTGTCCCAGCGTGTCCTGCTCCTGGGGCAGGACAGCCCTCGATGGGCTAATCAAGCCCTAACAAAGGGCTGGAGCTGGGCTTTATCCCCCAGCCCACACCTACATCACCTGGGCAGGACCCCCCTCCCCAGTCCCTGCTGGGGTGGCTGCGGTGGGGGGCTCAGCTCACCCCCAGCCCTCCCCAGTAGGGACCAGCCCTCTGCTCCAGCAGCGAGGGGTCATTGAGGCTCCTGAGAAAGCGCCGGGCGAGCCTGGGGAGGAAACATAAATTACAGTGGCCGAACAATATCCCATTGTCAGGCACTGCCGCAACTCCGACCCATGCCAGGGCAGTGCCCGTCCCGGGGAGCACCGGCATCCGCAGGATGGTCCAGGCCAGCGATGCAGGACCCTCCCTAGCCCCATCCTGGGCTCCCCACGGCCTCCGGACCCGCATCCTGGCTTCGGCTGCAAGCAGGAGCACCGCATTAATCCGCAGCGGTTTTCCTGCTCTGCAAACCCCGTGCAGCCCCGATCCCCCTGCTCCGGGACGCCGCCGCCAGCGCTGGGCTGGGACGGATGAGAGCGCTGGCTGGGGGCCAGTGCCGGTTCTCACCCTCCGGGCCCAGGGCCCGGCTCCCCGCCAGCCATTTTCTCTCCCATTTCTGCTGGTACAGAGCAGAAAGGGGAAGCCAAACCTGCCGGCGGCAGACACGGTGCCCGGTGCCATCCCTGCAGTGACAGCGCGGTCCCCACAGCGAGCAGAGGCTCACAGCCAGCGGCCAGGCCTAACAGCCCGGTGCAGCATCTTGGTGCTGTTTTTTAAGTTCAGGTCAATAAAAAGCTTCAGCATACGCTTTATTTTGGGGGTGGTCAAGGAAGATACGTGTGTATAAAACCTCGTGTGTCCGGAGGGAGGGTGGGTCACCCGAGCAGCACCCGGGACATGTGGGGACACCTCTGAAGCCACCCTCCCAGTGAAAAGGTGGATGCTCTCTGCTCTCCTCCTTCTCCATCAGCATAGCTGACCCCAAAAGAGTTACTAACCCAAAGAAAACAGCCCCGTTTGGTGACCGTACCCTCTCACGCCAGCCAGGCTGGCTGCACCCCAGCTGTGCCAATGCCACCGGCACCCGGTGCCGGGCCCCGGGTTGGGGCAATGCCCACCCTGAGCCTTGACCCACGGTCCATGGGCTCACCCGGGAGCAGCGGCGGGAGGACTAGAGCCGGTATCCTAGGGGTTTAGCTCCTCTTTCACTCCCTGTGCTTATTCTTTGCCTGTGAAATATTAATGGCTCGTGATTCATCAACAGCAAGAAGGAGATTACAGACACGTGTACGTATTCATGTGGCTCTCCGATACACGCGCGTGCACGCATATATATAGATATATGCAGATATGTATTCAGAGGAGCCTCTAATCCACCAACGCCATTGTTAAGGCTGTTTTGGGGATATATTGCACATTTATCCCCGTCCCGGTGCTGGCATCTCATTAGCCACAAGCCAGGAGTGAGCTCAGCATCCCTACACTGGGCTCAGCGGGGGTTCGGCGCTGCCGCCGGCATTTCAATTAGCGGCTCTGTCCCCGGAGCGCTGAAGCCACCAGGGCCCTGGCTGCCCAGTTACACACCAGTTATGCTCCAGACTGGTGGGATCCCTCTGGATTTACACCAGGGGAATCACCAGCAGGGTTTAACCCCCTATTTATTGCATATATGCAAGAGACGGTGACACCGCGATGCAGCCAGCATCCCATTTAACCTGCAAGGGAACCGGGATGGTGGCAAAGTTGCCGGCATAGCGAGGGCATCAAATGATGGCTCTTTACCCCCAAATCCCCTGTTTCTCTCACCTCTGGGACATCCATGCCTGATCACAGCATCCCCCTTCTACCCGGCCTCTCCTTCCTCGTCCTTCCTGGGAAAATCCCCCCGGCCGGCCCCGCTGCCTCTTCCCACCCGGGATGTGCCCGGTCTAATTGGTTACCGGCTCCTGCAGGCTTTGAAAGATGAAAAGCCCTCGGCAGGAGAAGTGTTGAGTGTTCATGGTTTATTAATGGGGAGCCATCATTATTTTACCTTTCAAGCACTTGGGAGATAGCGAGGAGAGAAGGAGCAGGGGCGGGGGGGAAAACAACACAACCCCTCTGTGATTTTCTTCTCCATCTCCTACTGTTGGGTACCGCCTGCATCAGCCCCACGAGCGAACGCCGCCGCTGCTTTCCGACGGGCTGTTTTGCAGATTTATGATGGCCCCCCCAGTAAAACAGCGTGAGAGAAGCAAACAAACAAAGCAGCAGATGCGAAGAGCCTCCAGCGCTTCATCACCAGGCTCAGCCGTCCTCGTGGGGGTCCGGCTGGGGAGGAGCATCCCCCCGGCACACACCCCACCCCGGCCCCAGCCCCTCTGCCGAGCGGAGATTTATCTGCTGCCTACCCCATCATTTTCCCAACTCCCATGTTTTCCGCTGCCACGTCTCCCTGCGGTTCCCATCCAAATGTTTGCCGTGAATTATTGTCCCCCAAAGGGCTGGGGCTGCGAGCCGACACAGTGCAAGAGAGGAAAAAAGGGGGGGGTCGGCAGCGCCGTGTTTCCCCCACACACCCTGAGCATCGCTGGACTAGAGCTTGGTACTGAGATGTTCCCGGGGGTCTGATGGAGGAGAGCGGTCCAGACCCCACCAAGGACAAATACTCCCAACCCCATCACCGGCATGCGATGCCGCTGCGGCGCAAGGAGAGGGCAGGGAGCGGGCGGCGGCGGGGGGACGCGGAGCGGCACAGGGGTGCAATGCTTTTCAAAGGGTTTTGTGGTTTTTGGTTTTTTGGTTTGGTTTTTTTTTGTTTTTTTTATTGGCATAAATAATTCATACACTGTCACCTCACCAAACACTGCACAAGAAACCACGGGAACAAATGGCTATCCATTTCTGCAGGTCACAGAGTTTCGCACTCAGTCAGACAGCTGAAATTATAAATACTTTCTTCAAGTGTAGAAAACGTTATAAATGTTACTGTACAAATTTACATCGGGGAGATCCATCGTGCCTTTCTCAGCGATTTTTTTTGTTGTTGTTGCTTTGTGGGTGATATTTTTTTTGCACCAGAATCAACTGCTCTTTTNTGTACAGGATTTAGAGCTCGTTATATATGTATATATCTATATACATACATATAGAGATATGTATATATATTTATATATACCTTATGTACAAGGAAATGTAACAGCGTACTTTACAGGGACCGGAAATTAAAGAAAGCTTTTGCAGCTGACCAAGCTTCCCGAAGAATCACTATTTGCAAAAAAAAAAAAACAACCCAAATAAATTAAAATAAATAAACGGCGAAGAAAAGGAGGAAGGAAAGCGAAGGTGCCCAGCAGAGTGCCGGCCACCGGCGGGTTTGACCCAGGGCTCCCCACGGTGCTTGGGCAGGGGAGGGATGCAGACAGCATCTCACAGCACCACCAGTGCAGACCCCTTCTCCTTAGCGTGGCCAAAGAGACCAAGCCAACACCAACTCCTCCATAGTATCTAACAAAGGTTGAGCAGCTCCTCCACTTCCAAGATGTTCATTTCTGCCTTACCGTCTGCCTCAAATCTTAATCATCTCGGCTCTCGCCACGGTCAAGTACTGGATAAAAGTCATCAGGGCTGGAACTGAACTCGTCATCCCCACGAACCGCCCAGTCGTGGCTCAGACAGGATTCGGGTAACTTGCAGGGAATGGTGGATAGAAGCAGCAGTAGGACCAGGGGACATCAATTTAGCAGCCAAAGGAGGACTTTGTGCTTTGGGGCCGTGCAGCACCACCACTTCCATCACTGGTAGTGGCTTCACGGCCCAGCTCCAAACGCGGTGTTCCCCACAAGCGTTGACGGGCTGGAAAAAAACTCAGACAGCAGCAAGGTCAGGGACCGGGAAGCGTCAGGGACTCGGAGGGTGACCCAAAGGATGAAGCAGCTGAGAGCTGGAGGATCAGGCCAGGAGAGCATGGCTGGGGCTGCTCTGCTGCTGGAGCCCGGGGATGTACCCTAGGGTGGGGAACGGTTCCCTATGTCTCGAGCTGCTGCTCAAAACACCACCGTGCTAAAACCGGCTCCGCTCTCGCCCGGCGCATCTGGAAATAGCCCATCTCTCCTCTAGCTCACACAGCTAAACTGAGCCACCGGATGGACCTTCTCGCTCCTTCGGATCTCCTATTAGAGAGCATTGTGGAGAGCTTCTCCTACATTCTCTGCCTGCTGAAGGGCTGGATATTTTTAAACTGGGGGAAAAAAAAACCCCGCACAAAGCCGGAGTCAAAAAAACAAAGAACAACAACAACCAAAAAAAAGTAAGATTTGTTGGTTTGATTTTTTTTTTTTCAATAATTAAGACTTTCAAAAATAAGAAGGCATGATGCAAATAACACGGCTGCATAAACAACCGTTGCTGCGCTGAATGGAAGAGAAGGAGCTGCTCTTCTGAGTTAATTTACGATAAATACAGGGCAGCTATTTTTCCATCGATACTATTGTGCGACAGCTCTGCTCGTGGCCCGGCTGAGACGTTACAGTGAGGGAAGCGGGGGGAGGAAGAGGAAAGAGATGAGGGAAGAGTTGGCAAGACTTGCTGGCTACAGGAGCACTTAGCTCCTTTCAGATGCCCCAAATCCAGGGGAGAAAAGCTTGGCCAAGGCTGCTGCAGAGAGCCCTGCGCTCCTGGTGAGGACCTGATGCCGTGGGGCAACCAAACCAACATGCTCATCAGTTCACTTGTTTCCTTCAGCCTCAGCTGATAAAATAAAGCAGGCATCTGCTGAGGGCTGGTGAGACCCCACGGGGGAATATGTTAAGGTGAGACTTTCCAGGCAAGTAGAGGGTTTGGGGCACAGAGAGCAAACCCACAGTAAGTCTTTCAAGACGGACGTCGTACCTTCCACCATAAATCCGCACAACGTCTATCAGGCTACAGCACTTTGCCACCCCTGGTGCTGAGCATCACCCATGGCATCACCTCCTTCATCCTCCCAACACGTTCCGCTTGCTACTGCTCGCCTAGGAAGTTCACACCTACTTAGGAACTAAAATCACTGAGTGAGAAGGACACCACCTTTCTACGAGGATCGCTCTATCTGAACGTGGTTTGGGGAGCGGTGATTTCATGGGGAGACCTCCCTGCGCCCCCCCGGCAGCCGAGACCTCTGGCAACAGGGGTGTGCTCCCTCCCACAGACCCTGGGACCACCGCGGGTGAAGGCATTGGTGAAAACTCAGAGAGACTCTGAGGATTAGTGCAACATTTATGGCACACGTGCGCAGACGCGCAGAGGATGGAGACAGCGGGGAAGGGTTGGGACGGGGAGGACGGGTGGCAGAGGACATTGCTGCTGCGGGCCCGGGGTGGGATGAAGAAGATGGGGTGTGCGTGTTGGTGAGGGAAGAGGTGGGATGCGGAGGAGGCAGAGGGCGAACAGCCACGGAGCATCTTTCTTCATCACCGGGATGAGGTGATGCTCAGCCAACTACACTGAGCTCTGCAGCATCACGCTCAGGGGACCGCAAACTGCCCGTGCTGCAGGGGGCAATTAGCACAAACGAGGGCTCCCCCTGCCCTTGCTTGCTTGTTCCACTTGGCCTCAGCATCAAAGGCGGGTGATCCTGCCTCACCCCCGCTTCATACAAAATGTCTGAGACTGAGACGCGACCGCGCGGCACGGCAAATGTCCCAAGCGCATGGGCAGGAGGCTCATCCAGACCAACCCTCTGCCAGCACGCTCGGAGGCCGGATTCACCCCCCCTGCTCCTGCCCACCTCAGATTTTATACTTACGCACCTGTACGAATTTTAAAAAAGAAAAGCACCTTCTTACATGCCCCCACAATTAAAGTCACATCTCTTCCTGGCTGCAATTAGGTTTCTAATCTTCATTTACTTATGCTAAAGCAGTTCAAACGCCGGCAAGGGGGAGTTAGAGGAGCAGCAAACAAACCAGGGCTGGTTAGTTTGCAGAGCCTCGTCATGTCTCCAAATTAAAGCTAACTTAGAGCACGATTGAATTATTCGGGATGGTTCCTGTCAAGCAATTACGCTCAATAAGGGCCTGAAAACGCAATTTGCTATCATCTGTCGCTTGACAGCTCATCTAATGGACTCGAGGGCCCATCCGAGCTGATGGGGAGAGGGAAATACCAGCACGTGGTACTCAGACGGCACCGCCGGCTCCGAGATGCTGCCCAGAGAGCATCTCTTCGGGGAGGTCCGGGATTTGGCTGTTGGAAGATGAATATGCCCAGACATCCGTGGGGCTGGGAAGGGAGATGCTCTGTACAACCAGAGCCTGTCTGCGTGCCCGGGGAAGGCAAGGGGAGAGGGGAAGGACCCCAACCCCAGCTGCTCCGCTCTGCCCAGCCCCAGAGCATCCCCAAGCCCGGGGCTTTCGGCAGGGCCTTCGGGAGCGAGGGTTGAAGCCGAGAGCAAAGCAGTGCCGGGGAGGGCGAGAGGGAAAGGCTCGCTGATTAGATACGCGCTGGAGCAACCGGCTAAATTAACAGGAATGTGGAGAAGCGCCCTGCCGAGAGGGGAGACCTG
>VZSZ01008914.1:15377-33873 GCA_013398815.1 Ibidorhyncha struthersii
AGATCGTGCTGTTGGGAGACAGTGGGGATTAGAGATGGGAGGAGCTGGGAAGCATCCAATGGAAGGACATCTGGCCATCACATGTGCATCCACCATCTCACCCTGCCCCAAAACCATTGATATCCAGGAGATACTTCATTCCAGATATGCCACCAGAGGTGCTCAGCGCTCATTACAGAGATATCACCTCTCCCGTTTTCCAGATGGGGAAACTGAGGCTTTCAACCTGACCGAGAACAAGCCACCAGCCGGCCGCAGCCCCCAGTTTACACCAGTGAAGAACCCATCCTGTGGGGCAGGAGGATGGAGGTTGGTGGGGAGCGTGGGCAGAGGCGTGGGCAGCGGCACGGGCAGAGCCGCTAGCCAGCCTGTTACATCAAGTGGGAATCTCCCGCCGGGCTGCAATAGCACTTCGCCCCGCTGCCCGCGGAGCATCTTAATAGATAATGCAGGGGGTAAATACGCGGTCCAGCTGCTGGGCTGGTGTTTCTAACTCTGCCGTCTGCTCCAGCTGTGCAGGGCAGCGAGCACTGCGGAAGGACGAGCCCAAGCATTCGCTTTCAGCTCCGACTTGTCCGTTTTTCTTCTGCAAAAAGCGCTCCAAGCCGCAAAAAGCCGTCCAAGGCATGGCGCGAACCATCCCCGGCACCCTCACCGGGTGATGGCACACGTGAGCCCGCAGCCATCTGCCGCTGCACTGCTCTTATCGCTAAGCCAAGCCCTCCTTTCCGTGAGGACTCCCACATCCAAGGGAATATCCCAAAACAAGGGCGTCTCTGGCTGAGCTGGCAGCCGCCCCTGCAATCCTCTGCCCCCGCTATCACCTGGGAGTTTTGCATCCTTGTTTTCCGGCACCCGGAGGCTGGATGAGCCTCAACTCCCACAGCGCTGGCCCCGATTTCCGAAGCAAATTCTCCGGAGCTTCTTTTCCCTTCAACGGATGCTGTCACAGCCGGCTAAAGCAGCAAGAAACGGGGCTAAAATGGCATTAGGACAGAAAAAATCTGATGGAGGGGGTCGGATAAATGAAGGACCATTCTAGGCTAGGGGGCTTCCTGGTTTTGGAGATCAGCTCTCCTGATTTGGGAAAAATACACACACTTTGGCTATACATCTCCAAAAATTTGAATAGTGTGAGACGCCTGCTGGTGCTGTGGGTGCGGAGGAATTGGTGGGGCTGGAAAGGGGCAGGTCTCAGTGGCACAGGAAAAGATGCCCAGGGAGGAGCGGGGATTTTGATGGTGCCCGAATGCATCCAATGCAGTTAAATTCAAGTTTCTAGTTGGGAGTCTGGGGCTTAGTTTTTCACCTTCCCGCTTTCAGATGCATCCAAAATATTTGGGCTGCGTTTCCTGGGGTATGGATGGTGCTACGGAGAGCGGTCTGCTGCCTTTGCACGAGAAAAACCACGTATCTAATATTAATTACTGCTGTTATCTCTCAGGCTTCGGCGAGCAAACACCGCCAGCCTCAGCCCCCTGCTCCGCACTGCCCTCACACACACTTTAACATTTCTGCCGTCTTCTGGAGCCTCTAAAAGATCTTTTCCTCTTGCTGTCACTGATCCTCAAATCCCTACAGGGAAGCAGCGATGGCAATAACCCTCTGGATCGTCCGTGAGCCTCCTGGGCTCAGCGGAGGGCAGCAGAAACAAGAAAGAGGAAAAATGTTGGAAAATCTTTTAAGGAAACTCATGCTTTACATAATGGCAGACCTCACACTCAAAAAATAAAGGAAAAACTTAGTCTAAGTAAGCGATTCTCACTTAGTTCAATACAATCCCTTAATTACTTCTTTTTTGTTGTTCTGAAGTATACCTCGGGGAGGAAAAAAAAAAAGCCAGACCCTTTCAGCTGTAATTACTGCAGTTTTGATGGAAATATCGCCTCCAATAACAGCCCCACGCACGCTAATCCCTGCAGCCTTTAAGGTATCCACGAGAAAATTAATCCGCTGGGTAAAACCCCCAGCCCTATGTCCGCCTCGAGAAAGGTTTTATCGAGGCATGATTGGGCTCCCGCCGTAAGGGAGGCTTTCTTTCAGATAAATGGCAGGGGCGATGAGCCGGTTCGCTGAAGGAGACTCATCAGTCCTCCTCTTCTTGGCTTTCCGTCATCTCCTGCCCCTCGGCAGCCCCTGCTGACAGTGGCAGCCACCACTGCCAGCCCCTCTGCAACCAGCTGGTGGGGAGAATTGGGGTGTCCAGGGGCTCCCAGACCTGTGTCCCCAAACCCTCTGCATCCCCAGCCAACATCCAGAGCATCTTCTCATTGGTACCTGCCCCAGGAGGATGCAGGGGAGAGATTACACCAGGCTGGCAACCCCAGGATGCTCTGGATCCCGTCGCCCGGAGCCACCCTGGTCCATAGCCAAAACAGGCAGATTTGGGGATTTAGCAGAGGGGTTAAGTCAAAATTTCTCAAAGTAGGAAGGTGCTTCGAGCCCATCAATGGGGATTCCCTCAGGCAGTGTCCCCTCAGCACTGTGGCAAGCAAAAAGTGTCCCCGGCCCCTCCCGGCTGCTCAGGGCAGCTCACACCTGACACAACTGCACCAGTTCTCTGCAGCCCGCCCCCTCTGCAGGGACTCACCCCAGTGCAAAGACATCCGAGTGCTTGGAGAAGGGCAGCTTGTCCTCCTCAGTGTCCGGCGAGAGCTGGCGGATGATCTCGGGGGCGAGGTGGCACAACCAGCCATTCTGGATCCGCAGCTTGTTCTCCCGCCTGCCGAAACATGGAGCCGAAGCCGTGGGCACCACGCAGGGTGGCGGGGGGAACATCGCCACCATGCCACCAGCGAGCAGCCCCCACAGCCCTCCCACCCACTCCCTGGGGCATTTAAGCTTGGTTTTCCCAACAGCATCCTTGCAAAGTTGGGTTTTAATCCTGCTCTGAGACATGCCAGCACGGTGGCTTCGTGCCTGTCCCTGCCAGGTGGCAGGGCACAATTTGTGCACGGGATGGTGGTGAGGAGGAGTTTCAGGTGTGCTGGGCTGGCGATGGGGATGCAGGGGCTGCCGGGGCCCTCGCTGTGACCTTTGCACCAAAACACCTTAAAAGAGCCAGGGGGGGGCACAGTGTTACCTGGGGTAGATCCCACCAGCGTTGACCCCTGAGCTGGTCCCACCGTGGTTTGAGCAGGAGGATGGACTGGGGACCTCTAAGGGTCTCTCCTGACCAAACCCAGCCGCTCAGCTAACCTCAGCCGTCTTTTCCTCTACCTCTTCAAGGTCCCCCTGCTCGGGGGCTCGTTGGGCTCCTTTGGCCAACAGCTGAGGATGATGATGGTTGTTGCTTCATCCTTTACATCCTCCAGCAGGCACCTAGGATGCACCGCTGGCATAAGAAGGGTCCCTGGGCAGGGAAATGGGCAGGGACCGCCAGTGGTGGTTACACGTTAAACAGCATGATCGTGTGTCTGAGCCCAAATTCGGCTGCGTAGTTTTGCAGGAGGTAACAAAAACTGTCCCATGTCACATTGGGCTAGAGAAGGAGGATCCCACCATCTCCTATCAAGGGATTTCTCCCTTGAATGCCCTCCTGAGGATGGGGACGTGCAAGGGTAAGGGATGGCTGCAGGGCTGCTGGGACCAAAATGCCAGAGCCCAGGTCCCAGGGGACACCACCCAGGCATGGGCATCTCCATCCAACCCCCGAGGCAGGATGACAACCTCCCACTGCAATCCCCAATTCCTTGGCTGGCTTTTCCCCCCATGGCTTGCGTGCGCACGACACGCACAATCCCAAGATGACGCAGCCCGAATCCCCCCGGCCGCAAAGTCGACCCCATCCCCAGGTCTGGCAGCAACCAGAGGAGGAAACCCCTCCCTAGGGAAGGATGTAGCCGGTCCAGGGAATCGCTGATTGAGCCTCCATGCCCCCCTCTGAGGTCTCGATGGCTCCTCTTCACCCTGCTGCGTCGGAGCCACCGCCGCAATCAGTGGCTCAGGCGAGCCACGGACCCTCCATCCCTGAGAGCCGCAGGCAAGAGTACTTTGGCGCAGGGGGGGAGGCTTTCAGCTCCCCAGCCGGCTCCTGCCACCATCCTCCAGCCCTGCATGGCTCTTAATTACAAGCTGGCATTAAGCACCGGGACAATTAGAAAAGATGCGGAGGAGCTCGCTCGTCCTTCCCTGTGTCTATGGTCTCTGTCCCCGGGCAGGCAGCGGGGAGCAGGCCGCAGCGGGCAGCACTCACATCTGCTCCACCGCGCTCAGCAGGACCGGGATTGCACCTGGGGCTTTTATTTTTGCTCCTTCAAGTCGCCCGGTGCTGGGATATCCCAGGAGCGGCATTCAGGCTCGTCTTGGGATGCTCTGGGGACCAGATTTGGCTCCACAGCTCCTATGCGAGCCCAGCCTCATCCCTCTGCAAAGCTTACATATGCCTAAACACGCAGCTATGGGTTTACGAGCGTCCAGCAATGAGGGCTGTGCTTTAATGCAATCCCAAAGGTGGTTTAATTACAGCAATTTGAGGTTTCATGACAAAAGTTTGCCTGACTTCATAACCGACCTGGCCACTTCCATGAGCAGAAAGCAGCACAATCAAACAAGCGTTTTCTAAACCCACTGAAGGACAAGCAAAAGCAAGAGCAGAAGAGTTCTTCAGGTTACTCAAGACCCGCCTTGCGCTCCTTCTAATTACAGAGCCGCCCTACCAAGCCCAACAAGGTTTAAATAAAGGAGAAATAAACCCAATTTCGTCAGGATAAGACACCAGATTACAAAGTCTCTGCAGAAAGTATTTTAGTTGCACTAGACAGCTCGTTTTTTCAGCAGCGTGAGTGTGTCATGGCACGCACGGACGCTGCGAACTCCTTGTGCCGGACACCTTCATGAACTGAAGGTGAGCCTGCTGGAGGAGGATTTTTAAGCCATGTCTTTTTTTTAACCCAAGCGAAAACAGGCAGTTTGTAGTTCTCATTCACACCTGAAGCAACATCACCGTCCTTAACTTGACCTGCAAAAATTTGCTCCCATCTCCATACATGCTTGGCCGTGCAAGCCTCCGAGGACCCAAAGCCGGGCTGTAGCGTTCTTCTTCATCGGAGAGAAACCAGAACCAGCAAAAAAACCCACCCTGAAAAGGGAAACCAGACCTGCAGACACCCACTGCGTCAAAATTCACAGTGACCGATGAGCGTGGATCCCCACCTTCTCTCAGGTCTCCACTGGCAGAAGACATACTTGCCACCAGCATTCCAGGGCAGCCACACAGAAAGCTCATTGGGGCAGAAATTTCCCCATTTTCTCCATTTTTCTGGAGAACAACACCGCTCATTTCTGTCCAGCCTTGCATTTCTGACCATCCTTCTTCTCCTGAGTCATCTCCTGGACTTTACCCCCAAGTGACACCCCAGTCTTGAGCAGAGATGGCCACAGATTTGTTCCCCCACATCGGATACCCCGTTTCCCCAGCACCTCATTCCTCATTCTATCTGTAGAGCATCTCTGACCTTCATAGCAAAAGTCCCTGGCAAAATCTGGCCATTTTTGCCCAAATCCTTTTCCCACTGCTGGAATGAGCTGCAACCTCATCCTGGCAGGACCTAAGTCCCCAAAACCCCTGCCCAGCTGCTAATGCGGAACCAAACCCCACTTCTCTGCTGCGGGGAAAGCAGCAGCACTGTTGGATTTCTTGGGCTTCCTAAGCTTTTTGGCTAAGTTTGTGCTAAAACCAGATGATATTTATACAAGCAGAACGGAAAGGCTGGCTGCCCGCCTCGCCGCGAGAGGCGTGGGATGAAGAGAAGCAGCCGTCGCCTTTTCCTCTAATCCTTCGACGTCGTCACACACGAATTAGAAAAAAATTGATAGTTTCCAAGGTGCGTTTTATCTCTTGATCATCTTCTCCATAAAGTGATGATCGGCCACGACAACCTCTTTAGCAACAAACCCCGTCATGTGGGGTGACGGAGACTGAAAGGACCAGAAGGTGGTTACGGTGCTGCCGGAGGAAACCTGCCCGAGCTGCCGGTACTGATAACACTGCACTTGGACTGTGCTGCTTCTAACACAAAGGGTTTAGTGAAAAAGCTCTCTCCCACTGGGAAAAGTCAGCAATGCTTTTTTTGTTTTTTTTTCTAGTTTTAACAAAAAAGAAAAATATAATCTTTGTTCTTTTTTTCCCTTTTCTGCTTCCTTTTCCCCCCAGCTTTGCTTTTCTTCCCTTCCATGGCTGCTGAAACTCTTTGCCCTGCCGTGCCCACAGCTGGGAAACCTCCCAAAGCACTGGGGGAAAAAAAAAACCCAACATTTAATAAGGGACATTTACCAAATGGGCTTGATTCCAAACCAAAGAGACCAAAAAATGTCACAATGCTGTAAATGTCCCAAGCTTGGCTCTCATTTTCTCTGCGTCTTGCTCCATGCCCTGGCTTGCTGCAGACACCATGGCCAGATGTCTGCAGCACCCAAAAGGTCACCGGACCAGCCGGGGGACAGCACTGCTCGACCCAGGCTGCCGCTCTGGCTGCACTGCTCATCAGCCCAGAGGCAGGAGATGAAGCAGGTGCTGGGGGAGATTTGTAATGGTGTTGGGGAAAGTCCAAGGAATGAGCCATCTTGGTGAAACAGAGCCCTCGGAGCATCTCCCGGATGGCTGCACGGTTGTTTGGCCATGGAAATGATGCATCCCATGGGAAAAGGTTGGGACCAAGAGACCCTGCCTGGGGCCAGGTCCCGTCTCTCTGAACCAACCTACCGGAGACTCACACGCAGCATCATGCTCCGTCCTACCAACCAACAGCAACTCTGCCTTTAAACACTAGGTTTAAAAATATGAGCGAAACAAAATCAAATCAAAACAAGCTGCGACTTCTGCACCCACGGAGCAGAGCAGTTTGTTTTCACCGCTCGGCGCCAAGCCACGACCCACCCGGCTGCGGAAACCCCAGCCCTGCTTTCGCCATCCCTCTGGGGCTTTGCACCACAAACCCAACACCGGCGTCGAGCGTGGAGCTGCGTTTCAAAGGAGCACCGCTCGTGGGGCAGAGGGGTTTCTGCAGGAGCTACACATCTCGCTCTTTTCCCAAAGCAAGCCTCCTCAAAAGCAAAAAACTCGGGAGGTGGGACAGTGAATTCCCCGGGCAGCCACAGGATGCTCAAAAGGCATGTTGTCCTCGTATCTACTGAGGCTGCAGACCCAGAAAAGCACTTGCAGAGGAGGGTTTTGGGCTCCCTCCTTGTGTTCCCAGCCCAAAGGGGAGCTCTAGGGCATGGGGAGGAATCCCAGTATTCCCACCGTGCCATGTCCTACCTGCCCGCTTGGAGAACTCCCGAGATGCTGAAGAGGCCGAAGTCCGTGATCACCACCTTCCCGTTGTCATAGAAAACGTTTTTTGACTTGAGGTCCTTGTGAAGGATCCCCTTGGCGTGCAGGTAGCCCATTCCCTAGGACGGAAGAGAGAGAAAAATACCCCGAAACTGAAAAAAGCAGCAGAAACAGAGCAGGATAATGCCAGGGCGGGGGCAGCCCCATGACTGCCAAGACAGGGAGAGCCTGGCTGCAAGCATCCTTGTGCTGCAGCGGCACGTCCACGCTACCGAGCTACAGCTGGGCCCCAGCCAAAGGCTGCACGTCCCCCAAATGTCCCCGCAGAAAGAGCAGGTGTCCAGGGGTCCCCTGGCTTGGGACAGGCATCGGGTGGTGCTCACGGAAGGTGACGGGGTCATGGTGTGGGCGTCTTGGCTCTCAGCTGCGACAGCGCCCGCTCATCTTCCTGATTAATTGGTGACGCAAGAAAAATTAGCGGCAAACCAAACTGGCAGCCGCTTTCCTGAAATCCTCCGCTGAGAAATTGATGATGATGATGTTTTCGCCTTCATTTCTTTTACGGGCCTGAGAGCAGAGGGGTAATAAGTCAAAGCTCTCCATCACCGCTACTGCATCCCCTGGCTGAGCCATTAGTGCTTCCTACGTGCACACCGACACCATTAGCCTGGAAACAAGCACGTCGCGGGAGTCCTGCCTTAATTCTTTTCCCCTAGGAAAAACTACTCGGTGGTTAATTAAAATTATCGCTAATGATGCAAAAAAAACCAAACCAAAACAAAAAAAAGGCCATGGGTGGGAAATCCAAACTCGCCTGCACCAGGCTTGTTTAGCGGTGGCAAATCAAGCGGACTGCCGACAGCTCCATGTGGCGGACATTCAGCTCAACGGGATAACCAGCTCTGGGAACGGGGAGGGCTATAAAAGCCATTTATCCTGACTTCAGCAGGGCTTTCGAGGCTGTCTCACTTTTCATTCTCATAAGCAGACTAGGAGAAACTTGGTGCCAGGGAAGCTACTGAAGGATAAATGCCAAATGGGCCAGCAAACTGTCGCTTAAGAACAAACATCAGTTGTCCATCACTGACACAGGGGGATTTATTAACTGGATTTCCACGGGGGTCCATCCTAGGTCTGATCTTTTCACGTACCGTCATTAACCATGCAGGCAGCGGAACAAGAATATATTAAGTTTGCAGCCGATACGGAGCTGGGAGGCACGATGCAAATTCAGAAATGATCTGGAAAAATTGGGAAAGCAACCTGAAAAAATCCACAAAGAACGCCCAGGACTTGAGAAAGATCCTGAAGGTATCAAGGACTTCCCAGCAGTGCAGACCCACGGGGGCTCGGCGCCAGGGACAGCAAAGACCCCAACCCAGCAAGTCACGGGGGTTTAACTGCACCCCTCGGCCGTCACATCCCAAAGAGCCTCCGCTAAGGGATGTGCTGGAGGAGGGAAAGGATTCGGGGCTGCAGCCGGGTGCCGGGACCACTCCAGGCACTGGGATTAATTAGGGGTCTGCAGGTCCCAGCACATGAAATAATGATGAGGTTTAAAAATCTGCTTTAAAATGTCACTGTCACCTTCACAAAGCGCCAGGGTTGTGCAAGGAACAGCATTTCAATGCCGGGAGCCTGTTCCTCCTGCAAGGTGCAGTGCAGGGCCCCGAGCACCCGTCGGGATGGGATAAGACCCAACATCATGGGGATGCTCCGCATCCCTCTGCCAGCACCCACGCTCCCACAGCACGGATGGGAACGCATCTCCCGTGCACTCATCAACCGCAGCCGAGCCTCTGCTGAAGGTATTTCTCCAGGAGCTCCTGGCAAACCCAAATCCCTCGCCTCCCTCCGTGGGGTATTGCGCAGATCCCACTGCAAATTCCAGCCCCGCCGTCTTCACCCCCAGGATGATCTGTGAGAAAACACTCTCAGCCCAGTAATGCCTTAATTTGCTCGGCTGCCCGGCGCGCGCGAAAAGCCAGCTCCCTCTGCCGGCTTTGCATCTTAAATAAATTAACTTTCGCCTCCAGAGGATCACGGCATAACGAGAGCCCTTGCACCCGGTAATCCAATAAGCTTAACGTCTCTCCTATCGCATACGGGGACTCAAAGGATAAAGTCAAACAACTGCCACGACCAGGTAGCGGAGCCGAAGCCTCTGCTGTGGTCCTGCCTCCAGCTCCTGCAGGCGATGCTGCCCCAAGCCCAACCAAACCGAGATGTCGGGGTTGTCCTTTGCTTCTCCACACCCACCACCTCCAAGTCCACCAAAACTTCCTTAACATTTGCTGGCGGTTGACGTGGAGAGGAACAGTGGAGGAAGGCAGAGAAACTCTTCCTCCTGGTGCCCATCAGCAATGGGCCACATGTCTGGGGCACAGCACTGGGGTGATGGAGACCAAAAGGACCAGAAGGTGGGTACAGCGCTGAGACAGGGGTGTGATGGACCTATCCTGTGAGCAGGAGCTGCTGTCTTAAAAACCCTCCTGTGCACAGGGAGAGCCTGGGCTCAGCACCCGTGCTGCAGAGCTTTGCCTCTGGACCTCTTCTAATCCCTATGAGGACCCAGGTTGGACCCAAAGCCCCTCTGCCCTGCAGCGGGAGCACCCAACCCCGTTGTCCCAAGGAGGAGAGGACGCAGGGAAGCTGGCTTGCTGCTGGGGCTACAACCAGCATTCATGCTGATTTGCTTCAGCAGATCTCACGGGTGACATTCTTCATGGTGATGCTTTCATCTCACAGATCCAGTGCTGCTTTCATCTCACAGATCCAGTGATGCTTCCCCAGTGCTGGCGGTGCCCCACAACACCACGAAGAGTTTGAGGTTTTCAACCCGTTGCTAATGCACACGCAGCTGCAGAAGACAGCGGTCTCTTAGCTGAGTCCTCAAAACCCCAACCCACACGAAGCTGCGCAGCCCGCACAGAGAAAGGGGCTGAGTTGAGCCATTACCTCCCGCTGTGAACATCTGGGAGGTGAGAACCCTGAGCACAAGAGCGGTGGTAGTCAGGGGAAAAAAAAAAAAAAAAAGTAAGACAAACCTACGTGATGCTTGAGATGTTTGCTCAGCGGGAAGAATCCATCTTTAAAAAGCGGAAAATACAGATCAAAAATAGAAACGAAGCCGAGGCCCTCAGCTCTCAGACACATCAACCCGAGAGCCTGAGCCACCACCCAACTTGGGACGTACCACAGCCCTGCCCGGGGCTGACAGCATCACCCAAGAGACCCTCGGCGCAGGCAGACCTGTTCGGTGCCTCAGGACAGCGCACCAAAGACACGGGGTTCATCCCTTACAGCTTCCCTCCATCATCCCAACGTGGGGCTCAGCCACGACACCCCTCCACGACACCTCTTGCAATGCCCACACAGACACGGGCGGCTCAGCAAAGCAGTTAAGCCTCTGCTCAACTGTCAGCTCCTGCCCAGAGCTCGGAGACTTCGGGGGAATTTAAGGAATTTACTCTAAAAACAGCACGCACTTTGCTAAATCTGGGTGTAAATAAGCGCAAAATAGGCAATCTAATAAGAGAGCGCCTAAGCACAGGCAGGGGGACGGCACCATTCGGGGTATATTGCTGAACATATCCTGGTTTATAACACGGATTTGAATATTTACGGAGGTTTAAGGTCTGCCAGAAAAAACTTTTTTTTTTCCCCATGGAAATGTGCTAAACGTGAGCTCAGCCCCAGGTGGTTTGGTCTCACCGGGGGCCGGAGAGGCTGGCTGACCTTGAGCTGGGCACAGGGTCAGCGTCGCCACTGCCGGGGTACCGTTTGGTGTTAAATATGTTTGGAATCCCAGTAAAATGCTACTCTGGCAGACGGCTCGACATCTCTTGGGAAAATGAGCCGTTGCACTCGATGGGAAGCTTTGATGGCTCAGGACCCAACTTCCCAGCCACTTGACCCTGCCACGTGCGGGTCCTCCCCAGCCTCTATTTATATGGATGCGTCTGAAGTGTTGAAGACGTGCTTTGAGTCATCTCTGTGAAAGGAAAAGCTTTTTTAGCTCTGAAAAATGTGCGCGTGCTCTGCCTCGTGGCATGCACAGCCCCCTGCCATGAGCACCATGTCATGGACTCCTCCGTGCGCCTTGGCTGCGGGGACGCTTGCATTGCGGAGACGTGGAAGCCTCAGACCAACTGCGGATTATTATTATCTTTTTTTCCAAGAGGAGAGGAATATTCGACCCGCAACTCACAGCAGCAGCAAAGCTGGAGTGAAACACCCGAATTTCCAAGGGGGAAGAGGAGCTGCAGCCAGGATGAGCCCCAAGCTCACCGCTGCATGGGGAGCCCACGAGAAGCCTTGCTGCCACCTTGGTTCAGCTCAAGAGAGGTCCAAGAGACCTGGATTTTAAAGTCAAGAGGTGCTATCCTGCCCAACCTCCTTGGCTTCTTCATTCCCGCTCCCCGGAGCAGCTTGGCCGGGCTCTCAGCTGGATGCGGACCCTCACCAGTGCTGAGCTGCCCCCGCACCATACCGTACCTTCACAATTTCTTGCGCTATCTGCCTTGTCTTGTTGACATCCAGGACGATTTTGGCGTCTCTCACCACCGAGTAGAGAGTCCGTCCTTTACACAGGCTGAAAGAGCAGGAAAAGGGAGAAGATAAAAACATGGTTTATAAACCCCCGCCAAGAAACATCCCCAAATTACAAAGGCAGCGGCTGTGGCAGGGAACTATAAATAACCGCAAGAGCTTTGGCTACATCTCAAGGCAGATTGGAGATTCAGCAAGGAACCTGGGGGGGTGGTCTCCCCAGTTTGGCACTGGGAGGGAGCTCGCGCTGCTCCCCAGTGTGCGCTGGTGCCATCGCCGTGGTGGTGAACCCCATAAAGGGGGAGCTTGGGCTGGTTCCCCGGCTCTTCCCCGCGTCCCAGCCACGAGCAAACCACCTGGTCCTCTTGCTTCAGACTTCTTGTGCAAACCCGGCCGCGGCTCCCCGCCTCTTCCCTCGGAGGATACAATACTCACAGATGTAATATGAGTCAAAAGAGGAAAGACAGGGAGGGGAAAAAAAAAAAAAAAACAAAAAACCCCAACCAATGCACTGTACAATGTCCTCCAATTTTCCTTCTCGTACCAATTACAGTAAAATCTATTTACAGAGCCTTAATTACCAAAGGCAGCTGGGGGGGGGGGGATAAAAACAAATTAAAAATATATTGAAATTTAAATATCCAAATGGAGTACGTGGGTGGATGCTGCCTCGACTCCCGCCCACAAAAAAGGGCTTTTTTCCTTTTCTATATCCACCCACGCTCATTACAGGCAACTTTAGAAAGATGAGACAGGATACCTGTGCCCGGCAAATAAAGCGCCCGACACACATCTCATTAAAGAGGCTTCGGCAACCACAGATGTTAATTTGATGCTGTTCTAGCTAACAAATAAAAAGTTACAGGTTTTAATTCCTCTGCTCAACCCCTGCTGCATCCTCGCTCTGCTCCACCGCTTTCCCTTTCGCCCTTCTCCTCCAGCCCTGGGGATGCCAGCATGGACCGATCTGGATTTGTCCCCTGGGAGATAATGGGTTTTTAGCTTTTTTGGATGGAAATAATCAGCCTGTGCCTTGTTACAGGGGCTGAGGAGCATCACACCAAGACACCATGGGTTTGCCTGGGTACCATGGTGCTCAGACGGGGAGAGGGGACGGCTCAGATGGATGAGAGGGAAGAGAATGTCATGGTTTCAGCTGGGGTGGAATTGACTTTCCTACTAGCAGCTGGTGTAGTGCTATGTTTTGGATTTGGGATGAACATAGTGTTGGTAAAACAGTGATGGTTTTGGCTGTTGCTAAGCTCTCAAGGTCTTTTCTGCTCTTCACAGTGCCCTGACAGCGAGTAGGCTGGGGGTGCACAAAACGGTGGAAGGAGACATAGCTGGGACAGCTGACCCCAACTGACCAAAGGGATAGTCCATAACATATGGTGTCATGTTCGGTATATAAAACGGGGGGAAGAAAAAGGAAGAGGGAATGTTCGGAGTGATGGCATTCATCTTCCCAAGTCACCCTTCCACGTGATGGAGCCCTGCTTCCCTGGAGACGGCTGAACACCCGCCCGCCCATGGGAAGCGGTGAATGACCTCCTTGTTTTGCTTTGCTTGCATGCATGGTTTTTGCCCTGCCTATTAAACTGTCTTTGCCTCAATCCACGAGTTTTCCCTCACTTTCCCTCTTCCAATTCTCTCCCCCAGCCCAGCTGGGGGGGAGCGAGCGAGCGGCTGCGTGGTCCTAGTTGCTGGCTGGGGTCAAGCCACGACAGAGGCACACTGAGGGCAGCGATGCTCGGCACAGCCCTGCGGAGGGGCGAGCGACTTCCCTCACTTTGTAAATCCAGAGAAATCGGGGATGCAGCACCACGGTAAAGCCCCGCTTTTATTTTTCACCCTGAGGCTGGCTCGGAGCAGTACCATGAGGCAAAACCCCCAGGAAGCTGTGCTGTGTTTTCCTTGGAGACATCGAAAACAGCAATGGCAATGCCCCCGAACCAGGTGGAGGTCGCCATTCCCCCATCACTACCGCACATCCCCTGGCCAAGGCCATCACCTGGATGCAAATAAGGTCCCCACGAGCTATTAAAATGTGAACCAGAAAGCTGAGGAAGCTGAGCTCTCAGCACTTCTTTGGGGGATTAAACTGTCTGGGATTGGGATAGCGCTTGCTGGGAATAAACCTTGCTTGCTTCTTCAGAAGCTCATGGATACAAAGGACCCTCCTGTTCCTAAGCCAAAAGCTCCATACCCTTCCAAGGGCAGAGAGCACAATTTTCAGGTCAAGCAGGAAGGGGACCGATCCCGTATCTCACAGGTTTTGGAAAGACGATAGCATCTTTCAGAGTGCTTTGTTGCGGTTTGTGTTGGAAAAAGCCTTGCTGGACGCAAGCAAGCCCCAGCAGGGAGTTTAGGGCATCTCCATACCTGTGCAACTGCCTCCTCGGTAATGTTTTTCCTTGCTCGGGTGTCTCAGCACGTCTCTGGGCACATCAGCTGGACCACAAACCCGAGGCACCCGCAAGTACAAACACCATCTTCCTCTAACTAAACCAGCCGCTTCCTATCTTCTGCAATAGTTTGGCTGCAGTCGTGGAGAAATACGAATTTGTCTGAAGATTAGGATCCGAGCGCTCAACCTGCTACTTGGAAATAAGCGATAAAGGCAACCCCTTGGGTTTCTGCAACTGGACTTAAAGGCTGCAAAATAACAACAGACCACCTTTCCGGTATGAAGGGGTTTCTGCACTAATTTGCTAAATAACCCTGTAAAACTTTAAGCTCCGCGATGCGACAGGCTTTCTGCCACTGCCCATAACCTGCCTGTGCAGGAAGGGGTTCCCACAGCCCTCCCCGCTCCCCAGCAAACACTTGTTTTCCCCCGGCAAAAACCAGTCCAGAAAGTTGCTTGTGGTCTGCATTAGTCACGAATTGACATTGCAAATGCAATGAATAGATTAGTGTTGGAAGGCAGTGGGGAGGGGGGGTTGATTTCAGCCCTAAAGCAAGTTAAGATCAGCCGTTTTCCTGGAAAAGTGTTGTTTAGAGAAAAACCCTCAAATTTCTGCCTATCTGAACTGCAGAGATAACCCCCGGAGTGGAGCCTGCAGCCCTTTGCTGATGAGATTCCCATCTCTCCACTTCATTTACAGAGGGACCGCATTAAAGGAGGCAGCGGATGCACCCGGCACAAGCCCCGGCACAGGGAGAACAGCCCCGGCTCCAACCCGGGGTGGTGGTACCAGCCCATGGTGAAGCACCGCAGGTACGGGACGTGCCACCACTGCTCCTCAGACCTTGGCAGAGCCACGGAGGCAGCCCAGGTGCCTCTCTCCTCCCCTCGATGAATAACTCCTCCGCATGAATTCAACTAGCAACCGCCACACCGGTATTTGTTAGAGTTTTCTTGCTGGATAAGGAGCTGCCAACGCAGAGACAAAGCCCGATTGATACCTATTATGCAGCACCTGAGCCCATTCAGCCACCACCTGCACAACCTTTTCATGGCAGAGCTCAACAATTTCGCTGCTTCTCGTTCCTCGCCTCCCGTCAATCGTTCCCCATTCGGGCAGGAGCGGCAGGCACAAAGCGCGGCTCCCAGGGCACGCACATCATCTTCTGCCTTTCCACTTGAAGAGGTCTACGCTGAACCGCGGCATTGAGGTACCCAGCCGGCTGCGAGCGAGCGACGCTGCGGATCACAAGGCCAGAGACCGCCTACGCTTGACACCGGGAACAAAGGCAGATGATTTGCGTCTTCAGACAGATCCTGGCTTATTCACCACTGAAGTACATATTCATAAACAAATACTTCTCTTCTCCTCCTGAACCTCTCCATCCCACCCGTCGGCAGAACAGGAAGGTTGGCGACATGCGTCCCATCGTCCCAACCAAACCTCAGCCAGAATTGAGAGGCAGCAGGGATGGCCCGGCCGGGCAGCTCGAGAAGATGCAAACAGGTCCTTTCCAAGTGTCCCCAGCACCCAGGAGCGCACCTCAACCCACGGCACAACCTCAGCTCGCAGCCTTCCCCAGCACTAGGACAGTTCCAGCCCCTTCCCACTGCAGATGCAACTCTCTATTCAAAATGAGTTTTTGAAGTGTTCAGCCAAGCAAGCCAAATCCCAAATTGCTTTATAAACACTCTGCATTTCACCAGCGTGGGCTGAAGACATCAGCAATGGGAGCAAAGCCAAAGCGACTAGCAGAGGAACAATTTGGGAGGGATGAGCAAAGAAGAGCTGGAGCACTGCCTCTTGATATCTTTGCCGTTCGATGTCAAAACAGCCTCCTCCATCCCCCACTCATCGGGGTTTCCCCCACACACACACAATATTGATGACCATCGCCTCTCTATTGATGGCCATCGCCTCTATAGGGTTGAAGACCTGAGCTTGGCTCCTGCTCAGGAGCAGGAATAAATTGAGAGCTGGTGGTACGGTGGTTGAGCGCAGGTCGCGATGCTGTTACTTACCAGTGTTTTGTGCTTTTCTTTCCTCTGCCCAATCATCCACATAAATGCCCATTAAATTAAATAGGATCATTTGAACACCCCAAAGTGATAAATACCAGACCCCAGGAAGCTCATTACTTGCTAGTATATTGATTTACGGGGAACCAGCTCAGATACCATGGCGATAGCCGGCACTATACACCCAGGGGAGACACAGGAGGAGAGAGAGTGTGAATTAATAAGAAGTACTTTAATATAAAAAATACCTCTGCTAGCAGGTTACATCTGTGCTTGAGGAAAGACAGAGCAAAGGAGGGGCTGCTCGGATGCTTCCACGCTCCCCATCAGTTTACTGATTTTCAGTATTGCGCGGAGAAGAAGAAATCTTTGGGGAATATTAAGAAAGATACGGCTATAGCAGAAGCAGAGCTGCTGAGCTGGGACTTACTTGATTTCATTTGAGCAGGACTAGCTGCGGCGGGGCGGGGGGGATGAGTACTGAACACTGCTGCCTGTGCCTGAGTTATTCGGGAAGTTTTCAAGCTGTTTCCATATATTGGCTTGTTTTTCTCTTTTACTGAGGTCTGGCAATTGTGCTTTTGAAACTAGACAGACAGAAACACGTTTAACAGAACAGAAAATTAAACAAGGCTGAGAGGAGCAGCAAAGGGAAAAGTTTGGGTTAATTTTTATCCGTAGGCTTTGTTTTCCTCAAAAATCAATGTGAAATATCGCACCCTTGACGCACGCTCTCCCTGCTATGCCGGAGTGAGCGAAGCAGAGCAGTGGCATCATCCAGCTCGAGCTCCGCAAGCCCTCTGCATCTAAACACCACCCCGAGGACAGCGGGGACAGCCAGCCGGGACAACCGGGGTCACGCTGACATGAGCTGCAATGAGTTTGTTATGTCTCAGCCAAAGGAGATGAGGACCCCACACCTATATATATAGATATATATGTATGTATGTATGTATGTATGTATATGTGTAAACACGGACTTTTTTTCTCGTAATGAAAAGCTTGGGAGGGAGGATAAGAAATCTTGTCTGGTTCCTCGGCCAGCTGTCCTTGCTGGGATGCCAGTGATACCCAGTCCTATTGGGGCCCCATGTCCCCCCTAGTCCTGCCGAGGGGTGCTCAGGACTGGTTTCACCCCTGCCAAAACCTCCAGGTGAAGCGAAGCAGCTCTGCTGTGAGCCACACGCACCCAACGCCCTGAGATTTAGCACGGAGAGAATTCAGCCCCAGGACTACAACTTTCCTTTCATCTCCCTCCTCTCTTCGCTGCGCCCGCTGGCGAGCAGGGAGGTGCCTTCCCCTCCACTCCCATCGCTTTCACCAAAGGCAACGTGTGGTTTCCTTCCTCCCCGGGCACCGAGAAACACCATCCATCCTCACCAGAGCACAACCAGGGAGGAAAGCAGCAGCCAAAAGTGCCATGAAACGCCGGACTGGGATCCCACAGACCCAATGCTGAGCATCAGCATCCATCGGAGCCTGGTCCCTCCAGGGCCATCCTGGCATTTTTCCCAGCAAAGTCCACCTCTGAATTGAACCCTTTATGCAAGTCTCCCAAAGCAACCCCAACGGGGAGGCAGGGAATGAATCCATTACCTGCCACGAGCAATGGGTTTGGCCACAGCAAAGCCCAGGTCCCCAGCCCAGAGCTCGCAGCAACCCGGCTCTCGTTTTGCCCGGAGAAGCCTCTGCAGAGCAAAATTAGGTGGGGAAATAGAAAACCCCTGAAGAAACAATGCTCCCCTCGTCCTGCACTCGCTCTCTCTGCCCGATGGAAGCGCCGTCCTTTGATGGATATTACTTAGGCAGCAAAATTTTCCTGCCAGCAGCTGGCACAGGAGATAACTACAGCCAGCGCAGCCAAACTGCAACGGCTGGAGGAGGAGGAGGAAGAGGAGGGGGATCAGCCTCCCTGAAAAGTAGCTCCAACTCCATTGCAGCTTCAGAAAAAAAAACAAAAAACAAAAAAAACAAACACGTTATTTAGAAAAAGCAAACTCCTTGCATTTTTATTCGGAGGAGATAGTGTCAGAGGAGACGAGCTATTCTACAGCTGCGGGAGAAAAGGGCTAAGAGACAGGTGAATGCAAAGCAGCCCCGGGCCCCGGCGGCTTATCTAAAGCCCTGACTTGCAAACAAGTCATCCGCAAATACTTGATGCTTCGGGTGGCACTTGCTGCCTTTTGAAAGGGTGCGCTGGTAATCGGCTCCGAGAGGGCTGGCTGGGTGTACAGGGAGGGGGCGGG
>VZSZ01008914.1:33930-54127 GCA_013398815.1 Ibidorhyncha struthersii
CAAAAAAAAACCCAAACAACCCTTCTTTTGAAGAGAGGGAAGAAGCAAGTCTTTTGATCGAGATGGCTGCTTCACTAGAACCCAACTGCACTTTGGGATAGTGATAATAATAATTATTAATAAAAAAATCATAATGCTGTCACAGGAGGGCTCTATTTCCCTGGGGCAGCCTCCGCTTGGTCTAGGCAGGAAGACGTCAGCGCATGGGTTCCCAGCAAACTCCCCCATCAAACAGCCCTGCCCGGCCCCAAAGAGGATCCCCAGCGTTGAGGATGCTCAGGAAAAAAAAAAAAAAAAACCCAAACAACCCTTCTTTTGAAGAGAGGGAAGAAGCAAGTCTTTTGATCGAGATGGCTGCTTCACTAGAACCCAACTGCACTTTGGGATAGTGATAATAATAATTATTAATAAAAAAATCATAATGCTGTCACAGGAGGGCTCTATTTCCCTGGGGCAGCCTCCGCTTGGTCTAGGCAGGAAGACGTCAGCGCATGGGTTCCCAGCAAACTCCCCCATCAAACAGCCCTGCCCGGCCCCAAAGAGGATCCCCAGCGTTGAGGATGCTCAGGAAAAAAAAAAAAAATATAAGGAATCGTGCTGAGATGACATCTCGACAGTGAAAGGAAGAGCTGGCACGAGCAGAAAGACTTGGTGGGACCATCTCTCAGTGGGGCACTTAATCACAGGCTTTCCCTTAAACACCCGCTTAAATCCCTTTCTCTCTAGCAAAGTGCCTCAGCGCCGAGTCCCGCTGCGTTAAGTACTTCCCCCAAGAAGTCACGGCCAAAATAGAAATATTATGGCATTTTGAAACACTTTTTAAATACAAAGGAGAACTTCTCCCCTCGAGCAGCCCCCGCTAGAGGAGAGCGTTAAGGCGGTGCTAACGAACAGCCACCAGCGGGGATTTGATGCTACAATGGGGAAGAGAAGCTCAGCCAGCACCAAAGGGGCCAGCTCTTATTTCGACATCAAACACCCTCGCAGAGAGAGAGAGGATGAAGCCGCTGCCTTTCCCCATCCCTGCCATCCTCTTCGCTCAGGATATTTCAGTCTCCTCCCCAACCTGTCCCGCTCTGCAAGCTGCCAAAAGCAACGCTGTCTCCAGGCGGAAGATATATACTCGCTTAACGTATATATTAATACACATATCGACTTTCCTCTTGTCAGTCGTTATCAAGATTTATCCAGCCTGATGGCCTCTTATTGATTGCGAAGGAGTGTATTCCCACGGGTCAATCAATTCTGATCCAGCCTGTGGCATGAAGTCAATACCTATTTATTATATGATCTACGAGCTCCATTATTTAACTGCTGGGAAAGGGGAAACGCAGCAGAAAGGCAAACAACGGGGAGGCAGGGCAGGAGGTGATGCTTTGGCTCCCGAAGCGGGTGCTCGAACGTAGGGAGGGTTCTGGGACGCAGAACCTCATGGCTTCTGCTCCCAAAATACACCCACGAGCGGGGAGAGAAGGGCCAGACCTGAAGGGCATCTCGGGAATGCCCGGCTCTGGGATGCGTGGCTCTAGCCCGGCATGGAGGAACACAACGTGGCAGCTCTGTGCCTCAGTTTCCCTCCTGTCAAGCAGAAATTAGAGCTCCTGCTTAACTTTCCGGGGCAGAAAAAAAAAAAAAAAGGCTGATAGGATGTATTTTGAAATGGTTGGGTTGCAGTGAGGAGAAAAAGCTAATTTGTTGTTCATTAAAGACCGAATGGCCAACATTGCTCCCTGGAGAGAACAACGGGCTGGCTGCAAGCAGCGTGCGCGGCCTTGGGCAGCCCATCCTGGCCCCCAGGAGCACCCAAGGGGGAAAAAAAACAAGCAGCCCCAATCTGTTTTGTCTTAAATGCGATGACTTACACCCTTCCGTTTTACTCCCACCCTTCAAATCACGTTAAATACCCACTCAGCCCCCAGCTCCCTAAGCGTTAAGATATACAAGCCCCAAATCCTTTGCAGCTGAGCCGGGACACTGTAAATGTCAGGAGGTTTGGCACGGGGAGAGGCTTGGAAGAGCCGAGTGTTCAAAGCCAAGCTTTGCCCAGAGCTCCCTGTGCCCATGGGGAAGGGGGTCTGGGGATGGGAGAAGATCCCCTGTGAAGAGCCGGGCTTGTTCCTCCTGGCAGCAGAGCCAAGCACTAGACACTGCCAAAAGCCAGTGCAGAAATAAATTATAAAATCAAAATAAACCCCAACATTGAGCCCATGTGGCGCAAGAAAGTTATCCTGTAAAATACAGCCGTAGCATCTCGGATATTCTTCCCATCCCTCGCTCTCACGCCTTTCCTATTAATTCATGGCAGGTAGTGTGTTCCCTGTTATTAAAGCTTATTTGCTTTGCCACAGAGGAAGAAAGAGCAAACTCTGTTTCCATCTTTGGTATCTCACGTGGGAAGAGGACCTGGGTTTATGTTTGTTCTCAGCACTCAGCTCCCCTCCGCTAACCACCAACCCCAGGGAAGGGTTTGGGAGATGTTCCCTCTCCAGCAGAAATACTCCAAGTTCCTCTGCTGAAAGGCACCTTTGACAAATTAATTTTCTTTATATAGTCCTGCCATGGTCAAGCTTAATTCCTAATGTTCTTCAGCATTCTCCTTGGTCTTTCCAACGCATCACGGCAGGGCCATAAATCATGGCCGCGCAGCCCTGGGTGGGATCGCCAGCAGCCATGGAGTTGGCTCCTGGTTGCACCCTGTAAATCTGGAGTCGCTCTGCCATCGCACTGCGATGAGAGAGGGGCCAAAACCCAGCCAGAAGTCCTTGCACAGGCTCCTAGTGCCACGTTTGAGCTTTTAACTAAAACCTGAGTAATCTTCTTAGAAAAGCTGCACCAAATCCCCCACGCAAGTCAGTGGGAGCTCAAAGCATGGGCAAACTCCAGCTCAAACCTCCTCTCGCCCGCTTTTCAGACCCGCTAACCTCGCTCCCTTCTTGCAAACAACATTCCCACCCAACAAGAGCCATTGGTGCCCTCCAGAAAGCTGCACCCACCGTGCTGATCCCCCACCTCCACTTCAGACTCTATGAGATCCAGGAGCCTTAGGAAGGATCAATAACCACTAAATCCCTTTTTTTTCCCCCCCTCTTTTTCCCCAGAAGGAACACCCGGAATCTTAAAACCTGGTAGTTTCTGCAATCCATTACCTTCGTGGGTGGCTTGAGCCATTTTAAAAGCATTAGAAAACTGTTAGACTTTGTCCTTTGAAGGACCTCCTGGGTAGCTGAGGCTTTACCTCCCCTCCCCATGCTGCTGCCGACAGGGGGCCGGGACCAGGAGCCCCAAAGAGCTGACGTGAGCTTACCCAGACCTGGCTTTGTTTCATTCAGCGCCGGCAAAAACAACTTGTCATTTGCCTGTATGCAGCACAAATGACATTTTTTCAGTCCTTTCATTTCCACCGGGCTGAGGACTTTGACGCCGTTTCACGCTATCCATTATGCAGCGCTCAAAGCACCAAGGCTCACACATTCACTCTTGCTCAAGACTAATTAAGATGAATGTTAACTGTCCCCACCACTCATTACCCAAGAGAAAATCTATTAGCGGCTCTGATAGAAGCGCTCTTTGGAGTCACCACCTCCCGTTGCCAAAAGATGCTGAAAATTTCTTCCTTTCCCGACCCAGATGGTAGCGTTAAGAGACGCCTCAAGAACTGTAGAATAGTTTAGGTGGGAAGGGACCTTTAAAGGTCAGCTAGTCCAACCCCCTTGGGACATCTTCAGCTAGATCAGGTTGCTCAGAGCCCCATCCAACCTGGCCTTGAACACCTCCAGGGATGGGGCTTCTACCACCTCTCGGGGCAACCTGTGCCAGGGGCTTACCACCCTCACAGTAGAGAATTTCTTCCCAATATCTCATCCCAATATCTTCCCCATATCTCATATCCCAGTGTAAAACCATTCCCCCTTGTCCTGTCGCTCCCCTCCCTGATCCAGACTCCCTCCCCAGCTCTCCTGGAGCCCCTTTAGGCACTGGAAGGGGCTCTAAGGTCTCCCCGGAGCCTTCTCTTCTCCAGGCTGAACCCCCCCAACTCTCCCAGCCTGTCCTCCCAGCAGAGGCGCTCCAGCCCTCGCAGCATCTCCGGGGCCTCCTCTGGCCCCGCTCCAACAGCTCCGTGTCCTTCTGCTGTCGGGACCCCCCGAGCTGGAGGCAGCACTGCAGGGGGGTCTCCCCAGAGCGCAGCAGAGGGGCAGAACCCCCTCCCTCGCCCTGCTGGCCACACTGTGGGGATGCAGCCCGGGATGCCGGGGGTTTGCTGGGCTGCAATCACACATTGCCGCCTCATGGTGAGCTTCTCATCCACCAACACCCCCAGGTCCTTCTCCTCAGGGCTGCTCTCCAGCCATTCTCCACCCAGCCTGGATTGATACTGGGGATTGCTGCGACCCAGATGCAGGACCCTGCACTTGGCCTTGTTGAACCTCATGAGGTTCACACGAGCCCACCTCTCCAGCCTGAACAGGTCCCTCTGGATGCCATCCCTTCACTCCAGTGTGGTGACCACTCCACACAGGTTGGTGTCATTGGCAAACTTGCTGAGGGTGCACTCCATCCCGCTGTCCATGTCATTGATGAAGACGTTAAACAGTACTGGTCCCAATCACCCATCCAGACCAATGGCTAATGGAGAGAAAATTAGAGCGTTAACCCAAAGCATCACACCGTCGTCAAGCCACCGCCTCAGTTTCCCCTCCCAGCTTTTGACCGTGGGCCATGGTGTTTGGAGGGGGAGATTTCTTTCTGCTAATGAGACGATCCTTGAATATCACAAGCAAGCAGGAAGGAAAATGTAGGGACGTGAAAAAGTAAAAATAAACCCGTCTATAAATAACCCTCCTCCGGCAGCGCCGGGCGGCATGGCGTGGTGAAGCCCCTTCCAGGGATGGGCAGCTGCTTCCAGCATGCAGGCAGGAAAACTGAGATTTCTTTAACAGCTATAAGAAATTGCTCTTTTTTTCTTGGTGGAAAAAAACATCCTTGAATGACAACCGCTGGACACTCAAAAGAAACAGGACCTCTTCTGCACACAACCAGCTCGGCCCTGGGGATGTGTGGAGGGAGGAGCAGGTAAGGAAATTCGGACATCCTGGGTTTGTATCTATGATTGGCCCCATGAGACAGCTGGGACCGATTTTCCCCCATTCCAGGGAAAGCCTGGTTTAAAGTTAGTCCCGTAAACCCATGGGGAGAACTTGAACCCCTTCAGAAAAATCCAGTTTGAAGAGCGATGCTCTCCCCTGCATGGGGTCACCAGCCTCCCTCCTCCCCCAATGCCACATCCTGGACCATTCCCAGTATCCACGACCATTCCCAGTCCAGCTCATGCCACATTTGCTCTTCCCAGACTCATTGCCTACAAAGCCCAAGCAGCAGCTCCCAGTTGTGCTGTGGCAAAAGAATCCCCAGGGCTGTCATATCCCTTAGGAAAGACCTGCCTATGCCAAGAAGCACGGCCAGATAAGGAAACACACATAGGATGGAGACCTCCACACAGCGAGAAGGCTTTTCCCCACAGGAGTTGATGGGAGATGTCCCAAGAAGCCCCCCAAAACATTCATCCAAGGATAGACCAGACAAGGACCGCAGACACAAGGGCAAGGGAGCATCCCTGAGCGGTATCCCTGCGAAATGTAAGGGATGCTTTGCCCTGAGAGCCCCAGAGCTGCTTCCTGGGGAAGCACCAGCAAGACAGAACCCCACGGGAAGCCTCAAAGGGGAATAAATTGTACCTAGAAATTACCTCGGGGCGAAGGGTTGTGCGCTCACGCGGTCCTGGACTTCCCAAAAATTCCCAAGACTGAGCTCTGAGACCCCTTCCAGCACTTCTCTCGGTTTTCCTGCATCCTCCCGGCCAGCCCACCCCTAGCACCAGACACGAGCCGGTCGCACCCCAGAAATCCCAACAGCAGAAAAACAAACAGCTTTCCAGTTGCTACTGAAAAACTATCGGGATGTTGATTCAGCCTTCGAAGAACATGGATAAAAGCGGGTTGCCGGTTGCAGGCAGAGAGCAGGAAATGCTTGGAGACATCACGAGCACAGGTTATATTTAGGGCAATCCAATAAAGTTGTACTTTGACCTTAAAAAAAGGAGCGAGTGCAGCTGGGAAGGAAAGCAAGGCAAGCAGCGCGCTTCGCAGACCTCATATTAATGCATCAAGCTACCACAACGCACATATTTATTTTGTCAAACTGTCAAAAATGGCACCTTTATGGTTTTATATAAAGAGGCATTAGAATAGAAAACACTTTGTAGCTAAAAAAAAAAAAAAGAATATATTGCCCAGGTTTTGATATTGAATAGGATTGAAAAGCTGAGCAAATAGGGGCTGCAAAGGGATCATGGAGCGGAGCGGGATGGAGCAGCTGCGTGTTCCTCCGGGTAGAAGTGGCAGCACTGCCCAGTGTAACACACGGATGGGGTTTCTGACGCATCCATCAATACGTCTGTTTGCACACTTTTCAAAAAGCTTTTGGCCTGAAGCTAGCTAATAGAAACGCTGCTGAATTCTCCCACATTACTATTTTTTGGTCCAAAATAGAAAGCCTAATTTTTCCAGTCCCCAGCTGGGGAGACCTAGCCTCCGTTTGGAGTCACCCTGTCCCCGGAGGATGCAACCCCCAAGCCAAACGCAGCCCACGAACCCACCGGGGCAGGGAGCAAGCGACGGCATGAGAAGCCACAAATTTGGGGTTAAATCCTTCGCTGTTGAGCCAGAGGGGGAGCAGAGGAAAGCCCCCACGCTGGCACCCATAGAGCCACCCCAGCTGGGACCCGCAGGGCGGGGGGACCGAGAGGTGCCGCTTTCAAAGGGACGTTAGGAAGGGATGATGCAATATTTCACTATTAATGGCTGTCGGAAGCGTTGCCATTTCAGCACAGGCTTTTCTGAAACGCTGCCAGGAGGAGGCTGGAAATTCAACCTCACCTTGGGGAAACTTGTCCAAGCGAAGGTAACCCGTGGCGGGATGCAAAGCGGCACCACATCAAGCCCTGCGGCTTGAATACAAGGTCTAGAGGTGAGGGAAATTACTGAATACTCAGAAATAAACATATTTCACACAACAACAGCTGCTCTGGGAGCAGCTGCAGCCTCCCCACCTCGAGGGCGGTGGGGATTTTGTGACTGCCCACCCGTGCAAGGAGGAGGCTGGGATGCTCAGTGCTGTGTTTCACCCTAGGTGCGCAGGTGACAGCAGGTACATGGCATTTCCTTGAGACCAGTGCAGCTCTGGAGGTGTTTGAGATGGTTTGGGAGACCCCAAATCCCAGCTCGTTTCCCAGGCAGCCGCAAGAAGCCCCCTCCAGCAGTCTCACTCCCGCACCCGGCTGCCATGTCCCCAAGCATCATCAGCCACCCAGCCAGCAGCTCTTCAAGTCCCCAATCTCCCTCCCCCAGCCCCATTCCAAACTCGCTCTGCCACAGTCCCATCCCCAATTTTGGGCGTAACAGATACAACAACTCTGCAAAAGGGAGGAAACCCTCAAGGAGACCGTGACTTATCCTGCAAAGTTTCCCACCTCCTTGAGAGCGAGGAGACCCTCCATGGACAGGCTCTGGTCTCATGGAGCACCAGCTCTCCTTGCAAGCACCCAGTTTTCCCATCTCTGCCGCCTTTCTGGTGATTTCAGAGACCATTGGACCTAACACATCCATCCTGCTGAGCTTTCAGGCACTCGAGCTGTTTTCACAGCACCAAGTTATTTATGAAACCTCAGGTCGGCACGTGGCCAGATCCTTTATGCAATTAGAAGCTTTTCCACGCTGTGGCAGTGCTCGAGCGGAGTCCAGACCCTGTTACCCATCCAGGGACATGACCAGGGCACCATGCAAAAAAAAACAAGCCAAACCCAGAACAGAAGCCACCAGTCCCACCAGGTTACATCCCTCCTGCTCAAAACAAACCATTCCTGTCTCAAGCTCCACTTCTACAGGAGATGAATCTGCCTGGACACACTTCCATCGGTTTGCTATCTGCTTTACAGCATAAACCACAGCATAGAATAGTTTGGGTTGGAAGGAACCTTTAAAGGTCACCTAGTCCAATCCCCTGCCATGAGAAGGGACATCTTCACCTAGATCAGGTTGCTCAGAGCCCCGTCCAACCTAACCTGGAATGTTAAACTCTTTCTGTTTTCTTCGTTTCCACCCTTACGTTTCTTTGAGGGACACACAAAGGTGGTGGTGGATGAGCACCACCGGCTGTGGCCAACCAACGACGGTGAGGTTGAGTCTCCTTTTGCTGGAGCCATTTCCACACCGGTTCAGCCCCAGGGTGGTCCTCATTTGCAACCAGAACAGTGGGTTTCTCCAGGCCTAGACAACACAACCTCAGCCAGGTTGGCCAACTCCATGCATTTTTTTACCCAAGCAAATTATAGAATAGGTTGGGTTGGAAGGGACTTTTAAAGGCCATGTAGTCCAACTGCGCTGCCACGAGTGGGGACATCTTCAACTAGATCAGGTTGCTCAGAGCCCCGTCCAATGTTTCTTTCAATGTTTCCAGGGATGGGGCATCGACCAACTCTCTGGGCAACCTGGGCCAGTGTCTCACCACCCTCAGCATAAAACATTTCTTCCTTTTATCTAGTCTAAATCTCCCCTGTTTTAGTTTAAAACCATTACCCCTTGTCCTATCGCAACAGGTTCTGCTAAAAAGCCTGTCCCCATCTTTCTTGTAAGCCCCCTTTAAGTACTAAAAGGCTGCAATAAGGTCTCCCTGAAGTCTTCTCTAGGCTTAACAACCCCAACTCTCCCAGCCTGTCCTCATAGGAGAGGAATGAGTGGGCTGAAGACCACAGAGCAGATGGAGAACATCCCTTTGCTAGGGCAGGGAGGCATGGCCAGCATTTCCTCCCAGGAACATTTGACTGCAGGAGGATGTTTTGGAAAGAAGATTCTGGCAGAGCACGAGGTGTCGGAGCTTACCTGGTGATGATGGCGAGGTGGGGAGGGCTCATGCAAGCTCCCATGAAGAGCACCACATTCTCGTGCCGAGTCTGCCGGTACGCCATCACCTCCCTCTTAAAGGCCTTCAGCTGGTCCTCGTTGTCCCGCTCAATGTCAATGAGGCGGATGGCCACCTCCCCGTGCCAGCGCCCATGAAAGACCTGCCCGAAGCGGCCCTTGCCGATGAGCTCGCCAATCTCGAGCTGCTCAAAGGGGATGTCCCACTCCTGGAGGAAGATGCTGGTCTGGCTGGCCTTGCGGGGGAAATTGCGTGCGGAGAGGAGCGAGAGGTTCATCTCTTCGAAGTCATCCTCGGACTCCTGTGCCTCCTCCGTGCCTTCCTCGTTCTGTGGTGGGGGGGGGAAAGAGAGGTAAGCACAATAAAACAGAGGGGGGAAAATCATAGAATGGTTTAGGTTGGAAGAAACCTTGAAGATCATCTCATTCCAACCCCCCTGCCCTGGGCAGGGACACCTCCCACCAGCCCAGGTTTCTCCAAGCCCCATCCAGCCTGGCCTTGAACACTTCCAAGGATGGAGCTTCCACAGCTTCTCCGGGCAAAATCCATGGCCAAGGAAGATAACGTGGACAAAACCCCACTAACCCACCTACTGCTCACTCAGAGCCAGAGAAACTGGGGAGGTACTTTCCCAAAGGCAACCGGGCAGCTGCGTCTTACACGAAGCCAACAGAAACTCACATTTTGCAGGGAGGCATTTATTGACCCCAGGATTAAATATAAGAGCATGACACACTGGGGCATTTAATTCATTTGTCTGAAAGCAGCGTTTCATCCTACCCCTGCCGAGCTGTGCTAATACCAACTGCTCCCAACCCAGCACCCCGCAGTCTGCAGCCCCCCCAGCTCCCCGGGATGGGTCTGGCTTTTCCCTTGATGGTCTGTATATGCTTTCTACAGGATTTACAATGCCCATTAAAAGCCACATCCCCGTCCTCACCCACCACCGCGTTTTTAATGCATCTCAGAAAAGCTCATTGACTTATAAACTTGAGGTGCAGTCACGAAGCCCACCAGGCTCCTTCTTCATGGGGTGGGGACACGGATGCCTGGGCAGGATCAGGCCAGGCCATTAATTCAAATATCAGCAATTTCACTGAACAGACGCTAAACTTAAGCTGGTTCCTGTGAAATGTGCTCCAAAATGGATATAAAATAAAGGCCCGCTAAGCAGAGGAGCGAGTCCAGGCATCTCACCTCTGAGGTGGGCTCCACTTCAATTTGAAGTAACGGGTTTCCTTCCAGGCTGTTAAAAGAATTACTGAATTACCGCCGAGTAAAAACACAGTTAGGTGGGGAGCACGCGTGGGCATCCAGTCCTGTATCCCGCAGCATCGCTCTGCACCAGGACTAAAGGGATCGGGTAGGAGAAGTACCAGGCTCGCTGCTAATCTGGGAGAGCGACCCCTTCCCACCCATGCCCCAGCTGCCTCCATCCCCGAGGACGGCCCTGGGTGCTCACACGGGAGCGGGGAGGGTAGTGAGGATGAGCAATGTTAATTACTGCATTAATTAACATTGGATGCCTGAAGTTCCAGGATGGATTTGGTGATGTGGGGGAGCACACGACCGGGTCTCCTGCCCGTCACCCAAAGCACATGGTGGGGAGGATGCCCCATCACCCTGGGAGGTGTCACCCCCGGCTAACCCGGGGTAAGGGACAGACTGACACCCTCGTGACATTTGGCCATATTGAGGCAGCGCTGGGGCACACGCTCATGGCATTTTTAGGTGGTTTCTAAGATCAGAATTACCTTCCCAATGAAAACCAGCCAAAGCAACAAGTGCGGCTGATGAGCAGCCAGAAGAGAAGAAAACGTGGTTTTCAATTATTTTTGAGAAGTGGAGCTTTCAAAGACCCTCCCCGCAGTAAGAGCACCTGAATTTGTTTAGTTTCCCAGCTCCCTGCGCCAGGACCTCCTCTTTTTCTTCTCCGCTTACACAGCACCTCCCACCACCAGGTCCACGACCAGGGTCTCGCTGCACCCGACAATTAACAGAGAATTAGGGAAATTCTTTGTGGAAGATCAGCTGGCGCAGCTCAGGGTGGTTTTGAGCATAAAGTAAATACGTTATAAATTATTATTATCAGTAACTTAAATAACATCGTCCCCTGCCAGAGACAGGAAGGGCGACAGGAGAGGCGTAACAACCCCCAAACCACTCGACGTGGTGGTCCTGTGCTTCCTATCCCATTCAATTGCCGCTAAAGACCTATAAATCCCAGGGGAGACGTAGGCGTGTATACCAAAGGAGCCGACCCCGATATTTGAAGCAGCACGGAAAGCCTAAGTGGATACAGACGGCTTCTGCCGCCCATCGCGACGCATGGGCGCTTTGCAGGAGCGGCAGTCTCCTCCTGCCTGATCTTTAACCCAGGCACGAATTCCTGTCTCCTGAGTATCCGAAGGGGAGTCTGCGGTTTAACCCAGCCGAGCCCGGGGTAACCTCAGCAGCTCCCGCGGGTTATTTTCAGCGGGGCGAGCAAGAGGAGAATCACAGATTTTGCATATTGAAAGCTGTTTTCCCACAGAAGCCTCCCAGCCCTACCCCTGATACCTTGCTTCAGGCAGGGAAGGGGAAAAAAAAATAAAATTATAAAAGGCTTTGACTTCACCACTTTTCCATTAATTTCCCGGCTGCCAGCCACTGGTGGGGACAGCGGCTCTGTCCCCATCCCTCCCATCGCCTCCCCCATAGGCGAGATCCGCCGGACCCCCCTGGCAGTCGCCGATGCAGTTTGGAGAGCGTGGGTGAGCCGGACACAAACCTGGAGCGAGACCCTATCCGTTAAACTCCTGGCTTGTAAAATCCTTCAAAACTGGCATTTATAAAAAAAGATCGGCAAGCAAGCCTGGAAGGTGACGTTGCTGCCCGGGGCGCTGCAGGCACGAGGACCTCGCGAACGCCGGATTCGGCAGAGCAGCTCAGACTCGACCTGCCGGGGAGAGCTGGTGCTAACGCCAATTAGATACTGCATTTCAAAACTAATTTCAGTGCAAACTTTATCAGACTTTAAAAATATTACAGGTGGGGCTGCAGGAACCACCTCTGTTAAAACCATCTCGAAGACCCTGGTTCTCTGCTTGTAATTCAGTAAAAGATTAATCGCTTAGGCTTTGGCTTCTCGGACTGAAAGTCATTTTTTTTTCTGGGCAGGTGCATCGCTGTGGGTTATAAATCAATCCCCTGCCCTCTCCTTTCAACCTTTCTCCTCTCGGAGACACGAGCCAGAGCCATGAGCTGGGTTAGGGCAGCAGGAGAAGCAAAGGGTCACCCTGATCATCCACCCCAGCCTGCCCAGAAGGCACCCCTGAGCCCCAAACTGGTCCTGCAGAGCCAGGGGAGCACCCGTGGGTGCCTGGAGGAGGGAGAGGATGCGCTGCCCGGGGAGGGGAAGGTGAAGCTAGCCGGGAGGAGGGGAGAGGACTCACATGGGGTTGGAGTTGACGGGGTGGAGGATCACCTGCGGGGCTCGGGTCGGCGTCTCGGGCACCACGTCTGGGGAGAAGAGAGCAGAGTGAGAGCGGGCTGGGAGGCACCAGGAGCCCCTTCCAGTGCCGGGGGCACCCAGGGGAGCTAAATCCCACTGAGCATCTCCCTTTCATCCCCAGGACCAATTCAGTTACACCCGTAGCTATCGCTGGGTATAACTTTGGGTCACTCAGCCCTGCAGCATCTTAGCAGCGCACAGTCCTGCAACAATATACCCGTTTGGGGGAGAAATCCCATCCCAGCACACACACACACACATAAATCCAGGGGTTAGGAGAGCCAGCCATGCACCCCCTCCCCTAAGGGCTATCGTGGCACCTCGCGTTACCGGAGAGACTTTCAAGGAGACTCACCTGGGAAAATGAACTGCTGCTTGTACTTGTAGTAGTGGGAAGCTGGAAAAGAGAAAAGGGAGGGTTAAACACCGACCTGCAGAGCCAGACGCTGGAAACACTCCAACCTGCACCCAGTCCCACATCATGAAATGCCAGTCTGGGTCCCCCCCGGCATGACCCAACCTCTCCCAACCCCATCGCTCCAGAGGATACCACCCACAATGGTACATAGGGTACCCAGGCCAAAAAAAAACTAAGACCGTAGCCCTTTAATGGTCTGGCTGGATTATAACTTAATTTTTGCCACCATCAGCTACTGCTCTGTACCGTTTGGAGAGCGTTGATGTCATCTGCAAAGCCACCGGTGGGATTTGGACACCTGGTTGCCACCAAAAGCCTGCAGGGTTTGAGTGCCCGGCTCCTGACTGGCCTTCAGGAACCACTCAGCATCATGGAAGCACCAAGCGATGGATTTGCAGCTGCTGCCCGTTTTTGCTCGATTCAGCCCATCTAACTGTGCATTTTTGCTCTGGTTTGGAGACGTGTCCTTCCTGAGCTCCCTGCCTGTCTCAGAGCGCACTGAAAGGAGCCAGCGGTGGCTCTTGGCAGCCCCGGGAGCCGCTGCCTGAAGCCAGGGCTACAGAAGGTGGTGGTACCCTCCATCAGCTCCCCGTCACCAGCAGGCAAAGCCCAAGGGCTGATTTGACTCACATGGGGAGGCAGGTTATGGGCACGGAGAAAAACAGAGCTCCTGAGGCCACCACAGCTTGGCACCAGCTCAGAAGGCACCTTCTCCTTAAGCTTCAAGACACCAAAGACTGTCCCTCAGCTTCTCCTCTCCAGCTTTGAGACCCCGAAGACTGACCTCAGCTCTGCAGCGGGACCTGAGGACCCCTGAGTCGAGATCAAAGGAGACTCAAAGGTAATTCTGGCAGAAAAAGGTCACCGTGTTGCAATTTCCAAGCTCAAATCCTAATCCCCAAGATGACCATCTTGATGACATGAACCATGGAGAACTTCCAGCGCGGGAAGATGAAAGGACAGTAAGTCCTGCTTTGTGTCAGACCAGCTCCTGTTCGCCACCGCGCTCTGCTTGTCACAGGCATGAAAGCAGGGAGCAACCACCCCACCCCCCTGAGCTCCCAGGGTCTCATCCTGCTCTGCTCCATCCCTGCCAGCCGGGCAAGCATGCCAGGGGCTCCCGACACTGGCTCAGTGGCGGTGGCAGTGACAGCATGTCCAGGTCCCCATGAGAAGATGCCGCTGCCCACTCTGGGGGTTACTTCTGTGGTTTCTGCTTTAAACAACGTGAAATAACATCTCAAAAGACCCACAGGGAGGTCTTTGCTCCAGCAGTGATGCGTGACAGGGTCACCAAAGGCTGGACCCCTCTGTCCCTCCCCCCAGACCCAGGCAGGGTCCAGAGCTTGCCCAGCAAGTGGTTTGGGGATGTTAATCACTGTGAGCCCAGTTGTCATGCTGCCGAGACACCAGGATGCTGCTTCAGCTCTGGCTGGACCACCATGAAGTCGGTTATACCGGCATGGAAACCCACGCTGTGGACCATCCTCCCGGCACTCAGAGGCTCGAGGGCTGTGGCTGGTGAAACCCCGACCTGGGGATGAGCAGAGGGAGCCGAGTCCCTCCTCGATGGACGGGTCACACCGCTCTTGGGGTGCCTCAGTGCTTCCTCACAGCTCCTCCGCTGTCTTCCTCACACCCCTCCAGCATCCTGCCCCAGTCCTGGGCACTCCAGTGAGTGAGACTTGTGCACGGCCGCAGCCTCTCCAGGCGCAGGAGAACCTGTGTTGTTTGGTTGGTGGTTGGGTTGTTTTCCCAGCTTTTGGAAGTGTTTATTATTGTGGCGATGGATCCTGCCAGTCAAGTCCCCCTCGCCTCCTTCCTCCTCCTCCTCTCTAGCTGAAGGCTTGTCAAGACAGAAGGAAGGAATCACCCTGGTGCAGCAGGATCAGCAGAGCACAAAGACGCTGTCTGGTTCCTCTGGAGAAGCAGTCCTGATCCTCCTTCCTACTGGAGCAGTTCGTTAACCCTGGGGGTTTTGGGATGCGGGAAGGACCCCAACCTCCCAGCTGCTGCCCCATCAAAGAGGCTCAAGGCCACAGACCAAACAGGGCCACCAGCCCTGGGGCAGCCGTGACTGCTTCGGCATCTCAGAGATAGGTCAGGGTCATGGCTCCCCCTCCTCTCCCCTCGCCAGACCCCTTTTTGGGAGCAGCTGGAGAGGGAGGCGGGTGGCTGAGGACAGTTGAGCCCCTCCACGCTGCCAGGGGTGATGCTGAGTTGTTCCCCTCCAGGAAGGGACTTTCCCTTGTGCCGCAGCACTGCCCCAAGGACACCCCAAAGGCAGCTGCGCTGGAACAGGCTTCGGCACCTCCTCAGATTAGGAGAAGCTTTTATGGCCATTTAATGTAACTCCTGTGTCCTGCAGCCACCGTGACCGAATCGCCCCTTCCACCATCCCTGAAAAGACTGAGCTCCTGGAGCAGATGGGTCCCAGGTACCCAGACAAGACTCAGTTGGACAAGCTACGTCAGATACCCCCAGCATCAGCTACTCCCCACTATCACCCCACGCACGCTGCCAGCAAGTTTGTTGGAGACCAGTCACCCCAAAGACACAGTGAAATCAACCCAAGGTACACCTGTAGAGGGGTAAGACCTTGTTTCCCATTTGCTGTTGAGGCAATGCAGCGGGCACATGCCACGCAGGAGTCATGCCAGGTTTTTGTAGCCTCAAGCACAGCAGCAGGTTGCCCACAGAGGTTCTGTTGGCTCCATCCTTGGAGGTTTTCAAGCCCAAACTGGATCAAGCCTTGAGCTCTGATCCCGCTTCAAGCAGGAGGTTTGACTGGAGACTCCCAAGCTCCCTCCCAACCTGAATTACCCGAAACTCATCTTTGCTGCTCATTTCTACTCCCAACTTTTCCCCATCCCAGTGTAAATACAGGCAGGCAAGCAGCTGGAGTAGACCCTTACCCTGAGGAGACCACGGGGCACGAGCCCTTCTTGGGCAGGTGTGGAGCTCACCATACCTGGCAAGTTGAACTGCTTCTGCTGGCGCGGGCACTGCGGGGANGGGCACCGGGATGTGGTCCTGTGGGACATGAGGAAGGAGAGAAGAAGAGAGGAGCCGGTGAGAGCAGTGCCGGCCGGTGCCACCCCAAGGTGCTCCAGTGCAGAGGACCCCAGGTGAGAAGCAAGAGCCACACACGTCATTCCAGTCCCCAGTTTCCAGAAGCCCTCGAAAACAACCAGAGCCCCAGTTTGGCCTTTTCCAAAGCCGTTTGTATTCACAATTTGTACCGAGGCCATTTCACACCAGAAACGGGGCTCCTTTGCCAGCCCCTCCACGCTACACACCCACGGCTGAGGGCTGCCCATGTGGGAGAGCCGTGGCCACCAAGACCAGAGGTGGAGGCTGCATCCCTGGGGCTCGGTCCTCAGAGACATCAAGGACCTGGCAGCTTCTTCTGTCCTCCTTTGAGCCAAAAACCCAGTGCCTCGCTCAGAGCAGGGGGCTGAGCTAGGGCAGATGTGAAAGGATCAGCCAACGCATCCCTTGCCCTTCATTGACCCTTCCTAATCAAGGCAGGGACAGCAGTTTTGGGTGCGCCTCTCCAGGGTATGCTGCAGTGGGTGAGAAAGGACCACCTGGGAGCAAACGGGGAAGAGAACCTGCCTGGCTATCTTAGATCTGAAAAGGAAAAGCGAGGCCAGGATTTCCCACCTTGCTCACAACCTTGCTGCCCAGCTTGGAGACGCTTAACAGGGTCCAACCTTCAGCAGCACTGAGCACTCCCATCTCCAGCCAGGTGAACCCATGGCAAGATCCCTCTAAGGTTAGAAAAACCTACACGAGCCTCCCCCAGCAGGTGCTTTTGTCCAAACTGATTAATTTTTAAATGAGATGGGCTTTCCAAGAAACCCACGTACATTTTTTATAGACCACCCTGACACACATGGCAATCTTGGCTAGGTGAATTATGTTTTAAACCAACATTGAAGGCCACTAACAATAAGATTTCAACAGTCTTCACAGAGAACGGAGTATCTCTAAAGAAATGCTTTTAGATACATCAAAGTAGGAAGGGGGCCCTGCTGCATAAAGTACATTTATAGAGGAAGCTTTAACCAGAACGGGAGTGCTCTGGTCAAAGCCAAATATATATATATGTATATATACACACACACACATATATATACACACACACGCACACTGTGCATTATCACGGTTAGAAAAAGCTAGGAGAGGTGAAAGGACTGCATGGCAGAGGCAGAAGGAGAAGCAGGGCTGATGCCCTTCACACCCAAAGCCTTTATCTGTAAGCTGAGTCACTTCCCCGGTGCCCTCTAATAAAATGAAACAAATCACTGGAAGGACAGGCACTAAAAAGAAAAACACATCCCTATTTCTTTTGAACACCTGCAGCAGCTCTCCAGCCTCAAAAAGCCATTTGCACCACCCCATAACGACAGCAACAGAGCAAATCATTACACTAAGGCTCTCCTAAGAGATTTAGGTTTAAGAACTGCATCCAAGAGAGCATCATCCAGTACCCAGCCTTTGCTGAGAGCTGGAAGATGCGGAGGTCCAGGAAGAGCTGGGGGGTCCTGCCATGCTTTGAGAAGTCAGAGTTTTGACAGCTTGTTCCTCATCCCACCAAGGGTTTCCCTCGCTTCGAGCGCTTCCAGCCCACAAACACCTTACCCTGCCTACCCCACCTACCCTGCGGACCCGCACTAGCTCCTGCCGCCCATGAGAAAGCGTCCACCAAAGGCAACAGGCTCTAAATTTCAACAAAAATAACCCCTTGCCACGTTATTGCTATCGCAAGCCAGGCGCACTCTCAGGTCTGGCTGGACCAGATTTTGCCAGGGACACAATCAAATTCTGGTCTTGTTTTACTTGTAACAATAAATTAGTTATTTACAGACGTCTCAGGTGGTAGCAGAGACCTCAAACCACCCCAAATTCAGCTTAGATCTGGAGACTGAGAGGCCACAATGAAGCAGGACTGGTAGGACACATGCTATTTTCAAAGTTTTGATCCCATTTTATTTTTGAAAGGCATAACCTCGGCGGATGCCACCCATACCGGGAAACCCAAGGGGCGAGAGGTCCACAGCTCGGCTCATCCTGACTCAACACCACGCTCACCCTCACTCTGCTCCTTGAATTAGCACCGGCCCATGGGATTAGTTTTGGTTTGTTTTTTTTTTTTTTAATTTAAGCCCCCAAGCAGGTTTCTAGGCAGCTCCTACCCACATGCTGCCACACACATCGGTCCCGTAGCAGTGGATGTGCCCGGACACCCACGGAGCCTCCTGCAAGGCTTGGTCCTGGCTGAGGGGCTGGGAGATATCCCATCCTGGAGACAACCCACCAGTCCCCTCCTGCTCCAAAAAACAAGGTCAGGGCACGGCCCCTTTTGCTCTTAAATCCCTTCTTTTCCAAAGTACTCTCCGAGCTGTGCTCCCGCCTAGCAAATGGGATGGATGCTCCCGAAGGAGGTGCCCTGGGAAAGCTGCTGCTCTTCATGTCAGGAGCAGCCCCGCTGGGACAGCCGAGGCAAATGGGGAGGGCTCAAGCAACCCAACTCGGGTGGCATTTGAAAACACCACCACCTTTGCCCCCCTGGTCTGCAAGAGCAGCAGCTGCCCGTGAAAAACCAGCAAAAGCCACTGGTCTTTGGGTGCGGCGGGGCCAGTCGCCTCTGGCAGGGGTGACCGCAAAGGAGGTGTTCAAGCGCCAGTAGAACAACTCACCTTGTTGAGTTTGTTGGTTTTGGGGAGTGTCTGGCTGACGTGCAGGTCTGAATACCTGGGGGGTTTCCGCAAAGGGTTGTTGATATCGCAGGGCACCGACTCCGTCCGGACTAACCTTGCTGGATTAAGAAGGGAGAGAGGGGAAAAGGGGATGGAGTGGAGGGGGAAGAGAGATAGAGAGACATCAAAGCTTCGAAGGAGCGCTCGGGGTCAACCCTGCGCTTGCAAACCGCTCTCGAATCGCTCTCCAAAGTGATTCCCCGCGGCACCTCCGGCCACTCGGCTCCTGGCCCGGGATGGCAGCCAGCCTTCAGGCTCCCCCCACTCCCCTCTGCTACAGCCAAACCCCCCCGTGACATGGGGAGCTTTAAGCCCCCCATGGCAGGATGCAAACTGCACCCTTCCTCCCCCTGCCGAGGGGCTGCAATTTGGGGAGGCTCAGCAGCCCCCACGGCCACCCCGTGAGCTGGGGAGGCGGGGGGACGTCAGGCAGCGTCAGGAGGAGGCACCATCCTCTTCCTCGCTGCAGCTTTTTGGGGATGAGTGGAAGGAGCCGGCTCACAGCATCCTGCTCTTGGCGGGGAGGGTTTTTTTTTTGGGGGGGAAAGCCAGCCTGCAGAACTCAGGAATAGGTTGGCTACAAGGCAATGTATTTAAGAGAGTAGGANAAAGCCACGCCGCTCCTTGCTCCCGCGTTAAAACACGCAGCGGGCAGCTCTGGCTCTTACAACACAGCCATAACCCCAATCCTTGGAGCCCACCTGCCCCCACCCCGACTCCAGCGGTGCGGGACGCTGCGTTCCCTGCGCCTTGATCAGGGTTTGCAGCAACTCAGAGCGTGATGGATGGATGGGGGGGGGTGGGGGTCTTCTGCCCCTTCCACCCAAGTCTGCTGCAAGCAAGGGCATGGGGGCTGGAGCGGAGGCTGCAAAATTGCCCCCCTCCGAGCCACAGCGGCCCTGCTCGCCTTGAGAGGTGCCACCAGCGCAATGCGTTTTCCCCACAATCAAACTGAGGAGTGTGGTTTTGGTGGTATTTAATATACAATAACAGCCTTAAGAGCTCAAAATTCAAGGCATTGGTCATTGGAAGCGTTTCCCTTAGGCGGTCACAGTCCTCTGGCCGTCGGGGAGCACTCGGCCAAAATCTGGAAGAAAAGAGGTGGGAAGCGACGGCCGTTGTCCTGCTGCAAAGTTCTCCCTCCTCTGTGGATTTTAGGATGGGCTCTCCCGGAGGAGAGCGGGATAGAGCAGCTCCGAAAGCATCACGAGCATCCGCAGGGGCACGGCCGTGTCCCCGTGGTGGGGACCCCCATGCACCGCCAGCGCCGCGGGAGCTTTGGGGTCCCACGCGTCCGCCCTAAGCTCTCGACGGTAGCAAAAGGCTAAAACCTGTTGCACTTACCCCGTGCGGTGGGGAATCTGAAAAGAAAAGGAGGCAGGGGAAGGGTGGGTGGAAGTGGTTTGCAATGCAAATCTGCCTCGCCCCGAACGGCTCGTCTCCCTACAAGCGGAAAAAACGGTGGGTAAAATTTTCACGGAGCGCCCAAGCGGTTCGGGAGCCTCCGTCCCGCCGGCCAGCCGTCAGCGAGGGTCGGGCTCCCGAATC
>VZSZ01008915.1:19267-49431 GCA_013398815.1 Ibidorhyncha struthersii
AAGGGCGTTCTTCCCCCCCCCCCCCCCCCCCTCCCTTAGCCAAATACTATTTTGAAATATACTACAGCCATATTTTGGCTGTCATGGGATATTGCTTATCTTCAGCTATGCCTTTAAATGGGGGACACAGTTTAGTGATGGATTTCGCAGTGTTAGGTTTACAGCTGGATTCAGTTATCTTAGGGATATCTTCCAACCTAAATGATTCTTTCATGGTAAATATTGGGTAGTATCAAAACTGCTCATTGCAATCTGTGTCTCTCTCACACTTATTACAAAACAAGAGATTATTTGGTTGAGGGTAGTATAGACATTCTAATAATATAGCTGGTAAATAAAACAGTATTAGTTATACAAAGTAAATCTTGGATCTGGACCCTTTTAAAGTAGTATTTCTTTAAACTTGTACATACCATTCTAGTTTTGTTATCCAGGTTAGTTTAAGAATGTTTCTATAGAAATCTTACGTTGTTTCAGATTTTTTTGTCTCAACTTTAAGTATTGTTCTAATGACAGGTTTTGGAAAAACATACGCAGTGATGTGTTTGGAATTTAATCTTAGTCTCTGGTCTTGAAACAAAGTATTTAATATAGCATATATTATATAGGTAGACATACAGAGAATTACGTGTGCTTTCATCATGTTAAAGAATGACTTTTTGAACAAGAGTTGTTGTGAGGTCAGATGCACATCTTGATTTACAGTTTTCTTTCTCTGACTTCTCCTCCAGCTTCTTAAAATTGAGGGTATACAATCAGAGCACTGTATTCTCATCTTTAATATATTACAGATTTTATTTTCCGAAAATGAAGACTTTAGTCATAAAAGGTGCTAGCTGCCAGACTAGAGGGAGGGCATGTGTGTATATGTATATTGGGTATGATTGTACATATGTGTATGTACATATATACACACCTAGGTGTGTATATTGGCAGCTGACACCTTTTAGCATTAAAATTTTCATTAAATGTAATAAATACTAAGGATCAGAATGTAGTGTTCTGATCTGCTAAAACAGAACTGAAGTGACTCTTACTTGGGAAAGAGCCGGTTGGTCTATAAGTTTCAAAGAGTAACTTCCCCAGAGGAAAATAAATTACTGTAGAGTGTGGGATTTTTTTAAGATCCATCTCTTACTTAGGTGTATAAATATTAAACTGCAGAAGGAAGAAAGAGTTGAGTCAATTTTTGAAAAAGGAATAATGATTCTTACCAGGAATTAAGAACACCGTTAGTTAATTCCAAAAATCCTTGCTATTTAAGTGGTGTCTAAATATATGCACGAAGGCTGAGCTCTCCAATAACTTTTTTTTTCCTTTACCTTGCAGGCAGGCATTTTATATGCCTGTATGTTAAGGGCAAGAATCTGTGCTGTGTTTGGAAGCCAGAGACTACTGAACTTGTCCTCCAGAGGGATGATATGACAGGCCCTCAGAAGGGCAGTGCAGTGATCTGCTCCTATGCTAGCACTGGGCAAATCCTGCGTGCTTGGTACTGAAATTTTGTGGCTGGTCTTATACTCCTCAAAACATTTGTTCTTAACATACAGGGACTAGACTAGGGATGATCATTTTGATCTATTATATTTACGCTACCTTTAGTAGAGGGTGAACAGATGGTTCAAGTGGAAATGCACATGCCAGTTACTGTCTAGCACTTTTGTATGTATACAGGTGCATCTTTGCTGTGGGGACCAGTCTCTTGGAAGCACTGAAATACCCCTGTCTGGACTACTGAAGGAAGGAAATGTGGAGATTGATCAACACCCTGTGGCAATAGAAAGAGCATTTGTCCTTGTTCCACCAAATAGAGCTAAACAGAAACTGCCACAGTTGCCTTTGGATATGGCTCCTACTGTTGGGGTATCTGTAATTCTGCAAAGGGAGAGATTGAGTGCCCAGGTATAGCTTACCCATTTATTGTTGGCTTAGACACTGTTTCACAGTTTCATGTTAAAAAAATACTGGTATTTCTAAGTCCTATTCAATAGTTAAGTATGTAAAAGAAATTCTGAAGGAGTAAGTGGATTTATATGAGTAATCGTTTCATTGCTTCACTCTTCTATGTCAGAAAAATAATCTCAAACTATAAAAATGTTGTAGACAGAATTTTTCAATGCAAGCCATGATCAATAACAAAACTGTATCACTTCATTCAGCCTTTGATTCCCTTAAATGCTCCAACTGAACCTAAACAGCCACAGAAGGAAGTTCTTTCACATATTAGTGGCAAAACAGAGGGCCTGCAGCAGAGATCCCAGAATGTTCTATCTCAAGCTGACGGCTGTTCTTCAACAAAAGATGAAGCAACAGAAAGTGAAGTGGAAAGTCTAAAGTTTGAAAAAGGCATGAAACTGAAGAAAAAGGGTATGTGGTGTATATAACTTTTTCCCCTGTATTCAAGTGTAGTATTGCATCATGTACTACTCATTTGTGGTGATGAATCTTAAGCAAGTAAGAATTAGTTACATAAGACAACAAAAGGAGAATAAATGTTGTCATTTGAATATAGTGGTTGTTGAAGACACTTGGAAGAGCCAGACTAGGGATTTGGTGGTGTGTAGATTACAAGTGACATGGATGGTCATTGGAAAACAATACCAGAAACATTTGGAATTCCCTGAATTTGAGAACAGGAAGATTCAGTACAATACCCATGAAGAAACTGACTTGCTCAGTGAGGAGATGAAATGGCCTAATGTTCGTGTTTATTAAACAGAAAGGCAGGGAAAATGTGGGATTTTAAAGACTTCTAAGGAATTTACTATGTGGATAATAAATTGTGAAAACAGATGTTCACACTGTAGAGATACCTGGGCAAAACCAAGCAACTGGGTTGTTTGTTGTTATATTATCCTTTTGTAGGGACTTGGTAGCCCACATAGCCTTCTAAGACTTCCCTTGTTATGTTTTTGATTTGAGGACTGGCTTGACAAGAAGTCAAAGAGGAACAGAGATGAGAGAGAAAGAAATACTGTACTAATGATGGAGTAAAGCTCAGAAGAAAGAATGTTTGTTAAACATTACTGAACACACATCTTGTTAAGAGATTATTTATGAATAAAGCTGAACGATTATTTTTCTAATGATATCTGTATTACTGTTCTTTTCAGATTGGTTGTAAAGGTACACAGTTCTGTATAGGAAAGCCTGTGTCTCAGAACATGCTCTCAGGATTTCTCTGCTAATTCAGACAACTTTTCTCTTAATCCTAACTGATCTTACCTAAGCAAGGATTAAGTCCTTTATATAGAATGTATCAAGAAAAAGTATTATGAACCCAGCAGCTAGTTTGAATCTGTGGTTAAGAAGTCCAAGATTGTGCTTTTTTTGTTACTAGTAGTAATAATTTTATAACTCTCTGGTTTTGTAAGATGTAAAACGCCTTTTCACATTTATCTTTCAGGGCTGGTGGCTGAGTCTGACCAGGAGGCTAACAAACAGCATACTGAAGAGCTGTCAGATCTGCAGAATTCCAGTAATGCAAACTTTATCAAATTTTAGTACATTGAATAAAATTTGAATGTAATAGCAACTTAAATGAATTTTCATGATAGGCTGTATGCAATTTTTGTTCTCTCGGCTGTGACAGCCTTAAACTTCTATTCAGCCATTTCATTGCACCAAGCAATCTAGTCACACTTTACCTGAATCACTGAAAATTATTTCATTCCTCTGTTGTGCTAACTGGCTGATTTTGAAGTAGTACTGATTTTTTTCTTTTTTGTATTGTTATAGTTAATGCAAATAAAACACTCAAACAAGCAGGAAAAAATAAAGTCAATGCTAGCAATGATGTTTTTCTTAAAAATACAAAAATCTCAAAAATTGAAATATTTTAGATAATTATGAAGAACAACTAACACTTACAAAAGGAAGTTGAGTTCTTCTCTGACAGTTTCTTTGCCTCTTTCTCTGCTTTACCATCTTAAACATTTTTTGGAGGATACCTTTTGGAGATCTTGTCAGTTAAACTTGTAGTTTGACCTTTTACTCTTTGAAGGCGGTACTGGGTTCCAGTGTAAGTACTTGAGAAGCCTGGATGCAACTGGACAGGCACTCACTGTAGCTTCTGCTTCCTAAATTATGAAATGGATGTCACAGTGGGTGAGTTCTGATCAAAGGGCATAAGCTTATGTGCTTTACAGACCTAGCTAGAGCATTTTATTTCCACAGTTAACCCTAAGCTTGGACTAAGAGTTGACGCTGCTTTATATGAGCACTGTAATTGACCTGGTGCACTGTTTTTCAGTTCCAAACTTAAGAGTTTAGTTAATTCAAAGCAAACTAAGCTACTATAAATTATTTTTTTGTAAGCCTCCCTCTTCTGCACGCCTTAAAGTTGGCTAGGAACAATTATGTAAACTGCTGAAACTGAAGTTTTGCAGCATTCTTCTGAAGACTTCAATACCTTGGATCTTAGTCTAAACTCTTCTTCAGTGAGATAAACTTACATAGCTTTAAAGAGTAATTAAAAAATAAAGGAAAAAGATTACAGAATCTTTTTGAGAAGATGTAAAGTATATTGGAGCTTTGGTTTGTTTTCTTTAGAAGCAGTAACTTAAAAATAGAGGGGCTATTTTTCGTAGTATTAGGTTATATTACAAGGAATTGAAATCTGTTGGGGAAGCATCCTATCTGTAGTTGTATTTAAAGTGTGAGAACTGTCTTTAACATATTTTGTTGTTTGGGGTGGAACAAATTATTAAAAATGCATACAAATTCTTTTGTGTTTTCAGCTGATAATGGTCCAGTAGCTGCATCTCAACCCAACCCTGTGGGTGCATCCAGTTCTTCTGAGCCTGTATCAGCACAGAAAGTTGTCATTCCAGCAGCCTCTCATCATTTTTGCTTTTCAATAGACTTACAAAGCATACATGGTCTGGAAGTTGGTTTTCCAATAAATTGCATTTTAAGGTATGATGTATTTTTGTTGATATTACTCTTGGTAATTATCTTTCTTTTTAATACGAAGCCTTCATAAGCTAAACAACTGCTGGCAGTACGCTGCCTGATGCCTTTTACCTTTACGGAGCTGATTTTCAGTAGCGAAATACTTTGGAATGTTCATCTGGCTCATCACTAAACTTTTGAGCATTACAGCATTAAAGATAGAAAGTAACACTTCCCCTGCACTGTAATTTGTAGTGAATCTCACTTGAATATCTAAGCTCAGACAACAGGTCATCATTTAGTTGTCAGGAGACAAGTAATCCTCCTTCTCCTCTTACTTTCTGGCTCCCTTTCCAGCTGATTGAAGGACAGATTTCTGCAGCTTTCCATGTCTCCGCCAAGAACTCCTTGTAGTGTTTTAGTAAGAGACAGATCACTCAGTTTGTGTTTGGTAGTGAATCTAAAGGAAGCATATTCTAGTCTTAAAGTGAAGAACCAGTGCAGTAAATGCATTATCATTCTGAAAAGTAGTATCAGGGGGTTTTGATAGTCTTTGCATACAAGTAGCAAAGCTTACTAGGGAGAAGTAGCATCTCTTGCTACGTTATTTTGTGGAGGTACAAAAAATAAGCTTTTTGGGTACATGAATTTTGTCTGAAACAAAAGCAGAAAAGTACAAGTGGCGGTTTGGAACAGTTGCTTAGATCAGTTTGTTACTGATGTCAGCATGAAAGAAAAGCATGGGAGCACTTTTGGAGAATACGCAGATGTTAACTGGGAGGTGAATACTAAGTTGGAGGAATAAGAACTAAACAATTGAAGGACCAGTTAAAAGTAAGGGTATTGAAACCAGTGTCTGTTAGCAGTTTGGGCTTTGGTTGTTTTTTTTAACACTGCCTGTGAAGAGAGAAACTTTCTTTTACTTAATTGCTTGTTTTTGTTGTTTTTTGTTAGAATTTAGGATGAAGAGTTCATAGATACAGGGATAATTTTGTTGTTTAAAAATAAAAAAAAAAATCCTACTCATGGAATATTACTTTTTGATGGCGTATGTGAATCCAGCTGTTCATAGCAGTTTTTAGTTTGCCATCTAGTTTCTATTGGGGCCCTTTTGGTGCATGTGATGAAGCATAGATATCTCTAAATAGTGATTCGGTTTGAGAGGGTTGATTATTGTGACTGTGGAGGTGTCTCTGCGTTTGCTTTGCATTTGTTGTTCTGACAGACTTCAGTTCTACACTGTTTTAAGTGGTCACGGGAGGGTCTATTTGTGTTAATAATTCAAGGAGTTTAAGCTTTCTTAGAAATAGGAATATTTTGAACACAACTAATACAGATTGCATCATTAATGGTTTTCTGTATAGGCTATATTATTAAATAGTATGTGGAAAACAATATACAATGGATGGAATTTTGTCACAGAAGCTTTTTCATATAATATTCCAAAAATCAATTTGTTTCAGAACAGTGACAACAAGTAGGTTTTGTAGTTTCATGCACATCAGCTTTTATGGTCAGTGATGGATATGGCAAGAAACTGAAGAGGAGAAACATCCAAACACATAAATGCTAAGAAAAGTTACAGGGTAAAAAAAATGCATTTTCCCTGTATATTGGGAGCATTATTTCATTCAAGTCTAAACAAACTTTTTAAACAGTTCTGTGCAAACAGTTGAAGTATGGAATTTTCTAAGTGGCAGCATTCAATGCAGCATTTGTTTTAATAGTAACTTAGCTGTCAGCTGGCATCATCAATTTGAGCAAAGCGAAGTTCAAGAGGTTCTTGGCCTTCCCTCTGTAGTTTATCATACGTTGAATTGTGCCAGTAGTGGCCACATTGTAAATCATATTGGTAAAATGATTCAACTTTCCTTTTTAGTGAATTAAACTGTGGGAATTAAGCTAAATTCTTCAAATGTGACTGAAATTTTCTAATGCTTCTGATGCTGCATATATGTATACTTAGTTACCAATTATTGTGTGTTAGACCAGTCTTAGTTGTAAATATAGTTATACATGTTCTCATGTAGCAATCTACATCTCAATGTAATATTCCTTTCTTCTGTTTCTCTGCTCACTTTTAAAATTCTGCAATTATTATATAAAGATTAATTCATATGGTTGTGAACATACAGGTGATTAAAGCTTTTTTGTAAAAATAACAGCAAATATAAATGAAGCTGGATCAGTGCTGAAGTAGGCAAGAACATGAGTACTGAGAACTGAATTCTATTGTTGGATATTAGTATAAATTTTGCTAACTGTAATATAAGTCATGCTTCAGTGAAAGATTTCTAAACTGGTTTTCTTGTTGCAGAAGGCTTAAGGAAAATTATATATTTATTAAATTATTATTTGTTTATATTTGTCACTATTTTCTAGGTACTCGTATCCATTTTTTGGCAGCGCAGCGCCTATTATGACAAGCCCGCCTGTAGAAGTCAGAAAGAACATGGAAGTCTTCCTTCCACAGTCCTACTGTGCATTTGACTTTGCAACAGTACCTCATCAGCTTCAAGATACATTCTTCAGGTGATAACTTGCATTCTTTTTAATCTTAATTACACTTTCTATTTCTGTTGTAAATGCAGTCAAGTTCAAATTTTTTACTTAATATCATCAGTTTGAGAATTTAGTAAAGAATCCAGGTGTCTAGTGCCAACAGATACTTAATACACTGCTCTTGCCATTTCTGTTACTTAATTAAAGTCAGGGACCCCAAAATCCTAGCTTTTATCTCAAGTACTTATGCAGGGATCATTGCTTACAGCAGTAAGTACTGTTGCTGTAAATCATTAAATTAAAGGTTGATAGCATAGTTTTAACAATGCATTACTTCAAATGAAAGTTTTTTTTATTTTTCTTTCATATGTGATGACTATCCGATGTATTTGAAAATACAGCAAGTACCTAGGAAATGGAGTTGAGGGCTGTGGTGCAATTTTCCCAGTAGTCTCACCAGGTTTTGATAACTTACTAAGATATGGGATAAAGACTCATCAAAATAGTGGTATTTTGAAAGAAGAGGTGGAGGAGATGTATTTTATGTGTGGCAGTGACTAAAACTTATTTATAGGTATTTATAAATGAAGATTATCTGGGTCTGGTAAGATTACTCAGTCAATCGCTGTCACTGCAGCATTGCTCTTTCTAATAATTGGAGAAAGGAATGATAATATGACCAAAGTGAGTAAGTGATGGAGAAGATACGAAGTCAGTCAGTCTCATTGCTCTGCGAGTGAGAGGCAGTAAGCCCATCTCATTGTTTGACAATTGTGACCATCACTGATTTGGGAAGTTACTTTTAGAACATGAGGTCTGTTTCCCAAATGAATAGGAATGCTTCCTCTTTTGTGTTGATGCCTGACACTAAAATCACTTATTTGTTTCAGATTACCTCTGCTGGTTGAATTGTGGCACAAGGATAAAACAGCTAAAGACTTACTTCTAGGTGTGGCGAGACTTCAGCTTTCAAATGTTTTGGCTTCAGAAAAATCCCGGTTCTTGGGTCGTAATGGTGAACAGTGCTGGCGTCAGACTTGTAATGAAACAGTCCCTGTCACAGCAGCACAAGGGTAAAGAGATTTTTTTTTTAAATACTTACTCTGTAGCAAGTTTTGAAGAATCGTTTGTTCAGTATTTCCCTGAAGGACAAGCTCTTCCTGTTTACCTTTTCAAATAGGTAAACAGGCTGCAGACTACTGCAATATGAGGGTGGGAATAGGCATCCAAGAGATTAAAAGCTAAATTGCCACAGGCATATTGTGCAACCCCACACCACTACCAAGTCATTATAATAAACCTTAATGTAATCATGATCTTAGGTAAGCTTCACAGACAGATTAAAGGAATAAATAATCAGAAGAAAATTTATTGAGGCAGTTTCCTGTGTATGTTACTTAACAGTTACAATAAGCTGCTGATATTGCAGAAAATGTTTAAGACTGTTTGTCCATAGTATGCTTTTAGATGCAACTGACTTCAGTGGAAGTTAGGAGGACAGATACATCCATAGAGTGGAGAGATTTCCTGTCTCAGGATTATACCTTGTAATAGTAGCAGGAGTTTGAGCTTGTGTACATCAGAAGGAGCAGTGTTAGTGAGTATTCTGTCTGGAGATAAATGTTCGTTTACACAGAGGAGTGACATTCTTTGTGTATGAGGAAACTTTAATTTATAGTTACTTCTGTCCTGTGTCCTTGCTGAAGATGTGAACTGTGCTAGCAATCAGTGCCTAGACCCTCATCTTTTGTGTGATAATGGATTGCTATTAAGACTGAGGTCAGTTTTAAATGTCTAATCCTACAGATAATTGAAACATGCTGTATTTGACACACAGGAAACTTGAGTTTACTGACACAAAGACTGATATACCCCCTCCTCCCAAATTGATAAAAATTGATCTGTAACTTTGTTTTAACTTTTTTCTGTGAAAGCCAGCATGGCCTGATTCTATGGAGAATTACTTTATGATCTCACTGTACATTAAGGTTCACAGTTTCACCAGTAAAACAAAATCTGGTTTTGCATGAAACTTAATAACCACTAGGTGGCATTCTCAAATGTAATCAGGTCTGCGTTTTGCTGTGCTGATGCATTTCTACCTTTGCTCTTGGTGGTGTAAAGTTCTTTTTACACTGGTATGTTAAACTGACTTAGTTATTCAGACTTCTGAGGTCTGCTGCCTTGAATCTTATTTGTTTTTTAATCAGTGACTCCTAGAAAGCTGTAAGAATTTAATGCAGTAACTTGATTTTTATGTGAAGTATAAACGTTTGGGATTTTCTCCCCCTTTTCAAATAATTGCATGGAATATTGCACCTTTTAAAAAATATTTTAGTGTTGTCTTTTTATATTTGCTGGAAGAGAATTTCTGTGAAAACTACTGCCATGGTTAATTCCTGCAACCTTTAGTTGCAAATTACTTGATATCTAATTCTGCAGCTTCCAGGCTTCAAGTGATTGTGTAATTGCCTTTGCATCTTGAGTAGTTAAACTGAAATGAGAGTTTTCTTGCTGACCAAGTACAGGTCTACACTGCAGTGTACTTTCATGTTAGACTAGTGATAACTTTCAGTTACATGATTTGTGCAGATTCCTTCTTAATATCTTTCTGTGCAGAAAACAAACTTTGTTTACTACATTTCTGTCTACTGTTAGAGACAGCCAGAGATAAACTTCTCTACTCAAGCAGAAACTGCTGTTACCTAGGTGCTTTTTCACTATATAGAAGCAGGTATATATTTAACCTATAAGTGCATTTAAAGTTGTCAGTTCTCTGTGCTGAAGCTTCCGGAAATGTGTTTTTCAGTAATCCCAGGATGGCTCACCACACATGATATGCTAAGTGACTGTGGATAACTAGAAAGTCACTGCTAACACTTAAAAAAGCAAAACTAATTAAATTCATGGAGTATCTGAGATTAAGTCAGCAGCAATACCTGTATCCAGCAGGTATTTGTTAGAAAGATTTAAGACTGCAGGTATAATTCTTGATCATTCTGTTGTTACAGGGATGTGTTGATTCTAGTAAGATAAGTAGGTTCCCAATGACAAGTTATCTGTTAAAGTCAGAAAGCTTACTGTAGATGTATAAAGCAGTCCCTAAATTAAAACAATATACATGGGCGAGCATCTTTGGGCTGTCGTATAGGCAACTGTTTAGAGAGACAAGCTTACACGGAACCTTTTAGCACTTCAACTTTGCTGTTTTGTGTGTTGTCTTACAACTCACTTTCTGAATTTTCAAGACAGTGTTCACTAAAATATTATTTTAATGATATTTGTAGGTCAGGCAACAGAATAGCAGAGCTTTCATATGCTATCACTTTGGAAGACTACGGGCTCGTGAAAATGCAAGAAGTTCTGGTGTCAGATTCTTCTCAAGTAAATTTTACATAAATATTATCTTTTTTCCTTGACTGCTTCTTTGAAAAGTTGGGTTTCCAGTTAAAAACCCACTGTTATTATATCAGTGTGTAGGTGCTGGTCAACAACAGTATGTCCCTCACACTCAGCCTCGTTGTGTCCCAGAAGACCATTCAGAACCTCGAGAAACTCTTGAATACAAAGCAGCACTGGAGTTAGAAATGTGGAAGGAAATGCAAGAGGACATTTTTGAAAATCAGGTTTTTAGTCTTTCTGTTTATTTTCTAAACTGCGTGACTGCCAGAGAAGCTTTAGCAGAATTGGTGAGAGCAATATTGACTGCATGTTTCTTAAACTTTGCCACTGTTTCAAATAAGAATGACGCTTTCCTCCTATAGAATATTAAAACTTTAGATGTACGCAAGTATCTTCCATACTCTTAAGGAAGAAGTTAATTATTTTCTGCTAAGTGACTGAAGTAGGTGCTAGGTAGCAAAATACAGAATACTCCCTTCACAATTTCCCCTTACTGTTTATGACGTACAGTAGATACTGAAGATACAGATTGCTGTGTTTCTACTCTAGAAGTCATTCTAAGTGTTCTTAGAGTCACATACTTCTTTTTAAAAGATACTAAGAATCTAGTGTCCTAACTTGTTAGGATATTTTTTGTCAAATTTGGGCTTACTTTGCATTTTACACTTCAGGGTAAGAAATATCTTTCATTGTCAATCATACCTTGAGTTATATAAGTCAGTGTACAAAACTTAGTTTATAATTCTTTTGCTTCAAAGCTTAGTTCTATACTCTCTCCTTTAAAGTTGCACTTCCTAAAATTTTGATTTGGTTTTCTGGTTTGGTGTTTTCATTCCTTTTTTTGCCTTTAAAAGCTTAAAAAGAAGGAAATGGCCCACATGCAGGCACTCGCAGAAGAATGGAAGAAAAGAGATAGAGAGAGAGAAGCATTAGTTAAGAAAAAGGTAAGGAAACTTGTTCTTATACTTGCTGAAAGTCTCATTATAAATCACATCACTATAAAACAAGATATTTGGTACTTATAAAGGATCTGTGATTAGTCCTCACTCCTACTGGTATGCATGCATCTAGTCTACAACTGTGCAAAAAATTAAAAGCAGTCCTTAATCATAAAATACTTGTTAGAAATCCTTTAGGTTAGCTTGATATCTTTAGCAGCTTTTTAACTTTAATTGCCTTTCATTTGCATGATCGAAAAGCACTTCTACAGCCTGGCTGTGTGTAGTAATCCGTTAGCCTTTATTGTATTGGATTGAAAAAGCTCTTCATCGTGATTTCTTCCTTTGGAGCTTGAGATTTTTTTATATGTAAATTTCCAAACAAAAATGGTCACTATTTAATACCACAGCAAGAGTAAATTCTTTGTCTGCCTAAAACATATTTTTATTGCAAGAAAAAAATGCCTTTTTTTTTCTTTTAGGTAGCCGAATACACTGTTTTGGAAGAAAAACTTCAGAAAACACTGAGTGATCTAGATAAACGAGAACGACAGCTTTTTAGTGATGAATCAGAGGTAAAAAGTGTTTGGTCATTTTAAACAATGCTATTGCATATTTCTAAAGGTTTGAGTTTTCATATAGAGACAATTGTGACCTATGTATAAGAACTGAAATAGCAGCATTCATACTGATACATAGAGGAGCCCTAATAATTTAAGCCAAGTTTCATTACAAGTACACTTTTTTACTGAAATGGAAATTCAGTAAACTTTTAAATGACTTTTTAGAATTACAGGACTGTAAATTTTCTATTCTGGACAGAATTAGAGTGTTAGTGGAGACAATTATATAACAATTATCGTATCTCAATTTTAAGTTTAGTACTAGTCAGGTGCACATTGTACATGTGTACAAGAATGCCTTACTTAAACAGTAATTGCTAGATTAACCATTGAAATAGGAGATGGTGACAAGGAGAGCTGGGAGAAACAGCAATTGTCCTATTCTGTTCTCCAGCAATTTGACAGAATTGCTATTTTATTTTTTTAAAGTGACAGGGCCAAAGAACATGCAAGAGAAAACAGTTTTTTCTGGAAACCATTTTTTTCTAGAAACCATTGGTTCTAGATCTCACTGAACATCCCCAAGATGAGGAAATAGGGTGTGAGTCCTCAGGGAAGCTAGTCATATGAAAAGAGAAGGAAAGAAAATAAACTGCCTATTTTTGTACTTCAGAACAAACTTACAATTAGGTGGGTAAACTGCTGTGGCAATTTAGCAGTCCAGCAAAAACTCCCTCTTTCCTCCTGTAGCTCAGATTAATCTTTTTATCATGTGAATACCTGCTGTGCTTGTGAACAAAGTTAAGAAAGCTCCCAACACAGGGACTGGCTAGCTGAGGCTGTGTCTATACCCCTCAAGATGCAGTTTGTTCTGCAAATAGTGTCTGACTTTACCTTCAACATCTATGCAAAAAATCTGGTGATTAGGTTTTGCTGAATGCATTTCAGTCTGAGTTAAAGTATTTATTTTGAATCTCATACATGTTTGTCTCAAAACTAGCTTTAAATTTAGTGAGATTCTGACCTGAGAGTGTAGAGACAACAAAAATCAGTGGATTCCAAAAGTGTCTAGACAAAATGATGCAGGGTTCATTTAGCTATTGCACAGTTTGAGAAATGGGTTGTTTGGAGAGGTTTCTATTCAGCTAGCAGTTATCTGGGCCAGTAATGCCTTTCCAGAAAGTTCAAACATGTCAAGGACTGTTTTCCTGTTTAGCTCAATGAGAAATTCTCTCAATATGCTCAGTTTGAGTACAGTCTTACTGATCTAAAGGTATCTTGGCTGTAGCTGTAACTTTACTGTTTCTGCAGTGAAGGGGTATATTTAACTTTTTAGTTTGTAGTAGAAAGTTGCATTTGGGATTGCTAAAGGCAAATTTCATGTAGAAAGTACAATAGAGATAGCTCTGTTTTTACAGTAGTCAAGCAAGAGTATATTTGTAGCCCAAATGTAGTAATTTGCAGGTCATTAGTCAAACTGAAAGCCAATAAAAGAGTATGTAGCAAACATAGATAACAACAGAATTTCTGTTGTTTAATTTCTAAAATGGGTAACAGGTTGTTTGGTTTTTTTTTTATGAATAGTAGTAACAGTTGTAAGAAGGGCTCTTAAAATAAAGCTTTTGCACCTATGCATTAATACAAACATGTTTCACTCTTAAGCTTAAAGGACTAAAGAAGGAGTTGCAAGCAGAGCATGAACGAAATCTGCAGGAGCTACAGGATTCTGTGCGGCGAGCCAGAGAAGAATGTTCACACCAGGTTGAGCTGGAAAGATCAAAAATCAAACAGCTGGAAGAAGACAAGCTTCGCTTACAGCAGCAGGTAAGTACGCTTAAACTTTCTGCCTCAACCCCTTACTTATTTAAGTAGGAATTTTTTTAAAGTATGTATACTAATTTGAGCAATGGTTTTGAGGCAAGCGCATTCTGGCAACTTCGTAATAAACACTTCATCTCTGTTGTTCAGGGAGCTACATGCTGGGATCCATCTCTGTCAGTCTTGCTCAGTAGTAGGCCCAATTTGCAGTGCAGTGGTTATAGCGTGGTGGGTTTTTTTAACGCTGAAAATCAAACATACACTACCTCAAGTATACATTGCATGTAGAACCTGAACAGCAGCATACGTTTCAGTAACTTAATAAATTCTTAGCAATTAACACCTAGCAAAACATCTAGGTAGCTTGACTACGAAGTCTGCTTTATTCTTCCATTGCGAAAGAGTATTTCTATTATCCTTGAGCGAGAGATTATCTTGTTATTGTGATCTTCTATTCTGAAAATAGTAGTTTCATTAAACCAAGAAAACTTAGACCATGTTGGTTTTGTCCTGTAAGCTAGCTTTTGCACTAACCACAAGGCTAGTCTGGCTATTTTTCTTGACCGTTAGAGCATACTATAAAATTCTAAAAGTTAGTACTAGGTTTTTTGAGCATTTGCAATATTACATGCTTAACTTGTTCTTAAGTAGATTAAATCTTAGTAATGTGTAAGTGTTTTTCAAAGTACTTAGTTTATGTAGATGAATTACTTGCTTTGGTGCTTTCTATTTCTGATATGCGATAGTGATAATCCCACAATAGATTTGACTAATTGAAGAACTGTATCAGCCAAAGGCATATTTTTGTGTTAGAAGTTGTGCTGGGATTTTGTTAGTTTTTTTTTTAATTTGGTATTAAACACTGTTATTAACCTACTTCTTTTCACATCAGTGTATGTTAACCACAGTACAGTGAATTTGTTAAATACAGCTAATACAAAAAATGCTGCTAATATCAAAGATACTAATCTTGGCTGTTCTAGTGACCAATCACTGAATTGAGCTGAGCAGTTTCAAACTGCAGAATGCAATCCACTTCAAAGTGATAAGTGGATCACTTCTGCATCATAGATGTGTTGTTGGCAGCTACTGCTGTATCTGTCCAGACAAGATAGCCAATAGTTCTTCAGACTCAAGCAGCCAAATGCCACCACCTAGGAGTCATCTTCCAAATTCGTTCTTCTTTTTCCCACTGACTTTTTAGCTAGGTTGCAATACCATCACTTTATTTTTCTATTTAGAACAGACATGCTGTATCAGACCAAAGATCCCGTTATCTCAGCATTCTGTTGCAACAATGGTTGGATTTAAAGGGCAAGCAAATAAGAAACGGGACAATGAGAAAATACAATTTTGGTATATCCAGCAATACTATTAAGAGGTACATGTATCCTCAGCCAGTGGCAGCATTTTATATTTACTAGCCATCAGTGAAAGTATTTTTCATGAACTCATCTGATCCCTTTGAAAAAAGTATTTGTTTTTAGCATTGCAACATCCTGTGGCAGTGAGTTGTGAAACTTTAATTACGTGTTGTGTATTGAAAAATTGTTCATTTTAAACTTCTTGCTTAATAATTATGAAGAATCCTTTGGTGCCTGTGCTACATACCACTCCTTATTGCTTAGGTGTCTGTCATACTGTCTGTCTTCCAAGCGCAAGCCCCGCTATGTTTTTGTCTTGCTTCGTATGAAGGCCGTTGCTTCCTGCTGATCATGCTGGCTGTGTTTCTCTGTGCTGTTCCTGCTGTTTTGGATTTCTCTTGTGCTTCAGTATGAGGCAGTTGTTACTGCTTGTTCTGCATAAGACAAAATTTTTGCTGGGGGTGGGATGTAGAATGTTGCGGCATAAATTTTAATAGTTCTGAACAATATGCTTTGACTTGTTACTTACCTTTTAAGAACATGTGTCAGTACACAATTTTCATACTTGAACTGTAGAGTTCTCTAAAAGTCTACCTTGTTTGAAAGTAAACCCCACTATGTGCAAGAGAAGATCCTTGAAGCATCCACCTTGAAGAACATCACTCTTACTTCCTCCATAAGGAACTTGTGCTTTACTTGTATGATTTCTGCAGTTCCCTGACAGTCCACAACCTGAGGTCTCATGAGAAATAGTTTTTGAAACTGTTTTGAGAACCAAACAAGAAATGAAACATTATTGTAGAAGTTCTAGGGATTTTTCATAGCTAAAGAAATGAGTTAGTTTTTGTCATCAGCATCTTGTCTGTATGTCTGCTCTAAAAATAAATCAGTAAAAATGGAAAAGTGACAAACAATATCTTTTGTCAAAGTTGGCTATTGTGGTTATATGTGAAAAGTGAATGCAGTGAACTGAATTTTTATATGGTTCTTTAGGAAGCATCTTTGCTTTCTTACATCAATTCTGTAAAAATAATACCTACAAAAAGTGAAATTGTGGAAGAAAAATAGACATGACCCAATTAGGACATCCAAAGAATTAAAATATTGATATACTAATAGAAGAAGCTGTAGGTTTTGAAACAGAAATGAGTTCTCTGATGTATTTTCACCCGGTATTCTAAACTGTTGGATACAATTCATGGAAATATTTGGATCAACTAGTTGGACATAAATACAAGTGCAGCATTTGAGATCGTATTCTGTGATGGAATGTGCCAGTTCTGTCAGGTGTATTAAGGTATTTACAGTTGAATAATACTTAACAGAAGAATAAGTTGCTCTTAGAAAACATCTTATAAAAATTTTTTAATATTTTTAATATGCTATAATGAAAAAAGTTAAACATTTGACTTGCTTGGTTTCTTTGTGGCAAAGTAAATGTGTATTGGTGTTGTTTAAATTACCCATTTTAAGATGAAAAGCAAAGCGCTCTCATTGTAAAGTCTTCATGAAACTGTGGAAGTACACAGTGAGGGCAGAGGTATATAGCATTAAGTCATTAGTCACTGAAGTCTCTCTACTTCAGCCTTTCTTCCAAATCATTATTTGGCTGTACAAAGTATTAGTTGTTTCCTCTTCCAGACATGCCTAAACAAGTTATGCCGGTGTAATTGAGTAAGTAATAAAACTTCGTATAATAGATAACATTGTTGGCTTTCTGTAAAAGATGTGTGTAAATCTAAATAGTTTTGTTTTCTTGTTTCTTCTGCAAGTTGTTTTAGAAATGTGAACAGTGTTTATAAATCTTGATCTTCCACATATGAGGACAGACTTGTTTTTTCTTTCCAGTACTGAGCAAAGATCCTTGTTTAAATTCTTTCTATTAAAATCTTGCTGTATGCCATCATCAAGAAGTCATTAATTATGAATATGTAGCTTTCAGTGTCTGTTTTATATCAGATAATTGACACTAAGATAAGTTCTGTAACCTAACTCTTTGTCTGTGAATGAATTTTTCTGCTAACTTGCATTATATCTTGATATCTTTAATGTAGCTTTATGAAGCAGAAAATAAGCATAAAATCTTGGAGAAGGAGTTCCAGCAATACAAAGAACAGCAAAGTAGCAAACCAGAAATCCAGCTACAATCTGAAATAAATCTTCTCACTTTAGAAAAGGTATTTTAGATTTTTCTAGTCTCTAAAGACTGTCACTATGGTCCATTCACTGATAACGGAGATGCAGAATAATCTTGCATGATAAACTGGTTAATTTGTCCATTTTGTTTTACTTTTTCCAACAATTTCTTCAGACTTTAAATATTTAGACACAAATAAGGCCAACAGTGGCCTTATTTCTATAGAGGAAGCAGTAGTGTTAGAAGCTAAGGCAGGAAAAAAACTAACCTATTTAAATTGCTGACATCATGATTTCTGCTGGGGTGTCTGAGCATTCTGTTTATAAAACTAAATAGAGATCAAGATGTTCTTGTGAAGATTAATTTAGACGGTATTCCATTATGTGCATTGTTTCTGGGGGGAAGTATTTCTGAAAAGAGAATGTGTTACTTACCAGTGGAATGAAATCACTGTGATAAGTTGATTTCTTAGAAACCATATGTGCCTTTAGTAAAGGATATTTTGCTTAATTTAAACCACAGATATAGACATTATATGCTTAGAATTATTGTGAGGTTTGATTGCAAATTGACCGAATAAGCTGAAAAAAAAATTGGACCAGGCTTCTTGACACAAAATGCACTCAGTTACATGGTCAGTCTGCATATTACTGTATGCTTGAATAACTTCTAATAATGCAAGGAAATGATTCAAAGTATGTTTCTGTCTCTACAAACTTTCTAAACACTTAGCTTAAATATTTTTAGATTTCATATTTTTGTTAGGTTAAAAAAATCAGTGCTTTAAGATCTTCACAAATTTAATGGTAAATAATTTTTGTGTGATTAAAAGAAAATATCGCTCCCTCAGGGTTCTTAATTAAAAATGCTTCATTTTTTCACATTACTGTGTTCTGTGTGTTTCATGAGTGTTTTCATTTGCCTTTTAATACTAAACTTCTTTGCACAGAATACAATGAACTTTTAGTGTGTAAAATTTTGTAAAGATGAATTTTGATAGTAAGATCAGATTCACACTAGATAACATAGATTTCAAAGAGTGGTTTGAACAGATGTCTCTTTCAGAGAAAATAACATAGCACATATCTTCCATCAGCTGCAGGAAAGAAAAAAATTTAAACACCTCTTAAAGGCAAGATTTATCCCTCAGTGTTTCAGTTAAATTAGTGCTTATAACCTTACTTTGGGGAAAAAAGGGGGGGAGGGGATTGCTAATTTGAGAATCTTATATTTAAGGGCTACATCAGCAGATTTAGTGCTAAAAACTAATTTTTTTCTTTTTGTATAGACAGCTATCCAATAAAAATAAGGCTATATTTTAAACAAAATGTTCATGTGCCATAATATTTATGCTATATTATATAACAGCTTTAGATGATGTTGTATGTTACACTACATAAACACTTTTCTTAAACCGGACCCTTTGTATATATACATCTTTCGGTGATTGTTACTGCTGTTATTGCTTCAGCTGATATGATTTTAATTGCTTTTAGGTTGAACTTGAAAGAAAGTTAGAGTCAGCTACCAAGTCAAAGCTCCACTACAAACAACAATGGACAAGGTCTTTGAAAGAACTTGCAAGGTCTAAAAAGGTATGCCAGTTTTCTCTTGTCATATAAGACAAACAAGTTAATGTAGCGTTGGAAGCTACTTAGTAATTAGTGTTAACTACTGTCAGTTTTCATTTTATTAGTGTTTGTCTTTGCAAAATTAAAGCTCCAAGCTATGATTTTTACAAAAATGAGAACAGCAAAACTGGTTTGAATTTGAAATTGAACTGGGGAAACACCAAGGCTCAGGTCTGCAAAGAGAGTTGGCATAGCTGAAAGCAGGCATGATTCAAAAAGAAGTTTTATTAATATCATTCCCAATAATGTTCAGTCGGCACTTCCAGAGAAAATACTTTGTTCCTGTCCCAGCCATCTTGGTCAGTTACAGTCCTAAGTGTTGTGTATTTTCATTGTAATATGGAAAGTAGTAAGAAATAAGTCTTAGCTTTTAGAAACAGTGGTTTCCGGTTTGATGAATGCTGTAAAATGAAGTAAAATTGCAGAAAACTTAAACTGGAAATGAAACTGTCTCCCTCTTTTGGAAATCCTAATCTCACACTGATGGCCACTGGCCACTGGCATGGTTTGTTAAAACACAGCAGTAAAAGAGCTCGTGTGTGTATATATATAGTCATACACATGACTTGAAAGTACTCTGTTCAAACTTGCAGGAGTAGCAGCTTCATCCTCACTGAATCTATATGTCTCTGGTGTTGCTTTTTTTGTCATCGCCTGTCTTGCATGAATTACAGTAAATATTAGCTAAACAGTATACTCAATGGCAAGCATTTCCATTGGCCTTGACAAACGAATTAGTAAATCATTAATCCCTGTTACTGAACAAACCTTGACACAGACATAAAGTTTCAGAATTCAAGTTTAGTAAATGGTTTTTATTACCTGTATTCACACCTACTTTCTGCTTGAGAAAATGTTGTGGTTTTTTTTTTTTAAGGAAGTTCCTACTTCACTCTTACTGCTAGAGTATTCAGGTTTTGGAGAGTAGGAAGCTAAGCTCACTCTCTCCTAATTGATAATTACCTTTTTTTAGTCTGTATTTATCTTTGAAGAGAGTAAATGTGCTATATAATCACTATTCATAATTAAAAACTTATCTTTATTTGCTTTCTTCAAATTGGTCCTTCTTTGCCTAGTGATAAAAGGAGACATGAATTCTCATCTCCAGTTTCTGAAACATCCATGCTTGACAAGGTGATAGAAGGACATTATTTCTCTGACTAAGATTGCTTCAGCAGCCATAAAATGTCCAGGATACTTTTCCTTACTGACATATTTAAAAATTCCTGTAGAAGAAAACGGAAGACTGTTGGTTGCCAGATTAACACTCGTGTATACCACTATAAGGTTTTTATTATAAATTCTGTCACCGTACACCTGACAATTTGAATTTAGTAACAGATGTAGATGGTTTCAGGTGATGCTTTTGCTGAAAGTCTGAACCGTAAAATAAGTTGGCATGTACAGTGAATTATGCTTTGTAAAACTTCTACTACAGAACAAACTCTTTCAAAGTAACTTCTTGTGGTTTTTATACTCCCATGCTTCATTGTACACTTAGTCTATTGATAAAGGATTTAAGTGACTTAAAAGAGACAAATAAAAGTTGAAGCAGAGCTGATCAAAAACCATTTACCATGTTTTAAATATAAATTTGGAAACTGTTGCTTCAGGAATTCTAGATTTGCTTTAGTTCGGACGATTTGTGCAATTGTGCATAGTTTGACCAATTTCTTGTTTAAATTGGATTAGTACCATGTTAATTTTGCATTGCCTCTGGTGAATAGCCACAGGGCTGTAATCTGTGCCAGTAATTTGTCACACCAAAGCTCTCTAGAGAACTATACAAAACATTTGTGTAGTGAGGATTAGACGCTGAAAGCCATATCTTAGATTGTTAATAAATGTTAATGACAAAACCCAGCTGGTAAGTCTTGGAAATGAGATCTAATGCTTTGTGCCCATTGCCAAAAAAATGTTTAAACAGAGATTTCCATTACTCAAAGGTGACCTAGTACAGTCAATTTGTGAATTAAAGAAGCATGATCTACAGGCTAAGCATTTAGTAAAATGCTCTTCTGATTTGCAACCATAAAAGTCAATGTTTCCTTAATTAAAACGTTTCCTTTTACTTTGGAACTAGTTCTTAGCACACATCTGTGATGGTTTTATGTTTTGCAGAATATGAGTTATGCAGGACATAACATAGAAAAGTAGGGGACTGTTAATAGAAAATGCGTTAAACTTCTTCATGTCTAGGACTTTGAATGCTAAACACAGTGCCAGCGGTAACCAAAAAAAGACCTAAAGTACATGAGGACACATATACATCATGCCTACCTGTGCTTAACAAAATACAGAAGTTAGCTGAATTTCACTCAGCTTTAAAAACTGTGTTTAAAATAGACTTCACCCAGCTTACTTTTCTTCCCTCTTTGTTACTTGGTGCAAGTCTCTGTTAATACTTCATTTATTATACCCCTGTTCAGTTTTAGGAAGACAAAAATGTCAACAAGTTAGCTATGTATCTGTGCACCCAGGTAGATTTTATCATTTCCAGAGGTTTCAGAAACTGTCTTGCAAAGTTTGACTGGGAGATCTCAATACTACACAAATGAGACTTCCATAGTTTTTATATATGTGACCATTATTTCTGAGAGCAATCAAACAATTTACACAAAACTATGTACATACTTCCAGAGATCTTAGGTGCTAAATTCAGTACCTGTGGAAGTGCAAGAAACAATGTATCAAAGCAAAAATCAAAGCTGGCAGAAATGCCATTTTTTGGCTGTTGATAATCGCTGCTGTAACCTAGAAAACCAAAAGCTCAAAATGCACATGCATACATTATCCAGTGTTCTGGGAGAAATATTTAAGTCTTTTAATGTTTTTTTTGCCCTACAGATCTCTTAAAACCAGTGCTGACGTGTTTGTTTAAAACAACATAGACCATCATGGCTGGCTGACATTCACTCTGTCTTGTCCAGTGTCTTGCTTATCCACTCAGTAATTAATTTGATTAATTTATAAGTAATTTAGCCAAGGATGGGATGTAAATCTTTGCTTTTTTTTTTTTTAAAAAAAGCACACCAAAAAAAACCCCAAACAGTTGGAGATCCAAGTCTTGGTTAAAAACTGTGTCTTGAAACCATCCAGGCCCTCCTACTGACTTGTCAGCTCTGGGTTATTTTCAGAAAACTTTACTTGAGTTCCTTAGCTTCAATCGTAAGTTTTTCCCACAGACTTACATGGTATGTGTGAGTGGGAGAGTGAATAGTGGCTGCTATTTAGCCATTGTTTAGTCTAGTGTATGTATGTTTACATCTCCCTTTTGGATTTATAGGCAGCTATGGCAAAATAAAGATTGTGCTTCCTTGATTGAAGAGCCTCTTAACTAGAGCACCTGGCAGCACACAGGGATTTTTTTTATGATCTGATTGTAATTGAAATTTTGAGGGTGTTTTTGTTACTGGTTAATTTTTATTTAATGCTTGTATTCCTGTAGTAAGGTAGGTTTCAAAACATGATTGAAGTTGCCACCAGCCACCATGCAAGCTCCTAAAGCGGTATTCTATGTCTGAAGCACTGTGTTAGAGATGCAAACTAATAAAGAAAAGTAGTAAAACATTGAAGTAAATGATCTGGTAACTAGTATGCAACTTTGCATTGGATTTGATTTTGTTTATGGGATTGTAAGAGGAGGATGGCAAAATACCAAATTAAGAAGAGAAGGGAATATTGGTGATGTTTCACTGGGTGGGGGGAAGAAGGAAAGAAAATGAGCAAAAGGAATAGCATGACTAGCAGTGCTGAGAAAGTAGTGGAGGAGGGTGTACCTAGGCTAACTAAGAGTATTTTGCAAAAATAATTTTCAGAGTAATCTGCATATGATACTTCTGGTTCACCTTTGGTTGCCTCCCTATGGGATAGTGGCTGATGATAATTAGGTGGTGATGCAAGAGTAAAGTTTCTAAGTGTTCTGAGTTTCTAGTGGGCCTTATCTATCCACAAAGTTGCCTTTAGTACAGCAGCTGATGATTCCGGAGTATTTCCTTACCTGAAATCTAAAAATGCAAAATTCTACAAGTTTAAAAGTTCTAATAGTTCTTACTGAGGCTTAAAACAGCCTGACTGGATGCAATAAGCATCTGGGAATAAATCTGAAATGTTCCTTATTTCAGTGTATATTATGGGTGTGTATTCTCTGGAAATAAAGTATGTCAGAAGGTCTTGACTGAGAAATTTTAAGGGTGTGAGTGAGTATGTATGTATAAACTTGTGTGCCCTGAGGTACACTTAAATACTTTGTATTCAATTATGATTTAGTTTTTATGTGTACACAGAATAAAATGAACATGTTAGAAGTGAGTTTGGAAATGCTGGACTTTGCTTTATTAGTACTATAAATGTGTGGAAGTGTTTTATTAATACTGTTTTTCTGTTTTTGGAAGATCTTGCAGTAAATTCTGCTACATTTCAAGTACTACTATGCAGTAGTGTTTAGTTTCTTCTCTGTTTAAAAAAAAAAAAGTGCTTGTTGCCCAATGGATTGTTAAACTGTGATGGAAAAGTGGATTTAATACCTGAATGTCTTGGATAAAGTGGTACCAGTTTCATCACTGTGATGAATAAGAAATCCTTCCTTCTGTCTCATCATAACAAGACAGTCTTTTTATGGTCCCTCAACATAACAGAATTGTATATAAATTAATTCAAAGTCAGCATGCCTCACTTCTTATCAAACAATTGTTGTAAATTCTTTGCCATCTTCTTGTATTGATGTATTATTAGGAAATGGGTTTCTGCTGCTCTGCTATGAATGGTATACATAGAGCAAATTTGCTGTTATGCACCCTATAAATTGTTATGACAGACTTTTAAAGGAGTCAAAGACTAATGTTGGGAAAGACATTTGAAAATCAGAGTATGAAGTGTGTAACTTAAATTACATACAGGATCCATCACAAGGGAATCTACAAAATCCCTTCTCACTTGCATTCCTGTCTCTTTTTCCAGGTTGGACTGTCTTAAACGGAACGCTAGGGAAATCTTGCCTCAGAAAATGTTCATTTTTATTTTTTTAAATTTAATATTATTTTGCTTAAATGTCTTCATTCAGGGTCATGACATGGCACGCTATAGAAATTCTTGACTTTCACTGTTACAGAACTAAAATTAATCTTGTCTTTTCCCTCACCCCTCCCAAACAAGGAAATGCCAAATATTTGTCATATTTACATCACAGTTGTATTAGTAATAAAATTAAATTTCTAATCACGTTTATCTGAAAGGAAGTCCTACCCAACATTAACTGGGAGACAAAATGTACTTGTAAGATTTTTTTTTTTTCTCCTCGATGAAGAACAGGAGAACTTAGCACTACATATATTCAAACTTACTTCCCTACAAATCTAGGGATATTATCATAGAATTGTAGAATGGTTTAGGTTGGAAGGGACCTTAAAAATCATTCAGTTCCGGCCCCCCTGCCATGGGCAGGGACACCTCGCACTACACCAGGTTGCTCAAAGCCCCACCCAGCCTAGCCTTGAACACCTCCAAGGATGGGGTAGCCACAGCTTCTCTGGGCAGCCCGTTCCAGTGCCATGATCCTAAGCGACGAACGTGCTCACTATGACACTGATCTTTTTTTTTTTTGTTTAATATTTTTTCATAGACATTTTTACCAGAAAAACATAAAGGAACAAGAACTGAACAAAGGATTCTTCAGGAAAGCCTTGCTTTTATTACAGCTCTCCTTCACTCTTCCATCATTCTGGCTTTTTTGTCCTTTCTTGGTTTCATTAAACATCACTAAAGGTGTTTCTTAATCAAAAAACCGTATGGTTCTGAAACTAAGTAGTTCAGTGAGGGCATAAAAGGACCGAGGTATTAAATGAGATCCCTTCTGATCAACAGGAAGTGTTAGGAATCTTCTGTCTTCTTCCTGGTGTGATTGAGCTTTGGACTTTGTTCTGTTAGCTTTCAGTATATATACTTCTTCTAATGTATACTTTCCTTTCAGTGTGTTTAAAATGCCTTTTTTTCAATCAGATTGTTATTGTGAGCATGTTGCTGATCTATTGAAGTCTTGCTGTGCTAGTAATAAGGGCTACTCTGTTTTGCATTAGTTTTCCAGTATTTAGTTGTCAGGTCATGGTTGCCCAACATACCTTCAAAAGAGTTACTGAGATACACAAATTTGACAGTCTTACATTAATACTGTGGCTTCTCATGACAGTAGTCCTAGGTTAAAATGGGAAAATTAGAACATGAATAAACTGAACTGCAGAGCAAGGAGATTTTTTTTTTTCCAAAGTTAATCCTTTCCTCACCATCTGCAACAATGCATTTGACTGAAGCTAATCATATCTACAAATCTTCATAGGTGGAAAGGCTAGAAAAGGAGATAATGGCAGTTACAAGTCCTCTCTTCTGTGGAACATTTAGATTTTGCCATCATCTAAGAGGAAGATGTCAGCCTCATCCTGCACAGTAATGAGGTGTTTTTTTCCTACAGATGACAGTTTGCTTGTAAATTGCATTTTTATATAGTTTATTGCATAGCCTCCAAGACTCTTACCACTGTTAGATAATGTCAACAGGGAAACCAGGTTGTACTAGACAGATTAATTCTAAAACCAGAACTTGCTTAGTCAGGCTGCACTGTCTCTACTACAGGAATATGTATAGCAAGTTTCTTCAGACTTGTTGTCTAATCAGGAAAAGTAGCTAGTCACCAGACTGAATTATTAGATTCTGTACCTGTAGAGACAGACAAGTAGAAATTTCTAGACTTGTTCTTCATCTACAGGGCAACAACTCCTCTCTTGAGGCTAAATAGAGCTTTACAAAGGAGATTTAACACACTTGAAATTTTAGGTCCCACGTTTGCCTTAAGGTAGTAATCTTAACTAATTTTTTTTTTTCTTAAACACAGCAGTATTTTAACTTGCTTTATTTTGAAAAGGATTTAACTTAGGAGAGCGAATGAGAGCACCAAGAACAGTGATGGTTTCAAAGAAGAAGATATTAGCCTGTCCTCATACTGCTAGATTTTGGGTAACTGAGATAATCAGATTTGCTGTCCATTTACTTACTATTTACATTTATTTACTAGTACTATTACTTGTACTAGAACTTAAGTTGTACTGTTTTTATACCAACCTATTTGAGACTAGATAATATTCAGCACTTTATCTTACTGCCTGCATTTAGTAAAGCAAGTAAGATAAGTACAACTATCAAAATAGTTAAGATAATTCCATTTCTCCTCATAGCTCATTGTATACTTGAAATTTGGCTTTACTGTTTGGATGCTGTTGCCTATCCAGATATCTGGAAACCAGAGAATACCATTATGATATTTGCTGCAGCTTCATTTAAAAAAAAACAATGCCCTCTGTCTTTTATTTGTTAAGTATTACTGTTGAAGTATTTATCTGTTGTATTTTAAAAAATGCTAAGGTCTATCTTAATTCAAAACATTCTGTGATTAAGAAGCTCCTAACCTGTCTGGTACATTGCTTAAGTGATTAACTTCCACTGTTTTAATAACTTGAATCATATCTCTAGTTGGAATTTACCTAGTTTTGACTTTCAGCCAGTGCTTTTCATTGAGCGGGGAAAAAAAAAAAAACAAACTACCTAACTGATGTGAAGTATCAGTCTAGCCCATATAGAAGCCAGCAGTAGATGCACAAGATCTAGAAACACGGCATGGGTATTTCTGAGTATCTTCCAGCTGCCCTTAGTCAATTAGTTTAAGGTCACGTTTAACAGATGTCAAGGAATGTATTCTTAATTTATCTGTTTCCTTTTCAGACTAATTCCTATTTATGTCCCCATAATATCCCGCTCTTTCACATACACTTTTTCCCTGCTGAATAGGTTTGTATTGGCAACAGACTGTTTTTTCCAGAATTACTTCCTCTTTTATGAATGTATCAAAGAGTAGGTTCTTGTGGAGTCCACTGTTACCTTCTTGCTATTGTGGAAATGATCAGTTGCTATCCTTTCTCTGGTCTTCTAAACCCTGAATCTGAGGACTTTCTCCATGACAGCTTAGTTTTGTGACTAGTTGTAGGTGGTTTCTTTGGTCTGGTGTTTTGTTGGTTTCCTGGGGGTGTTTTTTGAAGACTAGTTGGAAGAGTGACTCTTTCTACAAAAGCTGGATTCATTCTTCCTGGTGTACCTGCATATCCTGTTAGTTTTGGTTTTAGTTATGGTTCCAACCAGTTTGGGCACCGTGGAAGTAAGTCCTGCTGGGAGTTCCTGGATATTCCTAAGGCCTCTGTTTAAAAGAAAGAATAAAATAAAAAATAAGGAAGTAGTTATTCCTGTGGTGTCAACACTAATTTTAGTGATGCTAACACCAAGACTACCATGTCCAGTTAGTCTTGTGACTTTGTGTTTGAATTTCCCCAGAACGCCCAAAAACTCTTGGATAAATATCAGCTGGCTGTAGTGACTCGTTAATATTTGCTATATCTATTTCAAATCATAGAATTGTCTAGGTTGGAAGAGACCCTTGGGATCATCAAGTCCAACCATCTACCCTACTCTACAAAGTTCTCCCCTACACCATATCCCCCAACACCACATCTAAAGGTCTCTTAAACACATCCAGGGATGGTGACTCAACCACCTCCCTGGGCAGTCTATTCCAATGCCCAACCACCCTTTCTGTGAAAAATTCTTTCCTAATGTTCAGTCTAAACCTACCCTGTTGGAGCTTGAAGCCATTCCCTCTTGTTCTGTCATTAATTACCTGTGAGAAGAGACCAGCACCAACCTCTCTACAGGGTCCTTTCAAATAGTTGTAGAGAGTGATGAGGTCTCCCCTCAGCCTCCTCTTCCTCAAACTAAACAGTCCCAGCTCCTTCAACCGCTCTTCATATGATTTGTCTGCTAGGCCCTTCACCAGTTTCATTGCCCTCCTCTGCACTCGCTCCAGCACCTCGATATCTCTCTTGTATTGCGGTGCCCAAAACTGGACACAATACTCGAGGTGTGGCCTCACCAGTGCTGAGTACAGGGGCACAATCACCTCCCTACTTCTGCTGGCCACGCTATTTCTAATACAAGCCAGGATGCCGTTGGCTTTCTTGGCCACCTGGGCACACTGCCGGCTCATATTCAGCCGCTTGTCAATTAGAACCCCCAGGTCTCTTTCTGCCAGGCAGCTTTCCAGCCACACCTCCCCAAGCCTGTAGCGCTGCATGGGGTTATTGTGCCCTTGTTGAAACTCATACCATTGATGTTGGCCCAGTGATCCAATCTATCTAAGTCTCTCTGTAGAGCTTCCCTGTCCTCCTGGGAATGAACACTCCTGCTTAACTTGGTGTCATCTGCAGACTTGCTGATGATACACCCTATGTCCTTATCAAGATCATCAATAAAGACGTTGAACAAAAATGGTCCCAACACTGAGCCCTGAGGCACACCACTTGTGATCGGCCGCCAGCTGGATTTAAATCCATTGAGCACCAATGTATTTGTAGATTCCTATTATAAAACCTATTCTACTTCAGTCTGAGACTGTTCTTCAAACCTGTCCCACATAAAAAGGGTGCCTCTCACATGAGAATGTTCCTTCCCCATCAAGAGTTCACTGCAGAAGAAGGACTATGACCTTATCTTCTCAGAGTGCTTTTTTTTATGCTTCAGTCATGTCAGCTGCAGACTCATTAGCAGGATTTGTGCTTCTGGTTTTGTTCTTAATATATATCCCTTTAACAAGTTGTTCTTTAGTATTTCTGGCCTATCTCACTGCAGTTCTAACGTTTAATTTGCCTGGCTGGTGTATTGGATTTAGTATAAAAATAAAATATTTTGGGGTTACAGACATTATCTATTCACATCAACAATTAGAGTCTTTGTTAATACCAATTCCTTGCGAAATTCAGATTTTCCTATCACTTACTGATCATCAACAGGGAGTGCTTAAGATGCTGGGAACTGAGATACAGGAAATTGCCTGACTATTATTCCAAATATTATTAGGTTGACTGTATAATGAATATGCTTACACATATCTAACAAAATTATCTTTTCTTACCTCTATAATAAATATAAAACTAATTGTATTAACAATCAAATATTTCCGATGAAAGCAATGTCAAAATTACAAAGATAACCTTGCACTTCACAATGCATCTAGATCCAGGATGTTTGTGTAACCTTCTGCCTTATTTTTTAGCTACAGGAAGAAATGCTATTTTGTGTCAGATCTTCTGTCTCATTCAGAGTGTAAGACTGACTGTATTGAGTTAGTGCACAAGGTCATGTGGAAAATGACCAGGAGGAAAACAAGTGGAGAGAAGTCCACACTTCTCATTAAGGCACTTTAATGTCACCAAGTGGTAGTCAACTAAAACTGTAGTTTTGTTACAGTTTCTGTATAGACATTAAAAAAAAAAAAGTAAACTTCTGGCATGGATAGATTAATTTGGTTAAATCCACAAAGTAAGTTGTCTAGCTCTAAGCAAAACCTTAGCTAAATGTAAAGGGAAACCTGACCAGAGTTTTGTTTTCAAGGCTTAGTTTTTAACCACAAATTGCAATTTCAAAAAGTAGTTCTTGAAGCTTTGACACTAAGCACAGTGGTGCTGATGATGGAAGTTTCCTGCAGCTATCTAGCATTTTTCTGTTCCTTATTTCCAAAAAAAAGTTCTAATTTAAAATGCAGTGTAGTGAAGGAATAAATCTCGGTACCTTGAGCAGTTCCACAAGTATAAGTTTTACGTTTACCCACTTAAGGCAGAGTTTGTAAAAGGGTTCATAACACCTTTGCTGTTTTGTTAATGAGAAGATATCTGTGACTGGGCTTCAGCTGATCCAGCCTGTACAGATTTACTGCAATTGTAATAGTCCTGGTCTTACTATATTATAGGTAGCAACAACTAAGTCAATCTGTTTAACTCCTGCATTTCTAATACTGCTGGAGACTTAATTGTCGTGGCGTCATTCTT
>VZSZ01008917.1:4537-53006 GCA_013398815.1 Ibidorhyncha struthersii
GCGGCTGTAGAGCTATGCTGACACTGGAGGTTGCAGAGGAGATCAGGGAGAGGTTTCTTTAGCCCTTAGGAAGACGGCAGAACCAGTGTGCACCAGCATCGGGGAGGTGGGTGCTCTGCCCTTCCAGGGCGCCGCTGCTGCGCTGGCTCTGCCGGCTCGCCGGAGCCTGCAGGGGATGACGGTTAGGCTGAAATTTTATCCTAGCACAGAAGGGTGTTCTTGTGTGGTTGGCAGTAGAGACTTGAAAGTTCATCTGCTTTCCCCAAGAAAATCCATGGGGATTGGATTGATGGTCGTGAGATAAAGGCTTTTGTCTATAATGAGATCTTCTGAATTAGGCTGGGCTGGATAGATGACTGTAACTACAGAGCTGTATTATTGGATCTTGTATTGCTTTGTAAAATGACAATACGGGGATTATATTGCAAAGAGTCCTGATTGTCATACTCAGCTTGTTTAAATTACAATATTTACTCTAGCATATTGTTAGTTTTTTTGCAAGCTCTAGTACTCAGCTACTTTCAATTAAAGAGCTTATTTGGAGAAGCCCTCAGACTTTACACCTCCTGCGTGTACAGTAGCGTCTGTACCGTGAATGAATATCCAAGGAGTAACAGCTCTGCTCATATTTTGGAGAGCCCTGGACTTAGGTACTTGTCGACCAAAGATGGATCCTTTTTTCTTGTGCTATTGCGCACGTTTCTGGAGTGCCGCGAGTACAGCCGTCACAGCTGCACAGGCTGAGCTCTCTGCACGGTGTGTAGCTGGAGGAAGCTTCGGTGTCGTTATGAAATAGCATATATGGGCATTTACACGGTTATAGACTAATAATTGTAGCTGTTGCATCATGGATGTCTCTCTGCTCACAGGCATCAGGTTTCTAATAATACTAAATATGCTGGAGATGGATGAGGAGTATATATTTTTCTGTCAGCACTTAACCAGCTGCTGAATTCTAACTTGTACAAATAATAGCTCCTTGTTTGATGCTGTGAGCATTCTGCAATCTTTAAATTAAATCTCTTGTTAATGATGACTATCACCGGGTTCTCAGCAGTACTATTATGTAAGTTCCTTTGAAAATGTGTTTAATCCTTCAGAAACCGAACCGATGTCTGAATTCATCTAATGTAAGCACCAATGAAGTGGGATTTTGATGTCTGCCTGAATTATATGCCATAAAAATTGTCCGTGCAATGCTATTTATACATCATAACGTATCCCCTGCATTACGTGATGATCGGCGACGAGTCCAGAAAAATCAGCTGAAGGAGGGATGTTGAGAAAATGTAATGTGAAAAACGATGCTGTCAAGCTCCTTCTCCATACAAGGAGGTATTAAGCGTCGCCTTTATGGAGATGCAAAAAGTGTGACCAGGACTTCTTAAACTTGCATTTCATTTCTGTGTCATCTGAAGAGATTGTACAAGAGGACTTCTTTCGCTCTATATTTTCAGTACTCTGGGTTTGGGCCTTTTTCTCCTCTCTTTGTTGCAGTATTTTTCTCTTGTGAAGATTTGCCTGAAGCAAGAGAATGAACTGCTCAGTCTCTTAGGAATCATCACGATGAGCACTTGAGACTCTAGTAGGAAGTGAGGTTAAATTATTTGTCATCACCTTCAAATAGATCTTTTGGAAGCAAAAAATGCTCATGTCAATAAATTGCTTTTGTGTTTCATCCTTCTCCTGACATCCCAAGGTACTCCATTTCAAATTCATGGTACAAAAGTGCATTCTCTTGAAATCACTTTGTGTGCATGTGTCTCGGGTGTCAGCTTCTTCATTGCTGAAGAAAATAATGTTATTGCACGGCTCCTGAAGATCCTCAAGTTAAAAAAAATAATAATAATAAAAAAAAAAAACAAACAAAACCAACAACCTCTAAAGAGCAGGGGCATGTAAGAACAGATTTGCACATCACGGTGTGAATGGGGTTTACCTTCTGTCCTTTTTAGTGTCTCCTGACAGCATGGAGGGTTGCATGGTTTCTTGCTGCACCCGAGTTCCTATGTTGGTTCTTTCTCTTGCACCAGCCCTCGCACCCCTGAGACCCCCACAATGTCCTGACGTGGCTGGGCTGGGGGTCCAGGACTGCCCCTTTGCCAGGGGGACACGCAGCAGCAGTCTCGCTGCTTTTGTCTGTAAGAAGCTAATGACTTCTGTGGGCTTCCTTCTCTTCCAGGAATAACTAATAATTGAATTTCTATGCACCCATATATGCAGGAGCTATTCCTGAAGCACGTGGTAAAACTTTCTGCTTGGTTTCTTCAGCTAAACTTAAGAGGGGGAAATATTTGCCACACAAATGTTGAAATTGGAATTAAAATTGTCCCCATCGCTTAGGTTTACCCCTGTCTGAAAGTGGACTTGGGGTCTGATTTGCTGCTCACTGGGTTACTGCGATGGTAGTTTGATATAAACTAAGAGGGAATGCTCTGTTCAGTCAGGCCCATTCATTTGGATATTTTTTTAATTATTTTTAGTGTTGAAGTCTAAAGACTATTTGGCATATGTAAAGTATGGCAACTGCTTTGCAGGTTCTTTGCTGGTTCAAATTTGCGCTAAACTTCTAGTTGCAATAGTCTCTTTAAAAGGTAACTCAAGTCACGTTTACGTGAAGGATAGCAGCCTCTTCTAATGGTATGAATTGATGCATGTTTTCTGGGTGGGTGGTCACATTTGACTCCATACCTGGTCTTTACACAAATTCTCGATGTTTAATACTCAACTAAATGGCTGGTTTCAGTAGAGGAAAGCATTCTTGTCACTGGAAATCCTATTCAGTTTTTCAAATCTTTATTATTTTTGTAGTTGGACACCATCAACATTGCTCTTGGGTTTTTTTTAAGTGGATTTTGCTCAGGTTCCCTTCACAGATATTTTCCCTGCTAAAGGTTTTCTCTCCGCTGTGCATTTGGCCAGCCGTGCTTCTGGAACTTAATATGCCCAATCAGTATTGCTTGTGTGCAGCGTTTCAATCCCAGACTCACTTCCCTTGGCATGCATTCTGTTGCATTGCTAATTTGGTTATGTAGCTGAGCTGAAACCACTTAAAAGCATTTTCCTTGTCAGGGCCTGGAAATGTAATAAGGTCTGTAATCAACGAGAGGGGAGTGAAATAATGAAAAGGACAGTATGTGGATCTTCACAGTCTGGAAGCTCTCTTACCCTGCTGAATTATTTTCAGGATTTCAATCTTTCCATTGTAGTTGAGATTTAAAATTGAGAGGCTTTCGTACCTCAGACATAGTTCATAGGCTGAGTGGATCAGACGTCAATGGTGCAGTTTGGTAATTAGGGAGAGAAACAAAAAAGGTGGAAAAGTGTAGATAATTAAATGTGCTCATATACGGGGATTATATCTTTCTAGCAAATCACTTGTGGACATATCTAGATATTCTTTGTGCTTATAGAATTTCTGTAGTAAATGAATCAGATACTTATACAAATATATTAATTGTATTTATAATTATACATTAAATATACATTTAATATTTAAATATTTGTATGTAATATATACATTTACTGCGAGATAGAGTGTGATGTATTTATAGAAAGAGCTGCCAGCACCAGAACTGTGTAAACTTTCTAAATGAAGCCACCTTGAGGGTGGGAGGAAGGGTGAGATGTATGAGCAGAACTTACTGCAAACTGTCTGGATCTCTTTGCCGAGTGCGACTTGCAGGAGGGGACTGCAGCTCCACGATGCCTTTCTTTTACAAGCCAAAACAACCCTTGAAATCCTTTGCTCATAGGCTGTCTAGAGAATGGCTCAGCCTGGTAGGCAGTGCGCCAAGGGCAGTCAGGATGGAGGAGACCTGGGCTGCTGCGTGACGGTGGCTTTCTGCGCGCCCAGCGCTGCCCTGGAGGGAGGAGGCTCAGGGCGGCTCTGGGCAAGAGGGGCTGGTGCCGGTGACAGCGGAGCTGCCAATTGTTAGTGCAGGAGGGAGGGATACAAACACGTTAGATGAGCAGCAACAGGGAAATGGGCTTCTGGCCTCTGTTAAAAATCGTTAGTTCTCACAGTCATTAACAACTTGATTTCCTTTCCTTAGTGGTATCAACCAGCTAATTTAAATTCACTCATCCCTATTTCTAATTAAGGGCATTAACAAAGCAATTTTCCCCACTTGTGTCCTCCAAGAGAGCATTTACTTCGATTGAAGGGCTCGAAAGCATTTGTGAGAGATGACTCCGCGGGCGGCTTTTTTGGAGCTCCTGGCAGGACCCAGACCTGCGGGTACTGCGGGAAGGTGGTCAAGGCCGATGTGAGGTTAGAAAGAAGTGTGGTGCTGCAGGTGGAACAAGCGGGATGTGGTGTTGCCAACCTTGGAAAATAATAGATTGCACTTCTGCCGCTTTCATCGATGCAGCTCAGAACACTTCACAAGCAGTAATTACATTTCATGAAACCCTGGTGAGATAGGTAAGGGTAATCACACATTTTGCAGCTGGACAGATTGAATTGTGCGGGTGTTACTTGGCCAAAGTAAAACAAGAAGTTAGTGGACAATTTCAGAAGAAAGAAAATAATCAGAGATTCCCGATTCTTAACCTGTTGTGCTTTGCTTTAAGCTCTGAAAATACTGTTTGGTTTCCTGCTTAATTGCAGAGAGAACCAGTTATCAGTCCATGCAAGCATAAAAGCAAGAAGGCCACCTGATTGCCTCTTTTACACTCCCGAGACCAGGTTTCATATTCATCTCGAGTCTGCGAGGGAGAGAATGGTTCAGGCGTGAGCCTGCCACGTAAAATATTTAGATTCCCCGTCTTTGTCATTGCTGTGGGGTTCTTTTGGCTCTCTGTGGTTCAATTTCTGTGTTTCAATTTTCCATCTACAAAGTGCCTCCCTTCTCTCAGAGTTTTGGTGCCGTGGCCTGTTGGGTGAGAGGCTCTCTGAGGCAGAAGGTTTCTCGTTCCTAACACGCCGGGTGCTGTGGCGATCAAGGAATGGCTTTCAAGGCACTGCTTTCCCCCCGTTGCCGTTGGGATGCCATTAAACGTTTGGAATCCTTAAGTTCTTGCCTGCTAAAATATTGGTGGATGCTGAAGGACGTTGGGGTCTCTGCAGGTCGGGGAGAGGAGGGGCCGTAGTTAATGCAAACATTCTGAGCGTCCCGAGGTGGCGTTAATAGCGGGTGTCTTCACTCCCTTCTCTGGAGCAGCCCTTCGGTTGCATCTGAAGTGATCCTTTCTTCCCTCAGCCTGGCTCCATCTTTCAGTTCGAGACTGGGATTTGCAACGGAACAAAACATCAGACTTTAAAATACCAGCTGTGCTTTCTTTTAAATGCTTTCTTCTTTCAAAGACATACTTTGGGAGCGTACGGAGTCTGGTGTTTTCTCCCTCTAGGATGGTCCCTGTAGGTTAGAGTTTTGAGTTTGTGATTGTGGTAGGATTTGTTTCTTTGGATTATGGTAGAATAACTTGCAAGAAGTGGTGTTAATGATTCTACTATCAAGAAAGAGGGTTTGTTTTTGTTTTAATTAGTAAACCCATAACTTAAAATGTTTTATTGTGTTGGCTAAAACATGCAGTTCTTTAAATGTGCTCCGAGAGGATTCATTTGTATTTGATATCAGGAAAATACTGTTCCTTACTGTCCTTCTGTGTGTGTGTATATATGTGTGTTTGTTTTAACGTGCAGGACAGGAGCGAATTGGCAAAGACTCCCACTACGAGCAGGAGGGGAAGGTCCAGTTTGTGATCGATGCTGTGTACGCCATGGCCCACGCGCTCCACCACATGAACAAGGACCTCTGTGCCGACTACCCCGGGGTCTGCCCCGAGATGGAGCATGCGGGAGGCAAAAAGCTGCTCAAGTACATACGCAGCGTTAACTTCAACGGTGAGCTGACCGTATCGACCCATGTGACTTTTCCATTTAATTTCACTTTATATATTTTTTCATTCAGTGCAGATTTTTTTATTGTTTTGCTAGTTTGTGGCAGAAGACCATGTTTATTTAGCATCTATTTCAAAACATCATGTTTCAACCAAGGCAAATAGGCTACTACTGTCCAAAGACAGAAATTGCTGCTGTGATTTTAAGATACCTTCCAGAAGACTGATTTCCTATGGCAGAAATAGCCTAAGCTTGTCTCTGACTAAATATGCCTGTTGAAACCCCAGAAGTTTGTTAGCATAACACATCATTTTTCCTCTTTATTTATGTTGGTTCCTGCTCTTGGCAAAATCTAACTGGATGAAATTCGGGTACCCGGAACCCAGCTTAGCCGTGTGCTCACGAGAAGGGAGAGGACACCTAAAGGGCCAGGTCCACTTGCAGAGCCAGAGCTATGTGATTTAGAGAGAATAGTTACTCCAACCTTCATTCCTCTGGTAAGACTTCAGAGGAGACAAATCATCCGGAGAATGTGGATGGGAGAATTTTATCTCTTTGTCTGCTTACCCTTTATCTGCCGATGCTTCCCAGGTGTGGTGGCGACGGTTGCAATTCCAGCCCTCTGTTTCATACAGTACAACAGGCTTTCCTGTATTTTTCTCTTCATGGCAGTGCATGAATATCAGCAAAATTTCCTTGGCCCGTATGTTTCACTGTAATTTTATTACTTTCATTAACAAACATTCACCTGCAACCAGCCCAGAGGCACCAGAGCAGATCGCTTACAGCAGCTAACATTGCGGCAACCTAATGTCATTTCCCCTTCATAAACCTTGCTAATGTACTTACCGGGAGGTCTAACTGCTCTGCCCTAGCTCTGTAGAAGACAGAGATCTCAGATTTAACCAGGAGCCAAAAGTTATACCTCCAAATCCATATTTACAAGAGGTTTAGGGAAGTACTGAAAAAATACCCTTTGAAAAGTGCGAGGCAGCCGGGGCTGTCGCTGCCCGGGAAGAGGGGTTTACACAAGCGTCACGTCCTCGCTGGGCAGCACGGGGAGGCGTTCCCTGCTGCAATCTACTAATAAACATTTTTATTAATAAACTTAGCAAAACCCACGCATCGCCAGTAGGACCTGAGAGATTTAAAGGTAGGAACACAGATGGTATTTCATTGTCAAGCTCGGTCGTTTGTGCCAAGGATATTTTCCTTCCTGTATAAAGCATCTTATAAACAGCAAGGTGAATATGAGGAGATTTTAATTTCCTTCCTTGAAGTAAGTGATGTTAACTAGATCCAGGAGCAAATCTTGAGACAAACAATCTGAGGAGATCTGGAGAGTTCTACTTTCATCGTTTTGGAAGGTTAATTAGAAAGGACAAAGCCACTGTAGAAGTAGTAGAGCGTTCATGTACAGCATTGCACTTGGGCCATTTTGGTACTGAAAAGCAGCTCACACATGGTCATCTCTAGACAGTTCTTGCATATAAAGATGCTGAACAGTCATCTAATCATTTTAATAGAGCGGAGAAATAATTTGTGAGAAATTGGGTGTCCAGCTAATGTTGCTTACTGTCCAGCTCCAAGAATTGGTCTGCACCAACTTCAGTTTCCTTATTTGTGTTTCTTTGGTCAGGCTTTTAAAAGATGAGTTTTTCTCCTCCATTTGTGATTGATATACGTGGCCATATGTTGTTTTTCTTTGCTTGTATACATGGAACTCATGCCCAGCACAGGGACTGAAATAGCAGTTTGCTTTTTAGCATGGGAAGGAGAATGGTGGCAAAACTGAGATAGCTCTAAACCTTTTTAATTTCTCTTGGCTGTCTGGCTGTAGGCATTTTCCTTGGGAAAAGAACCAATTCCTTTTAAGGTTCATTATCCAGGGCCAGGGTTTAGCCTTTGTCATATTCATAGTGCATAACTGCACGTGTTTGTGTGCCCAGGCTCCATGTCCAGCTGTGACCTTCCTGGGGTTCGTTCCTCAGGCTATGCAAGGATGCTCTGAGGCCAGTTTCTTCTCGTATTCTAGAAAAGTAAATGCCCAGAATTGCTGTGGATTGCTGCAGTCTTCCCAGTGGTGCAGGATAAACAATCTTCATATAACTCACCAAACAGACGAGGCCACCCTGGAGAATGCAGAGGGATGAGGGAACTGAAGAAGCAATGAGAGAGGCTGTACTGGTCTGGGTGGTGTGTTCCTCTTGATAAAGCCTGGGAGCTGCTGGGACAGGGGTGCTGGTGCCTACGTGTTCCTCGACTGTCATGTCATGGTGGGGAGGGCAAGGACAGAGGAATGCTCTGCTGGGCTTGGGTCAGCTGTCTGGTTTTAGCCTTGATCTTAACCTGCCCTTCCCTGGGCCGCTGGCACGGCTGGCCAACCCCATCTCATGAAGATTAGGACATAGAAATCAATATTTAGTCTATGCTTAAAAGCCTGTTCTCCCAGTCTTCTACCTAAATTTGTAGTAAAAACAGAAAGTAGAGCAGTGGGGAGCGCTTTATCCAAACTGTGTGCCAGAGAGGAAAAATGTAGCCCATTTTCAAGCATCCTGAGCCCATGAGCTTGAGATCCTCTTTGCATGTGGATCTGCTTGTGACTGTGCAGTTGAAATCATCCCGTCTGTACCTGATTTTGGAGTCTTTTCTTCCTTGCAAAGGTAATGACACTCATGCAGAAAGAGCTCAAACAACGCTTTAATCAAGAGAGACTGCATTTGTACTAGGAGCTCAGTATGAATTGTGATATCGTCACACTACCCTGAGAAAAAGGCCCAAAACATGGAAACTTAAAACATCGCGTGCTTGTGCAGTGAGATCCTGAAAATCTCAAAGTGCAGAGTGGATGTATTTTTGCCAGCGAAAAAGCTAAAGATTCTGTGTGTACGAGCCCTTCAGGCCCTCAAACTGCAGTAAACGTGAACTGAATGATAAAGAAACACCTTAGCTGGTTACACTTCTCGAGCACCCTGTCCTCTTATTAATACATTTCTCACCTTGTGGTGAATAAGAGATCGAAATCCTACAAATTCAGTCAGATCCTGTCTTTTTTTGAATGCATCCTGCAGGTGAAAGGGTGTCATGTACTCTGTGCCTGTGCAGTGAGAAGGCAGCTTATTTGTTGGGGAAATGATTAAATTGTCATAGTCTCTCAACGAGCAAGAAGCTGCAGTCTAGAGGCTGATACTCAGTTTCTGAAGTGCTTGCTGTGGCTGGGTGAAATTCTTGTAAATCTTAATAGAAGGAAAATAAATCCTAAATTATCAAAAAAACCCTAAACAACTGTATGTTTTAATAATTAGAAGATCAAGGAGTCAAATAACAAATAGGATTATTTTTGAAAATACTGTTTCTTCTCTGTGATGACATTTTCATACATTAATTTATTATTTTCATAAGTGCATAAAGGAACTTGAATTGCAAGTGGAGACTGAAATGCTGTAGCAATTTGAAACAGGGCTGATGGGTCCCTACAGACCGATGGTACAAAAAGATCACCAAATCCTGCAGCAGAGCCCACACAAAGGTTAAAGACGACTTGCACTTACTAAGCAGATCCTTGGCTGGGAGTCCAATTACTCCAACTTCAAAGTCAGGAAACGGGTTGCTTCTGCTTGACTTGTGACCCAAGATTATCAGTTCTTTGCGTTTCTATAAATATTCGTCTTCCCTACAAATCCCAGACTTTTCACGGCTTTTTTCTGTATAATTTTAGCGCATAAATAGTGATGTACCTGAAAATAGCAACAGGTGATTACTCCTGACTATCAAGTGTCTGTATCCACGCGTGAGGTTGATGTCCCAAGGGACTGTGCCTTTAGGGGCCTCCGGAGGTGACCCAGCAGACGGCGCTGTATGGTGCCGCATTGCTGTGGAGTCCGCAGCCCTTTAGCATCCAAGTGCGTCTGCTGAACTTAAGGATTATTTTAAATGTCAGTGTTTAAAAGCTATCTGCGTGCAGCTATGCAAAGCAGCAATTAGCATTAATCTACAAAAAGTTTTCTTGCTCCTGCAAAACACAGAAACGGCGCATTTCGGAGTGACCGTTCTTGATATGTTCTCACTTTAGGACCCTTTAGGTCCATAACAGCACCTACCCTTCCTGTTGGCCTTCTGCTTATCATCCCTGTTGTCCACTGCCTGCTCCTCAGGCAGGGCATGGGGTCCTGCCAGCACCGTCTGCGGGCAGGTGGGCGACCTGCTCTGGGTGCCCAGCCGCAGATGGAGAGACTTGGCGTTACCCCATGCAGCGCGGTGGGGTGGCCGTGGCTTCTCCAGGAGGGTTCTGGGTGACCTTCCCGATGGCCCATGAAGGTGACCGTAGACATGCTCTCATCTGCTTCCCCTCAGCCAACAGAAGACTTTAAGGCAGCAGATTTGTCTTGGCTCTGTTGATGCTGGCGTGGCCATGATGGCGGTGTCCGCTCTCGGTCTGCCTCCTGATGTGCAGGCATGGATACTTCTTCGTGTCCGTGCTGGGGTTTTGTCAGGATATAGGGAATCCACAAATGTCTATGTTGCATTTTGGGGGCCTCACTTGAGCTCCTACCCTTTGAATTGTGCTTTTTTTCCCAGCTCTGACAAAACCAAGTTTAACTAATAATATACAGCCTTTTAAGAGCCATGATTAGCTAAATCCCATTTACCATTTGTGCCGACTTTCCAAAGGAGCCTAGGAATTACAGCCATTTCTTCTTAGGCGCCTTAAGTGTTTTCACTGTAAGTGTATTCTGGCTACATTAATCTGTAATGACAATTAAATATCTGCCTGGTGCTCATAAGGAATCAGTGAGGGGAGATTTCAGTGGAAGATTTTCTGTACCAGCCTTTGAACTGAATCTGTATCTGATCTCAGAGGATCGTAGGATAGACAGGAAACAATTTACCAGAGCCCCAATGGAAACTATGCTAATTCACTCCTTCAAATCTTTTTTTCACTCACTGGAATTCAATGAAGAATGGGAATCATGAAGAAAACCATAATCTTAAAGTTCAATGCTACAACAGGAGAGATTTTTCATTGCTTTAGGGAAAAAAAAGTTACGCAGGAGGAGGAAGCTTTGAATATAGATATGCTGGAGTATTGTCATAATCTTCAATCTTGACACAATATTACTCTGCTCTACCGAAACCTATTTTAATATGTCTTGAAATAAATGTCACCCTTGAAGTTTTTACCTAGAGATCTGAGGAAATGCAACGCTGCTTTGGATTCCCATCTAAGAAAGGGTTCTCATCTAATGCCATGGTAATTAAAATGCATATGTTCTGGTGAGAACTTGCCTGAGGATCAAGAATCGTCTGTCCCATCGCTCAGCTATGGGTGCACCTCCAGGATGCAGGCTGGCTTAGCTCAGCACCAGCCGCAAAGGAGGGGTTGTGGGAGCATCCTTGCCTCGTTGCTTGCCCTGCACTCCTTTGCCTGTGTTAGTCACCTTAGTGTATGGCACATAAAGCCCATTCAGGGTCCTGATCCTGAACTGTTCCTGACTGAGATACTTTTCAGCCTGTGTCAGTGTCATAGAATCTAAATAAGGGAGTACACAAGGAACAGTCTTCCTATAGCTTAGTCTGTTCTTTTCCATCCCAACTGCATGCTGATTATGGGAATAAGAACATATTGTGGAGGAGGAAGCTATTTCTGGATGCTAGTCAAGATTCACTAGACCTGGGCTGACTTCTGACAGCAGTATCTCTCAGAAGCAGATGGAACATTTTCTGGGGGAAAAAAAATCATTTAGAGGCTCCATTCACAGGAGTGATTTTCACTAAAGAACTCCCTGAGGAAAGAGAGATGGGAGGGAGGCTGGAGGGCAGGAAGAAAAGCCTTCTGATATTTCTTGCTTTGTGCAAAGCTAGAGCAAAGTGAGGCTGATCTAGTTTTGCTTCGTTTTATTTTTAGTCAGTGGGTTTGGGCAGTGACAATTACTCACTGGAAGAGGACTGGGATTATACCAGTGTCCTGAAGTATCTGTTTTGTATGGCGGGGGTGATAGGTGACCTTTGCCTGAAATGCGTTGCCAGTCCAAAAGCTCTCAACTGTGACTAAATAAAATAGATACTGTGAAGATTTGGCTTTTGTTGGTTGGTTGGTTGGATTTTGTCTTGTTTTCTTCCCCCAGGCAGTGCTGGCACTCCAGTGATGTTCAACAAAAATGGTGATGCGCCGGGACGCTATGACATCTTCCAGTACCACACCACCAACACCAGCACCCCGGGCTACCGCCTCATCGGCCAGTGGACAGATGACCTCCAGCTCAACGTGAGTCTCTCTTATTCTTTGCCGGCACTTTTTTTGTCAGGTACAGTCACTAAATGTTTTCTTTTCGTCCTGCAAAAATGAATAGGGATCTTTACTATTTCTTTGCAGCTACATAATGCATTTTTTTTGCATCTTATCTTCTTTTACTCTGTCCTGCAACCTTTTCTCTGTACCTTGAGTACCAAAGCTCCTCAGACTAATAGAGGCATTAGGCGATCATGCAAATTTTATTCCTTTTGTGTGTCTGAAGTCCCTAGTTGCCAATTTGGAAAATGAAGCAGTAATGCGTTGTGGTTGGAAACCAATGGGCTTTCATTTGCAGATGCTTTTCAGTTTTTCTAGTTGTATTCTTCAGTTTTTCTAGTTTTAGGAAAGCTGAAAATAAATGTTTTTTTTTGAGTGACTCACTTTTCCGTTGTTACTTTTAAGCACGTAGGAAAGATATCCATATGAATGAGATGGCCTTTTTGTAATGACGCCTAAAGAAAAACAAGCACGTAAGAGCAGGTGATCAAAGACCCCCAAGATACTTTGATGTTTCCTAGATGAAAAAAACATGACTGGTGGCTGAGAAAGCCGGAGACTCTTGTGTCAGCTTCGTCCATACAAGGATGGTCTGTGACACGTCTCTGGAGATCTGGGTTCAGGCTTCCTGCTTGACTTTGTGCAAGTTGCTTGAGCCTCAAATACATGGAGAAATAGGGCTGGTTTAACCTTACACTTATTTGACTCCTTGTGGATCGTTATTAAAGCACAAAGACAGTGTTTTCCGTTCAGTTTGACTGCTCTTCAGCAACAGAGACTGAATAAAATCAAGGTATTCCTGAAGTGAAATGCCAGTTGCTACAAAAGGGTTTTCTTCTCTCCGTCAAAGTCCCCCCCCGAGGTTATACCAGCTCCCTCGCCTCGCGTCGTCCATCCTTGGTGTGGTATGGCTCCTTCCCTGCCTCTGCAGCCGCATTTCCTCGGAAAATAGCGTGCAGGGTGAAAGGTAAGGCTGGGTGAGCATGGTCCAGTCCTGACACCCACTCTAGAGGCGGCCAGGACATACCTGGCACACAACGTGTGGTCGCAGCAGCTGTGGCGCGTGCCTGAGGTCTCTGCGTGTGGACGTGGCAGAACACTTGCTGCGCTTGGGGATGAGACCCGATAACTGCAGGGAGATCTGAGCTGCCATTCCACCTCTGCGGCTCTGCAGCTGGGATGCAAGCCATGGGATACCGAGGTAGATCAAAACTCCGTCATTTGGAGCATAACCAAGCGCAGGACCTTTTCTCTTGCTGTTTTTAATGTGTTCGTGTGGATTACCAAGGGTCCAGTCCTTGAGGCCGACCACAATATTTTGCTCTTCTTGAATTTTGGCTCATTTTGATTTGCTGTATGCTCTTTCAGCGTCTTTCAACTTTTGATGTTCTATTTAAGGAAAACTATATTAACTTGCAATTTACAGTTCTTTTAGCAAAAATATTAATATTTTATTAAGTAAATTCTTCTTTATATAAACTACACATCCTGATTCATTAAAATTTAAAGCTAAATTAATGGAGCTTGATTTCTATTCCTGTTGTTGTGTTAAATGTTTCCATAAAAAGCACACTTTCCTCACCCTCATATCCTCGTGGCTACAGGGTTCTATCAGTAGTTGAGATTCGCTCAGTAACTTCCCTTCTCCTCACTTATGGGTCCTAGTTTCTCATGCAGGATTAGCATTGCTGTGATAGTTCCTGTTTGTATTTTCTTACAATAATAAAGAAAATTGTGGCGTTTAGAGAAGTCAAGGATACTCTAAAATAACCAACCAAAATAATAGCTACTATTAAATACATCCCAGGGAAAACTGCCCAAGGCTACAATTTGTTTTCAGTAATTATTGTGGAGATAACACATATGGGATGTATTTCCCCAATTCTTACTTCTTTAATGCCAACACGAGAGTGGAAACAAAAGAAAGGATGTTTGGCAAGAGTGCTACTTTTAATTTAGAAAATGCTGAAGTGATGCTTTGTTTTCCGAGAGACTTGTCATCTTGGGCAGTCTTGTTTAGTTCTGTGTGTCTGAATTTCCTCAGTTACAAAAGAGAAAAGTGGTTCTGCCCTGTTATGCAGGCCGTAGTGGTAAGGACACTCCAGATCTCAAAGGTGGGAGGTAAATAAGTGCTGAAGACCATCAAAGGTGAGTAAATATTTTCTTCTTTATTATTGTCCCCATTCAAAGAAGAAGCAAGAACATTTTGCCATTCTATTTCCCTGGAAGCAGTGCTACCATTGAGTCTGTTGTCGGTCTAATCCACAATGGTGTCTGTCACCTTCCCATTCTCACAGTATTTTGAGTGAGAGGCAGAAGTAGGGCAGCACAGGGCTGATTAGTTGTGATAGCGGTACCATAATTTTTCATGTAAAGTTACAGAATAACTTCTTTTTACACTCCTCTTTCTATTGCATAAGACAGTAGATAGACTGAAGAGATCTTCAACAACGTATTTGAAAGTCTTAGAATATGCTACATCAGTTTGTTTTCTTTTTGTCATCGTGAGTTGATAACCCTGGTTTTACAAAACGTCGTGGCTGCCTGTATATTTCTTTCAGTCCTGAGTGCTTCTCCACATCTTGTATCACCTTTGCTTTTTTATGTCTGGCAGAAGCGTTGCGTGGAGGCAGAAGTCTGCTCCCTACGCGCACGGGAGCCAGACTCCGCTCTGCCTTTCGCAAGTTTGTATGTGCAGTGTCTCCTCTGAGTGCAGTTGACTCACGCGGGATTTACATTTGTGTATCTGAGGTCGGACTTTGGTCGATAACCAAGAAAATAGTTTATGACTTTTCACTGCAGCAAACTTGGGATGTAATGTAGTTTTTAGGTAAGAACAGTATAATCACCAAATCTTCTTTTGCTTGCTTGATGTCAGGCAACCTAGCGCAGCTTTGCCTAGAACTCAGCACATGATTTAGTAACAATTTTGGCTGTATTTCACAGATATCTGTGCAAGGATAAAATGAGCAGATGTCTAATTTTAAATGGCTTGGCCAGTATTCCATGAAAACCCGTTGCAGTGCTTTGTTCTCCCCGCAGTGAAGTTGTGATTACAAGATGCCCACCCACCTCCCAGAAGAGGTCATGGCAGAGCACCTCCTGCCTCCCTCTCTTTTATGAGGATTATGTCAAGCTCTGTCAGCCCCTTTTCACCCCCCTGCTTGGAGATTTAGTGTGCAATATTTATAGTTTGTGTCCTCCTGCAGTTTGAAATGCTTTGCCCTGAATTTTAGGATCAGAAATTTGGCCAGCTGCACCCCTATTGAAATCCAGGATCATGACCCCCACAGCCTGTTCAATAGCAAAGATACAGCTAACGCAATCAGACAGTAAAACTGTTGGCCACAGTAGTATCAGCATCTGAAACCAGGGTTGTGTTTTCCTCTGCTGGTGTTGAGGGTACACGCATGTATTGCAAGGCAGTTGCATCATTTTGGCTATTTACAACTATTTTGGCTGTATTTAGCTTTAATGATGTGTTTCAAAAGCGAAAAGCGCTCGTGGTGAAAAGGAGAAAATCTACTGTGGGGAAAAGGAGGGGTGTGATGTACCAGCTGGTTTGGGGTTGTTTTGCCTTTCAAGTGGGTTACTTTTTTTTTTTTTTTTTTTNCGTGGCCAGGAGACACAGGTTCTGCTTTCATGCCTTATGTTTCTCTTTGCATTTTAGAAAAATAATTTACTCTCTGTGCTCTGTTTTACCCCATGCGTACCGTAGATCCAATAACAATAGATGTCGTCTTGACACGCGCGCCTTTATTTGTTAGTCTCTGTCAAGCGCTTTGAGATTGCTCGGCAGGAGGCACTGTAGGAATAGAGGGACCTGGCTGACCAGCTCTGGTACATGGCTGCCTTCTATGAGGGCAACTTCCAGTGCTTTGAAGTGCCTGAAAAAAACAGAAATGCATCTCTCCTGGAGGAACTGACGTGCCTGAAGGAGAAAGAAATGGATCACTCCTAGAGGAACTGCAGCTTCTCATGGGAAATTTGGCGATATTGCTTCTCTTTCTGTATATAGAGTTAACTCAGCAGGTCCCAGGTTTATTATGTGTTCACATCCAGACCTCTGCAAGCATCCCTGAACTGTCAAAATCCCCAAATAAAGAAAACAATCCCTGTGAAATGGTTGAATCTTATTTTTCCAGGGATTTGTCTTCCGCATACCCTATCGCAGCAGCATTCTCCATCATGTTCCCTGTGACTCCTTCCCATAGTTGTCTCCACAATTTCCCTGCAGTGCCTGAACTCCCTTCCACACCCCTACAGTGTGTGTTGTGCAAGCGGCAGTCTGCACTGGGGCTCCCTTCGAATTACGCATGTGCCAACTGGTTGGGCTGGCTGGCCCAACCGAAACGGGGAGAGAGATGCTCACTGTTGGTGGATCTTTCTTCTAACTGCCCACTGAGTTTTACCAGTCCTGCAGACACATCCTTCAGGAACCTCTGCTTGTAGCAAATGTGCTTCAAACTGGCCGGCAGGTTCAAAAGTTATTAGGAAGGAGGTTGGTACAGACAGATGGATGAGCAGACAAAACGTGCATATGTTCCACCTCCTTCAAATTTTCTTCTAAAATGGTAGCAAAATTTAGAAATTTTCAACAGTTATGCAGAATGAAAAGTAAAGTAAGGCTAGACTCGCTGTTAAGCGTTTTTGTTAAAAATGTGATTTAAGCAAAAGTGTTGCCCAGTAAGTAGACTGCTATTGGATTTGGACAAGTAGGCAAACCAGTTCAGTCTTTTGTGTTGCTGAAGTGAGTGGCAGACTTACATTTGACCGAGAAGCCAGAGTTTTGGGCTTTTCTTCCATCTCTACCTTGTTTTCCTATTTCATACTGACAAGCTTTTGGGGGTCATTAAAAGGCTGAGCTTGTTTAAAGTTTTCAGTTTGAGTGGCTTAGTCCTGGTTTGGATGTGTCGGCGTGGCCGAGGTTGAGCCATGAGTGGGATGGAAAGACCTGTCCGGGCTCTTGCGTATGGACAGCGGCTGCTTTCCATCATCTAGCAACAAAGGAGTCGTTGGGGTATTGAGATCCCGCGTGCTGGACTGGAGGTCTTGGCTGAATACCAAGGAGGAAGCTCCCCGTGGGGGAAGTGCTGCCGCCCCCGTTGTGTGGTGGAGCACCCAGCTGAGATGGGGCGTTTGTCTCGTGCCATCCCTCTGCAACTTGCAACATGGTGGTGGACACGAATGCCCCATTTCACCTTCAGCTGCATCTTGGTGAGTAGTGAAGTGAGTGCAGGAGACCTATTCATTTGCCATTAGAGAGGGATATCTTCCTAGAGCAAGCTAATGTTTGGGGTTTTTTTTTTCAGTTTGATTGTCTAATTAATGCTGTACTTCCAGCCTATTAGTGTCCGCATAGGGTGCATCATGTTGTTTTAATTGCATCGGCATCTCCAGCTTGTCAAGTGCGCTCTTCCAGCTCGGTGTTATGGCTCATAAAGGTGCCACTGGGCACTCGGGTGCTGATCAGATGCTGCAGCACATTTTGGGGATGGCTGAAGAAGGTGCGTCCTCCACTGACAAAGAGCAGCGGTGGAAAACACGACGCCCTGTCCGCTACTACACTGTAGAGATTTCAAGTAGCTCTCACTCAAAACGTGTTTCACTTCCAAAGCATCAGACAGGGTTAACTGTAAGCTCCAGAGAAAATTAAAACATTTCTCTAAGTAATTTGTTTGCAAACAGAAACAAATCCATATTAAAGATGCCTAAACATACTGTGGTGAGAGATAAACAAAAAAATCTGTATTGTTTTATGGATGTGCCCTTGAATTGTAAATTGTTTAGTCGCACGAAGCAGCGTACAGCTTGAAACATGAGTGCCGGTTAAATGGAGTCTTTTGCATGCGGCGCGGGGCAGGCTGGCTGCTTAGCAATCCCTTACGCTTTTAGTAATTTCCTCCAGCCATAAGTGATATATTGCTGCAATCTTTCTAAACAAGTGCTTAGAAGATTAATAGTATTGATAATTATCAATAAGGTTCCATAAACACGTACGTTACATAGATCTAACTCCCCTTATAAATCCTGGCTCGACTTACATGGTGCGAAGGAAATCGCTGTGTGCTTATTAATAACTCCCTCCTCCTTGGGGAAACAGCTATATTATGTTGTTTTCTTCGCTGTGGGTTCGGGCCACTATTTTAGAGGAGCATGAAAAATGGAAAAAAAAAAGTCTTGCTTTAAAGAAAGTAACGTTCCTGTACCTCAGAGTCTCTGGTCTCGGAGCAACCAGCAAGTGGGTATGGCTCGAAGGTCAGCTTTCGCCCCCGGAGGCTGGGGAGCCTTCGCGGACCCCGAGGGCAGGCAGGGACGCTCTCAAAGCACGTCAGCGGCAGAGAGAATGGTGCAACGTCCCCCACTGCAGTTCTTTTCTCCCCACAAATAGGAATATATTAAGTACCTTGGTAATCATCTGTGCAATTTATACAGACCCTGCACGCTTCAACACCTATTGAATCTGTTGGGGCTCAGACTAATCTATTTAAAGGCCATGAATGTCTCTGTTGTAGAATTCGGAAATAAACGTTACAAATAGCGAGCTCATGAGAAGAGTGATGAAATGTCTAACCTTCTGGCAAGAGGTCTCTATGTACCTGAGTTTTTTGGTAAAATATTCAGAATGGCAATTAGATCCAAGCGACTATTCAGTGAAGTTTGATGCTCAGGAATATTCTGCCAACAGATGGTATTTTTTGTAAAATAATGTGTTCAAATTTATTTCCATTCGTTGTTTTTTGGTTTTGTTGTTGGGTTTTGTTTTGTTTTTCTTGGGAGTAGAGCGTGTTCAGAGCAGACGGATTTTTTTTCAGCATATTTTGCAGCAAAAGAGAAATCTTTCTGGAGCATATGCACATTCAGTGTATTGAAAGCCTGGGATTTCCCCAGCTGGTGGTGGAAGGAGAGGAGAAGGGCACCTATCTAGCCCGTTAGAAGGTTTTGCTTCAGATAGAAAGAGATGAGAGGATTTCACCACAATGACCATAGGGTCATTTTGAGGGGCTTTTAGATGCTTTAGAGTGTATTTTGAAGCATTTATCAGAAATTTAAAAACAGAAATTTGGCATTTCCCAACCTAGATAATTTCAGCTTAAGCAATTTCACCTTAGTGAAGTTGTGTGTAACTGAAGGCACAATTGATAGCACTATCAGGTCTAGCTCCTATATGCATGGAATGTATAATCGCAAACCCCCTATTTACAAATATATATTAAAAAATGTGTGTTTACATGCCTTTATACGTGTATAGGTGGATGGGTGGATGTATATACACGCACAGACTTTGCAATATATAATCCTTAAGATTTCTGTTAGTCTGCAACATCTGAGTGAGCTTAAAATCATGGTTCAAAGATTACATCAAGGTAGATAAAAATTGGTATCAATTTCCTTTCTCATTTCAGTTATTGTCACATAAATTGGCCCTGGTAGTGTCATTTCCTATTCCTGTTATGGACTGTAATGAGTGGCTGGTACAAAGATAATACATCTATATTACAACCTGGAGCCTGAAATCTTGCGAGCTGATGGGTTGACAGGAGGTATGCATTATTCAGGTGTTAGACAGTCTCATTAAACAAATTCAGGAAATGAGGTCAGGGTGTTATTTAAAATTAAGATTTTAAGTATTAAGCATGATTAGCATGTTTTGTTTTCGTATGTCAGTGCAGAACCTGAGCTTTCAGCTGATGCAACCACTTGTTGAAAATTACCACCATTTACATTTTTAATGAAATTGGCTGAACCCTTAGGTTTAATTAGCTATACATTACAGCATATTGGCATACATGGAGATGTAGTTGTAGCCAGTAGTAACTGGGTTTCCGATAGCTGAAAAAATATGATTTATTTTAGCCACTGTTGCCTCATTGATATTTTTGGAAAGTAGCTGAGTCCGGGCTATTTCTTTCCCATGGGAATACTGCTCAGCCTGTGCTGCTCCCCGTGAACTGCAGCGGCTGCTGCCCCTGCTCCTCAGCTGGGGCTGTGTCCGACTGCGGTGGCATTCCTTATCTTCTCAAGGCACTCTTTGGAAATGTTATTCTGTCCCAAAATAACTAGTTTTATGGTACATAAAAAAGTTCTGGCCTGCTTCTTCGGGCATTTACGCCCCACTGAAATGAATTAAACCTACCTGAAGCCCCTCTCCCCCATGGCACTATTACCAACACTCTGCATCTTCTGCTCCCCTGACCCTGGTCCTGTCCCGCCAACCGGTTTTCAGTGCCTCATCAAACAATCACTGGGTGACACACGGTGACAGTCTCACTCGTGGGGACTGCTAAATGGAAAGTCCTTCCAGAAAGGTCAACAGGCTGTTGGCAAAGCTCTTGGCCGTAGCTGGGTGTTTCTGAGCTCGGTCTCCACTGTGCCGTCAGCCAAACTGTGTGCACTCCAGTTAGAAATTTAAAGGTGAATAATTACATCGGTGCGCTACGAAAATACATCCCAACTACATGTTTTGGCTGGCGAGTTACCATGCCCAACATGTCAATAGCTCTAATGTATACTGTAATAATAGATGTTGTTTGTTTTGTTCTGTCATTAGATTCTGTAATCTTTCATTGCTCATGTCAACCATGACCGGCATGAACACCTTTAATTATCTTAACTTGCAGAATTAACTTTCAGCCAACTGGAAGGGAATTTTTCAAACCACTGGCCCGCTGAATGACCATATGCTAATTCCTTAGTCCTCCAGCGGGTCTCCAACACGCGTGCTAGCAGGCGGCGGGGCTGAAATCACGTAGGTCCTGCTCGCAAGCTGTGATTACAGCCTGACGTGGTAAGTGCTCTTGGAACAAAACCGATGCAGTTTGGAGTACCGCAGATGGTTTTGACGCATTAGGTTTAGAAACGGCTGCTGTAAATAATTTTTATTCTGATAAGGGCACAACCTCAAAATACATGATAGTAACCATGTGACTCAAGCAGCACTTCTGTACCACAGAAGAGAGCTAAACAAGTCATTGCAAATTATCAGTAGATGCGGATAATCCCATTTTTACCTGTGCTTTCTTTGAAAAAAGTCGCAGGTAGTGCAGGTTGTAATCCAGGGAACCTCAGAGTATATCTCAAAGTGTCCTTCAATAGACTTGTGCCAAACATTTAGCACGTAATGCCAAATTCAAACAGAAAATCTTGGGAGCAGCATGATGTTGACTGCATTAACATCTGCATATGTGCAATAGAAGGCTGAGGGTTTGTAACACCGGCAAACAGTTTGCGTGTGCGCTGTGGCAGCTGGTCCCCGGGTGGTAGTCCTGCACAGTCGTCCCGCAGCAAGGTCTTGCATGAAGTGAATCGGAAATCCTGCCAGGGTGGCACTTTTCGGTATGGGGAAAGTAACTTAGAGAATTGGATCGTTAGGAGGCTTTGATAAGGTTAGGTATGAATTAGCCTCACAGAACCGTCCAGGAGAGCAAGTACCTGCAACCCTCGGTCACCAACAGCTGCAGAATTAGAAAATAATCCACAAAGAGAAGAGCCAGACCAGTGTGGGCCCCTTGCCTGTCTGTTACTTGTCGCACTTGAAGATCACAAAAACTGTATTTTTTTAAAAAAGAAAGGTTATGCAGTGAGTTAAGCTTTGGTTATAGATCTTTGCTTTCTAAAAAGAGGAAGGCAATAGTTAAATCTTACACCTCACTCTGAAAACTAGCTCAGACTTGGAATTAAAGACGTGAAATGTCATTTCCTCTTTGTTATTGACCCATTTTGCCTAGGCGGTAATGTATACCGTGTGAGCTGAGCTACCTTAGGCAACGCAAAGTGAATTAAGCTATATCAGCTTTTGGCAACTCTGAGCGTCGGTATAATTCTCCTCCAGGTCTAAGAATGTCACAAGGTAAAATGTTTGTCGGGATATAAATGCTAAGAGGAACCAGGCTGAGAGAAAGTCTAAGATGTATTACATATCTTTTCAAAGATAGGAAAAAACCAGAAAGGTAAGGAGCTCATAAAAGCTGTAATGGAAAAAAATTACGTAGTGGAAGCCTTGGTGACTTCAGAATTTCCTTCATCTGGTGTTGTTCTCTTAAATACCCAGGAGCCTGTAGGCAGGCAGGCTTATGCTCTGAGAATGAGTAACGTAAGAAATAGATGGTCAAAAAATAAATCACTGTGTTTTTAAAATAGGTGATGTTTTTCCTTCTATGCATCGCTTCTTAAATCCTTTTCTGCAAGTCTAATGTATTTTTGTCAGCAAATATATTCAAGAGCAAATACTTTGCTGGGATATTTTATGGATAATTAACAGGTTTGGTTGCTTTTGGCAGGAGTAATAATGTCAGTTAGTGTGTTATTGAGGGTGTAATATTATTTTTTTTCAATGACAGATGTGTTTTGTTGTGTTTGGAGAAGTTCACCCAGCTATGTAGAGAAAAACACTCAATATGAGCAACAAAGCTGCTGTTCTGCTCACCGAGCAGCTACCCCACCGAGCGCGTCGGGAGCAGAAAGCAGGGTAAAACAACTCAGCCAACAGCAAGTGAACACTTCGCATTTTGTCAATACCTGTCAAGTGATCATAGAATCATAGAATGGTTTGGGTTGGCAGGAAGATCATCCAGTTTCAACCCCCTGCCCTGGGCAAGGACACCTCCTGCTAGACCAGGTTGCTCAAGTAGAAAGCTCAGGATTCTGGTTAGCTCCACTGTGGTGTTTAGCTGTGGTTTTGCCAGACTTCTCCATCCTTCTCCCGCCTTGTGTCAGCCCGCAGGAACCCCCATAACTCCTGCTGTAGAGCTGCCGCGTCGCTTGGCTCTGCCCGTGCCTTCAGCTGCTTCGTCGCACTCAGAGGCGCGGGTGAAGGAGGGCTGCTTCCTGCCACGGATAATCTCCAGTGACACGGAGATGCTGGAACAGCTTTTATGTTTGCATCTCATCCTTGCCCTGGCAAAGGAAAGTTGACAGAAAATATTATCTCTGTTTAAGTCTTTGAACTGCAGGCAGAAGGTACGCAGAGAGGCGTGATTAGCACGGTAGGCAACGGCAAGCCAAGGCCGTGCCTGGAAAAGGGAGAGAAGTATCAGCAAAACAGTCATTGAAGTTCTGCTTCTGGATCAAGCGCATTTATTTTTTGTCTTTTCTGTTGCAAAATAAGTGTAATCTTTTGTCCTGGATGTAGTGGCCGGCAGCGTGGAGCCCGATGTCTAGTGAGCTCAGCAGGGCAGCCACCGAGGCGCTTGTCACGTTTCTTTCTTTGACGTCTCCTTTCTTACCCACTTTGTATTTCCTCTTGCAGTTTGCCTGGTGCGGTGGAAGGTTTTTGTTTGATACCCCTGTGCCTGTGGGTGGGGAGTGCCTGGCGGTCCCCTGCCAGAGATGGGGATGGAGCGGGTGGGGGTGCCAAGCAAGGGTGCGTCCTGAGAGAAAGAGCAAAAAAAGTTTTATTGTTATGCTGGTATGCAGAGGGCGAATGAAATACACAGTGGCTGCTGGTGAGATGTTCGTGTTTCGAGAACTGAGGCGTGCAAAACCCGCGAGTCAGAGCAGCGAGCAGGATTACAGGTTTTGGGGCTTCACCTGCCTGAGATCTCAGTTCGGCAGATCCTCAGCAGGTGTGGGCTGGCATCCTCCCGTCACGCCGGGAACCTGTGACTCTTAACAGCAGCCAAAGGCTTGCTGGTTTGTCTCCATTTTTATTTATTGAATTTGCATGTAAAAATTTTTAATGTATTGTATTAACAGACATGGGAACTATTGGCTTAAAGCTATTTTTGTAGGTCCAAAACATAATCCAGCTGGGTTCTGCAAAATGAAATTTTGCTACCATACAGCTGCAAGCGCCAAGGATAGTAGGGTAGAAATTATGATGACTGCATAATATTGTGCCTGTTTGCTTTACAGGGGAGAAAGAAACCCCGTAAAGGGTATTTTAAAAGCTCTGCACACATCAGGACTGTGTGAACAGCCCTTAGAGTTTCCAACATTTAAGCAAAGCATAAAGGTTCCTGACAGGGAACATGTATTGAGTGGGTCAACAATAATCACTTTTGAAATGTCCCTGAATACAGATTTCTGTAGAAAATTGACACGGTTTGCGGCACGACTATAATATTGGATTTACAGCGTGCATTTTAATGTGTCTCAAGCTAATCCTTCACATGGTAGGCAATAATAGCCCCAAACAAACAGCTGCAAAGGGTCTTTAGCCTGCTCTTAAAACTTTAGGGGAAGCCTTTATTTATTTTATTATCCTTTTATCATTTGTTTCTTCTTTCGCCAATCTGAAAATGCACATTCTATATGAAAATGCTGTGTTAAATGATTCCCCTGAAACAACTGTGTTTACTTGTTAATTGCCCCTCTCAGTGGCGTGGGGGATATGTATTTGACCATTAAAAGCAGCATCCGAGCGCTGGCTCCCGATGGTAACTGTCATTAGGTATTTTGTTCCATCCTTGCGGTGCCCGTCCTTAGGGCTGGCCGGCACAGGGTAGCGTGGACTTAAACCTCCCTTTGCAAAAGCAGATCTTGGGGCCCTTTGCCTCTCAAAAGTACAACAGGGAAAGGCGGTACGGGCTTTTCCTCCTCCATCACCGTCACAGCAGGTTTGAGTTCGTTCCGGAGGGGTTCCCCCCTCACCTGGGGGTGAATCCCACCTCCCCGCTGCCGGCCATTCCCTGGGCGAGGGCGGTGCGCCAGGGTGCTCGCCATGATTTTAATGGAAATATTACCCTGTTCGTGGGGAGGAAAATTCACTGCACTGGAAGGAAAGCGCACAACTGGGAGCGTGTCTTACAGTTAAATATTTAGGGTGCTTGACTGGAGGGAGTAAGTTATGAGTTCCAGTCTTTTACTTTGCAAAGAGATGGAAGAGGTGAGGGCGGGGGGAGAGAAAGGCCAAGTGTTGTGTTATTCTTGCTTTAGTATGCAAAAAGGTGATGAGGCAAAAAATTCCTTAGCTTTGCAGGGTTAATTTAAAACAACAAAAAAAAACAAACAAACCCAACCAAAACCAGACAAATAGAAAAAATCCAAAACCCTCAGACTTTTGTTTTTTTTTTTCCTTCAGAATTTTAGTGGAATTTCAACTAGACCAACACCATTATCATTTCAGGCAGGGTGTGACTGGAGGGCCAGTATTTTTATTCTTATTAATTTAGATATTAAATCCCTGGAATGCTCTTCATTTTCAATCTATATTGCTGGGTTTTTCCACGCCGTCTCAGCCCACCTGCTGTGACGTGCCGGTTCTGTGCAGCCCACGCTGGTGTCCCGCGCAGCTTTTGGGGCAGACACAGCCTCCAGCATCAGCCCTGGACCACCTTTGCTTGCAACGACCGCCCGGCACAACCGCATCGCCCTCCTCTTCCTCGCGCGGGTTGGTCTCAGCGAGACGTGACTGTGGCATTGATGGAAAAGTGGTCCCAAGTGCAGCATAATTAAAGTCCCATCAGCCAACCCTAATTTTCTGTGTGCCATCTACAGATCTTTTAGGGACCGATTGACTGAGTATAACCTGAGCAGGATAATTTAATAGCATTAATAAAGCTGCAGCAATCCAATTAGGGCCTAAATGAGTTAGGTACTGAGTTTCACTCGGAATTTTGTATTTCTTTCATCTTGCTTCCTCGGCCTGTGTGTCATTATGCCATGCACGCGAGGCATGATGAGAAAATTACTGTACCATTGATGCGGATTCTTTAAAAAGGGAAAACCGGGACCAAATAATTTGACTAGCAAATACTGGTCTTTGAATCAGCTTGGGAATTAGTAGGATAAATAAACTAAAGCATTTTGAGTTGGCAGGCACTTCAAGATAAATGCTATCCAAATTACACACATGCCATTTGGTACATCTCTAGTTATTACCCTTTCCGTTTTGAAAGTAGTGTATCAGATTTGGCAGATGTATTCCTTTTTCACAATCGTAAATAACAGAAAAAAAAGAAGTTATTAGCTCATAAGCAGAGATAAACAAACATAAAGGATAATCCTTTTCTCAAAACTTGGGTAAGGTCAGCTCGTGGCTATACCACGAAAAATAACTTGGAAAAGGAGTTTTCAGGAGAAAAATCAGAATTCCTGGGTGTGCTTGTAGATGTGCCATTGTCATCCAGGCTTGTTAATTAGGACTTAAACTTGCCAATCACTGAGCATTATGAACGTGTTAGAAACAGGCATTTGAACATTTGATTTTGACTGCTGAAATGGTAAGCAATTGCCTTGACCTAATGCTGAGCTATATTTCATGTGGTCTGGTACTTTGGGTTGCGGGTTTCTTGTCATCCTGTGCAACGAAACCCTTCAGCCGCAGTGCTGTAGGACGGGCACGGAGCAAGGGCCAAACTACAGATAGGCGGGAAGTTCTGGTAGAGCCAGTGGGCACCTCCAAAAAACTGTGTGCTGATGGCTTTGGCCTCTCTCTGTGCCACGACTTTATCATACCTGATAGTGTCCTTCATCCGGGTTATCGTGTACTTCTGCGTGCGTGTACCACTCTGCGATCTTTGGCTGGAAAACAGCGTGGGGGCCAGCTAGGCCATTGTAGCCTTCTCTGGTAGGAGGCACACAAAAGGTGGCCTTATCTAACTATTTACTGTATACCTCATGACATTTAAGTTTCTTATTTCTGTTCTAGCTGCGACGCAGGTATATTTGAAATAAGATACACGCAAACATGTCCAACCGTCCTAAAAAGCAGAAGACACTAAAGATCTGAAATACCTTTGACTGACGGGAACTTTGTTAAGGCTTCTTCCACCAGAGCAGTAAAACACTGAACAGTTTTTCTTACGTAAGTGTGTAACTGGGCCACCTCACTTTGAAATGAAATCTTTCATCTGTTCCCTCTTTGTTTTGCATCGCAGTGTATGTGACTCCTGTTGCGATCAGACCACTCCTGTTGAGCTCCTGGTGTCTGATATGTGTGATGGTTGGGGACACAACACCGTCTGATGCCTCATCTCTCTAGTAGGAGATGCTGAGTGCGGGGCAGACCCAGAGGCGGGTTCAGTGGTGGTGCCGTGGTCATCTGGGCACGGTGACCTTTGTTTGGTGTGAAAGAGCATGTTCCTCACTGCTGGCGGTTCTTGTTCATCAGAGGTGCTGGGCTTCCTTTTCAGCTCTGTTTCACTGAAGATCGTGACGCTAAAGGATGAGCCTCTTATGCCGAAAAGCATTAAATGCTTGAGAGAGGGGTGTCCAGGCTGCTATCCCCATAGGTTTGCTTTCATTGTCCCAGTTAGTAGCCAGACAAGCTGTAAGATGCTCCTTTAATTAAGCAGAACTTTATCTTCATATATATGACAAGAGAAACATCAGGAGTTGGCAAAAGGTTATGAGCAGTGAGATTAGTGGATGGGTTTTCAGGCTGAAATGGTGGCTTGTGCGTTCTGCCAGTGACACCTCCTCCGAGCTCTGCCAAGCGGCACAACCGTCCTGCTCCCGGTCCCGTCTGCTAAAACATGCAGCTTATTAAAAGGGCTTGATATTGTTTAAAGGAGAGCTTTACATAAATTCCTACGAATATATATAGGCATGTCTGCTCTAATCACCTCTGAGTCAAAATCCTAATTCCTGCTCAGGGTTCGTGCAGTCATTAGCCAGGAAGAAACGCACCCACTTCTCTTCAGGAATATAATCTGTGTTAAGACTTCGTTATTTTTGACCCACATCCTACAATTAGCTTTTCTAAGAAATCTGCAGCTGGCAGATCGATCGTTTTAAAGAAGCGAAATGAGCTCTTGCCATTAGCGTGCGGTGGGCATCACTTGCATCTCCTTCGTACCACAGATGCCGTATGACACGAGCTCTCTAATGAGGCTAACGTGCAGAGTTTGATGCAGCTCTGTAACAAGGCTAATGATAATGAAGTGCAAACCAGTTTGGTGAATTACTGAGCTCAGTTCGGCCGCTGGGACCGAATTCATAGCCAGAAATGTGACAATCCCTGGGCGACCCTTTGCAGAAGTTTGAGTAAGTCTCGGCATTTTGTGGTGTTTTGCTCTTTTGTAGCATGATGAGTGGAGGTTTCTCAGAGCACGGCTTGCAGCGAGGACAGCGTGCCGGGGTGTAAGGTGGGAGATGTGCACTCACGGCACATTTTGCCTGGTGTCCTTTCTGAAGATGCAGATGCTCAAGGTCAGAGTGACACTGCATCTGCCACTAAGGGGCGTTCTTTGGATAAAACCTCACGTAAGGGGGAATGGCAGGAGTTTTCTCAGCCTTGACATTGCAGGTTTTTGTGTCCTCCTGAGCAATACACATACATATCTTGCTCTCTGCACAACACGGTCAGCTTCATTTTGGTTTTGTTTGGGGATTCTCGTTTGGCCCCTTAGTTAAAGGATATATTTAAACTAGTATAAATTTCAAGGGATGAAGGATAGCGATCCTTTCCTACGATATTTAGCTCTGTAGATTGAATCAAAGAAAGAGTCCCGGCTCAGCCAATTTGTTTGCAAAGGTGAACCGAAACAGTACGTGTAGAAGGTGTTTCTGTGCACTCTCATTTTGAGTGCTGCGTGTCCTTTATGCCTCACGGCTGCTGAGGCACAGTGCTTATCGTCTTGCGTGTATAATCAGCTTTCAGACGCTGCTGTGAATGAAGGCTATTGTATCGCTTATTAGTAAAGAGTGTCTGATGCTTTCACTTCTGTCTGTCACTACCGATCTTAAATCATGGAACTTTCCTCTCTACAGATACCTCTGAGAAGAATATATTTTGAAACATTTGCAAAAAATATCAAAAATACTTACCTGTTTCTGAGCTTCAATCTAGAAAAAGTTACAGTTTTTCTGAGTAATGCTAAAGTGCTGGTCTGGATCAAGGATGGGCGCAGACCTTCATGGCAAGGAGCTGCCTTTGGTCACGGCCATTAAAATCCATCTCATCAGGCTGAGATAGAAGGCTTTGAAAAATCACTCTTGCCATGTACTCAGCAGAGAGTCCCTTTGGCAAGTGCCATGGAGCACCCTAGTGAGCGTGGTCCTGGCTCAGGGCAATGCCAGAAATGTGGGAACTGAGCCAGGAAAGAGCTGAAGCCTCCTGGGAGCGGGGTAAGGCGCTTGCTAGACAGGATTTGCAGGACTTCTGACACTGGCGAACTTAAGCATTAAGATTATTTGTCTGTGGTCCACACAGTGGGAACCAGTAGTTGAACTAAAAGAGGTTATTATTTTTCATAATCCATGCCACCACATTACTTGGATCTTCCCCCCAAAAAAAGTTTTAAGAGCGTTAACACTTTTTTCAGGTAAATTCTCCCTCGTAGCTGTGTCTCTTGAGTAACCTGCTGGTGATTTCAAGGTGATCTACAGCACAATTAAACACTGAAGGAAAGCTCCAATTGAAATCTGTTGGAGTGTCACTTGATTAAGGCATTCCAGGCTGGTCCCACGGTGAGCTGTCATTTTCCCCATATGAAGCTGATATCTGATGTGTAAATATCCCCTTCATGCTGTGCCATAGGTTTTCCTTCCCCCCTCCCCAGATGCCTTTAGAGCACCCTTCAAAAAAAGCACAAACCCAGATAACTTGTGCTGCACAGGTTTGCTCTGTGCTTGGTTGCAGCAGGAATTGAAGGAAAGCACTTGGAGACCAAACTTTCCTCTAAAAATTTCCGTTGTCGGTTGAGGGGGAAAAAAATGACTGCAGCAGAATGAACAGCGATAGACAATGAGGGCTGGTTTTATTAATTTTCAAAAGAATACTTGATATTCTGAAATTAAGCCCAGCGTGTAAGAACGGCAGCGTTGCTCCCCATGTGGGAGATGTTATTTCCTGCATGTGAAATATTAAGAGCACCGTGAGCTTAGCCGGTTTTGTGAAACAGGGAAGACAACTGTCAAACTGGTTTCTCTTCTGACCAGTTTGCTGGCGTGCCGTGCTGGGAACAAAGCGCTGGGCACAAGCCAGAGGGCAGCGGCGTGAGCCCCCGACCGCCCTGGCGTTCAGTGCTGGGCTCGGAGCTGATGGCAGGAACCTTCTAAGCCACTTACTCAGGGATGAAAAATTGTCTTGGATCGCCTCTGCTTCCAAAAGATAGATGTTCTCTAACCTATCAACTTAAATAGATAAGAATTGCGTATTATAAATGCACATTTGGCAGTACATGCTCTTTTTTAATTAAAAGAAATTATGCAGGGGAGGTAGGATGAATACCGAAGATGCATGGTCCATCCCCTTCCATTAGGGAGAAGACAACACAAAGCTGTAGCCAGATATAAAAGCATTAAAATAATTAATTTTCAGTTTTATTGTGTGTCAACAGAAATGTATGATAATAAGCATTTTTTGCAAAAAGTGTAGATTAAGCATTTTTCTCTACTTTGGTGTTGTGCTAAAAATGTCCTTGGTTTAATGTAGAACAAATAGCCTTTGGATCTCATTAAAGATGTTATTACAAGTGCTCAGTGTAACTTGCTTCTGGTGTCCTTAAAGCAGGTAGAAAAATTGGTAGAAAATGATGACAAATATTAAATGAAAGAAAAAGTAACATCAGTAAAGGAAAGAGAAAAATAAATGAGGTTTCTATGTAGGTTAAGAAGTGCTTATTAGGAGATCACCAAAAAGGAGTTACAGCGTAGGAACAAAAGTGATGTTTTTAGTTGAAGTTTAAATCATAACTAATTTAATGTGTTAAATAAAATCCGATGCAGAGACTATGCAGATTTTTATACGTGTACCCAAACACCAACTGTCCTTTACTCTAGGTGGCAAGAACCAGTGCCAGGGGAATTTGTGCCCATGATAGGTGACATAGAGCTGAAATTTCGGTTCAGAAGAGCAGAGCAGGAGGGAGCCTCTCCCCGGTGCGCCTGCAGGTATCGGAGGTGTTAAAATTAAATCAGAGTTTTCTGACTGGGGAAAAATACCGATAGATGGCTGACCTCCAGTATTGCAGTTTAAGCCTCCACCAGTTACCCAGTGGAACGCTGGTGCGCCAGCCCCGAAGGCGCTGGGGATGCCAACCGGGGCGGTGGCGCCGGGGGTGGCCCGACAGCATCCCCCGCCTGCCAGCGCCGCGCAGGGTGCCTGGAGGAACCCAGCGAGCCGGTCCCCCCTCTCCCGAAATCTTTAGGGAAGGTTCTTTTCTGCACGTGTTCATACAGCGCTTTGCCCCGTGGGATCCCTGCCCATGCTGGGGCTTCCCAGGAGATGTCACAACAGCGATGAGAGGAAGAAATTGGAGCTGGGCGGATCCTGGGTGAGGCTGATCCTGGGGGCATTTTGCTCTTTAATGGGTATCCGGATCGCCAGGTGTGAAGATGAGGGTCTGGCTTTGTGGGAATGTTGTCACGGTTTTATTGACAACGTTTCTGATTTGTGCTGACAATGAAAAATTGCAAGTTTTCTGGCTGGAAGGCTTGGAGAAGCGATGAGTTTCCATCACCTTCGATTAGAAAGTCGTGATTTGCTCGTCCTGTGTGTGTTCGTGGACAGGACACTGTCCGTTCCCACAGCAGTCACTGTTACATTAGGGCAAAACCGGAAAGGGCAGCAGCAGGAGAAACCAGAACAAAAAATAGATAAGGATGTTTAGCTTCTGTTTATAAAGAAGGTCGATGGGAGAGAGTTAAGATAATTAATACAGCAGAGCAGGAATACTTAGGAGATTTTGCTCTTCCTCTAAAATAGCTTTCTTTTGAACTGTCCCAAGACACCTAAAAACACTCACTAGCACAAACCGCGTTGTCTCTGGTGTCGGGAGGGAGGCAGCGCCGGGCTGCTGCTCTGTCTCACGGGTAAAGCGTCCCTGGGGAACGGCACTGAAAGTAGGGGCAGAAAATAGCTGTTCTGAGGCAGGGGTGAGCCGCAGAGCTCAGGACCAGATCTCGGATGTTCGGCATCCCCGTCCCAGCAGAGCTGCTCTTACGGCAGCTGGGGATCAGGTTCAGACACCGTTACCTCTGGGCTTTGGGGCTGCTGGTTAACGCGTCCTACTTCTGCCCTGCACAGATTTTTAAAGCCCCTTTGAAGTAGCTGTGTGTTGACTTTGGTTTAAAACAAGAAAACAGAAAGAAAATGAAGAGGGAGGAGTGAGCTCAGTCTTTACCTCATTTCGGGGCGCCGGAGTGTAACTGGGCTCAAACCCATGCTGAGGGCACCCAGGTGATGAGGATGGCTCCGGAGCTGGGGGAGCGAGGGCCAGCGGAGCCGGATCCCGCGCAGGGGCTGGGGTGGGACTGCGGCTTCCCAGAGCTGGTGTGCTGCCACTGCGAAAAACAGTCATTCTGTTTAAATAGGTGTTTTTTTTAGTTTCTGGTGATCTTTTGCACCATCCTGAAAATGCTTCAAGCCTGCATCGCTCAGAATAAAGTGATTTGTTCATCACAAACGAAGAAACCATCGGGATTTTTTGCCTCCATCACCTTGCAGGCTCTCTGCTCGTCCTAAGGCTTTTCTGTCCATCCCCTGTGGGCAATGAAATTAAAACAAGTTACAGTATGAGGTAATGCACCTTATTTGCAGTGTCTGGGGAAGTCATTGGAGTAGCTTCGCATCCTTCTCTGGTAGTTTGGCTTATCATTGCTGTGATCTGTTTAAGGGATTTTAGTTGATATTTTGCAGAAGGCTCTGTTGACTGTGTGTTATTGACATATTCTTAGCTTAAACCATTATCATGTTAAAGCCCTGGATTTAGAAACTAATTACAAGACATTAATAGCTAAGCCCTGAGAGCTAAGTCATGCAAATATTACTATCTGTAAAGTTGAATATACAAAAACTGTTTGAACTGCTGACTTAGTAACTGGAGTCTAAAAGCAATCTGCAAGGTGGCAATAAATCTGAGCACAATCCTCCACAACTGTTTTCTAATGTGTCCGTGAAATTAATGGCACAGTTATGAAAGTCGCATCAGGGAACATGGCTATTTTTTTCCCCGAGTAGGTTAATTATCACTAATGTAATTATTTTTGTACTGATTTTTATTTTAATCAAACATTGCATGAAACAATTTAGTTCAGAACAAGTAGCTTATTACAGAAGTGTTTGTGGTGGTGAGAGAAAAAGCAGCAATGTTTAAATTATACACATATATTGAGTTACTTTATTCATTAAAATGAACAATTATGTTAGGCCTTATGAGACAGACTAAGCATTTCTTGTTAATGTTTGTTCTGTAGTGAACATAATGAGAATTTATATTGGAAATGGATCCCATCCCTCTAGCTGAAGGCACTTATGAACGGCGTGATACGCGGGAGTTGGGAGAGCTTGGGGAAAAAAAGTGAGAGTTAACCTCTAACCAAGACGCATGCTGCATTGCCCTGGGGTTGTGGGGAAGGCACTGGGTCTGGGAGGGACCTTCTCCTTTTCTTTTCTGGGTGTTTTGTTTGGTTGGGTTTGGTTTTGGTTTTCTTTTTCCCCTCCGTGCTGTGGTGGTAGGGCAAAACATGGTGTCCCAGTGTAACACAGTGGCTCTGCTGAATCCAGGTACCGTGGAGCGGGGCCAACTTTGAAGTTCTCAGTGCTTTTGAATGTCCTACAATGAACCAGGTGTGGTTCATTTATCAGGTCAGTTCCTCAGAGGATGAACTATAATGGCATCAGTCTGCACATTAAACTGTTGAAGATGTGCCACTTAACATGATGATAAGTGGATGACGGGTAGATACGTGATTTTTCAAGACATTAGACACGTGTCTACAGCATCTAGTGCAGTCTAGGTTTTGCATCCTTCCCAAATCTGGCAGAATTGTAATAGAGGAGTTTATGGTGTTTATTGGTCAAGTGCCAAGTTGAAGATACAAAATTGTTGGATCGCTGTGAGTGCAGTGTGTCAGGCTACATCTGTAAGTGGTGTTGGTTTAGGAACAATAAATTCCCTAATGCTCTGTGTGCTATATATGACTGAAATGGAATGTTCTACTTAAAAGAGCAACATTTGTGTTAATTGCAAGAGTACTTTCTTATGATTTATGAAATTGTTTACTTACTGCTTCCTAGATTATTGTTAGCATTTTCAGATAATCACTTTTGATTATGGGATAAGTTTATTATATTTGCTTATAGAAATGTAGTATTTGTAAGTATATAGCACTCTTCTTCCATGGATCTCCAATATTTCTATAGGTCTTTGTTACAAACGTAATTGACTCCAGCTTATAGGTGGGAAAATGGAGGAAAAAAACCCCAAAGTGCCTTGCCCAGGTTGATCACACTGGCCTGGGGGCAGGGTCAGCAAAAGAGCATGAACCTTCTGAGTCCTGGATCTGCCATTTCTCTAGTTAATCTTGTCATCTGTGGATTTAGTAGGTGTGGTTTGGTTGTGAATCTTGGTGGGAAAAGTTGGTTGTGCATTGAAACAACTGTCTTGGAAATCATTGTCCTCAAAACTATTTTTACTCTACTTGCATCTCTCCTTTAAGTACAGGAGGTGACTTGCAAGAAGTTTAGACTTGTTGTGGCAGTCTGCGGCTCTGTTTTCTGTGGTTTGTGTCTCCGACTGCTGCTCGGACATTCCTGCTGCTGGTCTGCCATCAGCGAGAACTTGGGCAGGATGCAGCAGTTGGCTGCGCCGTGTCCGTGTCCCACAGAGACGCAACGAAAGAAGAGACCAAGCCAGGTCTGCAGCTCCTACCCCTGAATGAAATGCTCTGCTGTTTTGTTTTTGTTGAAGGTGCTCTTACAAGTAGTTGTGGACAAAAGTTATCCTTGCTGTTTTATCAGGATTTTATGATTCTGACCCTGAAACTCTGAACTCAAAATCTTTAAGGAAGCAGCTTCCAGTTCATAGTGACTAAAAGTATTGGGAAAAAGTCATCGAATATAAGCAGGTTTAGATTTAAGTAAATGCAAGAAATGGCTGAATATAACAATTACTTGCCACAATAGAGGTCTTTTTTAGATCCAGGTTTTCAAAAGCTAATTTATTTCAAGGAAACTGCAATAAAAGATGGAAGGAGGAGGGAGGAGAAAAGGGGGGACGGAAAAAAAGTACATCAGGCACATCGTTCAACCCTAAATCAGCCCAGTACACAGATGAATTTTTTATTCCTTTTGTTTGCATTTCTGAAAGGAATTATGAAACAATAATTTATTTCAAAGACAAAGAAACTTTTCAGAAATACTCTTTGTCTGAGAGGGGAAGGTGTCTCTAGCGTGACTCAGATTCCCATCTCCCAAGGCCAGGCTCTGGTGCCAGGTGACTCACCTGACAGGTGGGTTTCATCATTAATTTTCTCACCAGGAGCAGCAGAACACGGCAAATCTTTCTGAGGCCAATGATAGAGTTATCATGGTGTCATCCCAGAAGACCAGAAAAAGGACTTTCCATAATTTTGCCTGATCTTCTATTTATCTCTTTACACACAGTATCTGCACAGAATAAAGTACCTTTAGGCTGTCCTAACTACCCAGCAATGCCATGGGATGTGCTTGAGAATGTGGAAATTCATCCTTTTATAGTCGTAAGGGGGGTTGTTGGGGATATGATAATACATTAACAATTCTGTGGTTCTGTGAGATATCAGCATGCAGAAAATTGGTGAAAACCCGTTCATCACTGGGTCAAACCCCATGCAGTTAGGATGTCTTTCTCATTTCATATCAGTGCATGCCGTAAAAACAGTGTCAAGTAACTTCTGTGCTTAATAGTTGTGATAGAAAGTGGAGGCTCCAGACTGGATCGATGCATCTCGCTTTCTAGCTGTACAAACCCAGGTAAGCTGTAGTTACCCTGTCTCAGTCTACTTTTTAAAAGGGCAAGATACAAACCAGTGATTAAGAAGAGTAAAAGAAGATGCAAACTGTCGGTCAGATGGTTTCTTAAGGAATTGTCGTGAAATTTTGCACCTGCTTTCTGGGTCAGGATTCTTGGCCCAGGTTCTCTTTCCTCACCACCTCTTTGGTTCTCTTTCCTACTCATGTCACCTGTCGTGCCCCTGCGGCGAGTAGGTTGCACAGAGACGTGCCAGCTTACTCCAGCTCTCTTGTGAGGGACAACCTGGGAAGTCAGCTCCAGGTTTGTACAGGGCTTGCCGGCCTCGACTAGTTGAGGCAGTGACGGAATTGGGCATAGAAATGGATTTCCTGGATCCTTGTGCGTGCTCTTCCAGTAAGACCAAACTACCATTTACCAGTGCAATTAAATGAGTCTTTGTATTCTCCTTTATCATCAGTATTCCTTCAGCTTCTGTAACCTAACACATCTTCAGCTCAGCGCAGTATGAAAGAAGAGTTCATGGATCTTTCTTTTTTTTTTTTCAGAATAAATTGTGAATATTGAAGGTTAATGAAGTTTCTCAAGCAGTAGCAGACCTCTAGAATATCTGTTATTGAGGGATTATTTTTATAGCATTCACAGCAGAGACTCTTGATAATATGGTATTTGAGCAGTGTGTGACTAGATTTTTTTTTTTCAAATATATGAAATGAAGATGATACAGGATCTATTTTGAATAAAATTAGGAAAGTGCAACTTATTCCTTCAGTTTAAAACTGCCAAACCCCGGTCTTCCTGTTTACATTAATAATCAAGGCAGCTGATTCAAGAAACTCATCTTGAATTTTTTACTTGTGGGGAAAATAGTGCAGCTTGTAAGCACTTAGGTAACCTGAGAAAAATAGCTGAAATTTTGTTTCACATATATCCCAGGAGATCAGGTTTTATATTTGGAAGAGCCATACGTTCACACACAGAGAGAAGCCAGTGGAGCCACGGAAATTTTGCTGGGCAGCTGAGTTGGTAATTGGTGCAATGAATTGGTGATGGGAATGTCAGAACCTTCCCAGTGGTTCCAGGCTGGACTATTTTAGGGAGGCTCCAATGCTAAACCTCCCTTGTTCCTGGAAACTGGTTAGCAGTTTCAGTCTGGAATATTTTCAAATGATTTGTGGGTCTAATTTTCTGCAGTACTTGGGAGCCTTTGTGCACATACTTTGGAGTTTAGGTTTCTTAAGACTGCGGAACAAGTGAGACTTTCCATTTATTTAATATAATCATTAATAATTTTCATTCCCAGAAGCATGTACAGTGTTTCAAAAGCAGAATGTGACTTTGAAATGAAATATTGTCTAATCATTGCATTTTTAATTGATGACTATTTCCTTTGTCCTTCATATTTCTTCAATGGCTCATATTGCAGATCTTGCCACCTTCTCACTGATTCCATGCCCTATATAAGACACATTTTCACCTCATTTATAATATTAGCCTGGTCAGTAGTAGTTCCAAGAAGGGAGCTCTCTTGTTCTGTTTTCAGTAAGAAGCCCCAAGCTCTAGATGTGTGAAAAGCAGTTTTGTGAATGTAACTGTTGCTTCCCTCAAGTCATTGCTGTGTTCTTACTAATTTTCATGAAACAAGGAAGAGGGTTACTCTCTACTGTTCTATCTAATGTTGTGTGTCATTCCACCAGAATTAACTACTAATAAAAATGAAAAATGAAGGCAGTAAATACAGTCATGCATCAGAGTGCCATGCGAAGATGCTAACGTGTGTAGATCCTGGTGCTTTTCCAGGTGTCTACCGCATATAAGGTTCATCCATTTGGTTTTTCTCAGTTATAGGTTCCTTCTTGGTCCTCCCCCCTTCCGTTCCCACCCTGGCTGTCTGACAGTAACATCTAAATAACCGGGCTCTTTCTATTTCCCATGTCTTGTAGATCGATGAAATGCAGTGGGGCAAAGGAGTGCGTGAAGTCCCGCCCTCGGTCTGCAGCCTGCCGTGCAAGCCGGGAGAGAGGAAGAAGATGGTGAAGGGGATGCCATGCTGCTGGCACTGCGAGCTCTGCGACGGCTATCAGTACCAGGCTGACGAGGTGACCTGTCTGCTCTGCTCGTACAACGAGCGGCCCAACGAGAACCGAACAGGATGCCGTTCGATACCCATCGTCAAGCTGGAGTGGCACTCGCCCTGGGCTGTGATACCCGTCTTCTTGGCTATGCTGGGAATTATTGCCACCATTTTTGTCATGGCAACGTTCATCAGATATAACGACACTCCCATTGTCCGGGCTTCTGGGAGGGAACTCAGCTACGTCCTGTTAACGGGGATATTTCTGTGCTACATTATCACGTTTCTGATGATCGCCAAACCAAACGTTGCCGTGTGCTCCTTCCGGCGTATCTTCTTGGGCTTGGGGATGTGTATCAGCTATGCAGCCCTGTTAACTAAAACAAACCGCATCTACCGCATATTTGAACAGGGCAAAAAGTCAGTGACAGCACCTAGGCTTATAAGCCCCACATCGCAGCTGGCGATCACGTCGAGTTTGATATCTGTTCAGCTTCTAGGTGTCTTTATTTGGTTTGCAGTTGACCCACCCAACATCATCATAGATTATGATGAGCAGAAAACTATGAACCCCGATCAAGCCAGAGGAGTTCTCAAATGTGACATTACGGATCTACAAATCATTTGTTCCTTGGGTTATAGCATTCTTCTAATGGTTACGTGTACTGTGTATGCCATCAAGACTCGGGGTGTCCCAGAGAATTTTAATGAAGCTAAGCCCATTGGATTCACTATGTACACTACCTGTATAGTATGGCTTGCCTTCATTCCAATATTTTTTGGCACTGCCCAGTCAGCCGAAAAGGTAGGTGAAAATGAACAAACGTGCACCTGATGTATCAGGATTCATTGCAGTTATAAATTACGTACTGATGTTCAGCTTTACATAGATTTTAAAATGAGCTATCCAGTTAGCTCATTACTGAGACATGTGCAATGTATAGCACTATTTTCCTTCTCCATTTAGCTGGTGGGCTATTCATTTGATACACTGGCAAATGATCAATAGCAATCATATTAGCCATTAGTTTTATTGTTGCATCCATTTCAATTGTATCTTTTCAGTTGGATAAGTGGGAATTAGCTGTTGTATTGTCCAGATAGAGGCATCTCTTAACTAAATCATTTTGAATACAAGATGTAAGCAAAAAAAATGTCAAAAACCAAGTCAAGTAGACCCCTGTGCTTCTGGAGTTCAGCACTGAGGGCAGTGCTCAGTCTGATGAGTGCTGTGCTTCAGTAACAGCAGCCTCAGGGCACATTTACACCTCAGGGTGAACAGTCTGTCCTGAGCTCCAGCTCCTGAGACTAGACCGACACTCTGTCTGTATTGCTTATCTTTAAACTAGCCCAGATAGACTCACCCTCATGGCAAGGGTATAGCCAGAGTCCCAGAGTGAATGCCAAGTTGCTTCTCTTCATAAGTGAGGTCCGCTTAAGCCAGTGGAGTTCATTCACCAAAAGCCGGTCCAAAATGTTACGGAAAAGGCATCCAAAGATTAGGATCTAATCCATTTGTTGGATTGTTATGAAAATTAATTACTGCAAAACGCCATCAGACACGATTAAAAGATTCCCGTTGGCTTTGAGAGGCTTCAGATGGTGCAGAGGACCCTGCAGTGTGTCCGTTCGAGGGCTCACGTGCACATCGCTTCCGTCCCGTGCTCACGGCTGCGCGGGCACCGCCACCTGAGGAAGGGAGCTGGGCACCTGAGGGAAATACGCCCTGGCAATTGGAGCAGACGTGCATGAGAACAGATGCAAAACTTGTTCAACTTTGGCCTTTGCTGCCCACAGAAATCGCATTTAAAGTGCTTTTTGTAAATATATCAAATCGGCTCAGCTGGGACCAGCAGCTAGCCGGGATCCCAACCCAGCGTGTTGCAGCTGATGCTGTGATGGTTTAGGTACAAACATTAACAGCTTCTCTTTTATCTTACACAAAGGAAGGAGGAGAAACTCACTCCCTTCTTCCTATTCTATGTATTGGTGAGGATGGTAGCCTCGGAGAAAGAAGGCAGTAATAAAGAGCCAGAGGACAATATGATTCATTTTCCAAAACATTGCCGGAAGGTCTATGGGCAAGAAAAAAACCTTTTCAGATTTGCACTAAAGGTATTTAAGAAGGGAGAACCTTAGTTGCTCCTCTGCATTTTGAGTAAACGGTATTCAAACCGATCTGCTATCACGATGTGCAGGGCAGCCTCAGCCCGTGCGCGCCGGAGCATCGCCCCTTCGGCTGCCTGCCGGGTCTCGGCCCCGCTGCGCGTTCCTCTCGCCGCCCAAGTGGCTCCAGCCAGGGCTCGGGGGTACCGATCTGGTTTTACTTCTCTCTGAGTCTTGTTTGGAGATAGCTGCAATTTCAGAGCGATTTGGCAAATGCCTGCGACTCTCGGGAGAAATGAAAATATTCGGCTGTCCTGAACTGCTGTCAGACTGCTTTACCCTCCCCAGCCCTCACCCCCTCTACTTCCCCAGTGTACCCCAACTCAATCGAGGCGTCGTCAACCTCACCTCAGATGCTCTCCCACAGATCTTGCATGGATTTAGTAGCGTACTGTCAGTTATCCCCACTTACTGACCCCAAACTTCCCTGTGCATGAAGGAGCTTTGGCTTCTTGCTACTTTTTTTCCCCCCTCTATCTTCATTTAATGTTTGTTCTTTAAGACAAGACTTGGGCAAGCTCAGCACTGCAGATAAAATTATTGCATCTTTTAAACGAGTGAGCAAATTTCAGGTCCCAGCTAACGCATCTCATTTTGTGCCAGGGATATAATTTCCAAATTTGCAGTTGTTAGACTTATGGATTATTGGAGTAAGATCGCAGGAAGACAGCGGTGTCGTTCAGGCAGGTCCATGTTTTGGCTACAGGTATCTTCTGTAGGAAGGTGCCCGCTCCCGAGCTTTGTCCTTTGCAATTCAGGAGGTTGGTTGTACAGAGATTTGCAGTTGTTTTGGTCTCAGTTTGCCGGTGGAAAAGGGGATCACCCAGGAGGAAGCAGAGGTTATGGCGATTTTCCCATATCGTCTCACCTCTGCGATGGGCTTTACAGGCAGCCATTGCATCCCTAAAGGGAATTAATTTCAGCTGGAAAGGAGGTCTGCCAAGTCTTACAAATGCTTCAAACACCTCTGCTCTCCATGTCGAGGGAGAGATAAGAAACAGCATAAGCGGCTTTAAACGCAGTCGGGCCCATTTGTAACTTTGGTGGGATGCGGGGAGTACGGCGCAGGTTTTGTGCTTCCCTGCCTGGGAACGCTTCAGGCCTGCAGGCGGCCAAGATGAAGTGCTTTAAATTGTCGTCTGCAAAGATTTAACCAGGTGATAGAAAGACCCAAAGAATTTCAAAGGCTGCTGCCAGCACTGAAAACCATTTGGTAGCAAAAGCTTTAGGTTCCCGTGCAGTCACAGAGCTGAATTACCGTGTCCTCCTTTGAACGCGTAAGATTCTTGTGTGCAAATTCGTGTAGGACAGCAGAAGAGGTGATGATTAACTGGATTTCGGAGCTCAGAGGCGGGTATGGGGCAAAGCAAAGAGCCCTTCGCTGTGCTGTGCTCCAGCCCAGGGCCCGTCCCTGCGCCGCACAGAGCCGGCGACACCGGCCGCTTCTGCTCGCCGCAGCCCGCGGCGGGGGCCGTGGGGGACAGGGGCTTCAGCGTCTGCTGGCTGTCACGGCCCCAACTCCTCACGTGCCGCTGGGGCCTGTCACCACCCTTCCGTGGACACGAAGCTGCTGTGTTTTGGCCAGCAGACCGTCCAGCGTGGCCGTACCCGTGCAGGGGACGTGCGCGCGGCGGGCATGAACGCACTGACGTACAGTGCCTACGGAGGGTCCCTGTGCCCCCCGGCCCCTCGGCGCTGGCGGGGGTGGCGGTGGCGCGTTCGAGCAGCCGGCGGTGCCAGGGCTGTGTGCTGCACCCACGGCTTTGCCGTCCCGACTTTGCCCCCTCCTGCTCTACGCAGGGACCGAGCTGCCGTAGCTTTGCTGCTTTGCTTTCTTCTCCGTGTCTTTTCTTTTTGAATGGGGGTGAGGGGGGTGGGGGGGCGTTGTACTTTTTGGTGATTGCCAGTGATTTCCTGTCAGGTATTTTCTCTGGGAAGTATTGTGTTTATGCTCAGCCACACAGGTCTCTGCCGAAATGGAAATTGCACCTGCTGAAAATCTCATGCAACGCAATCCTTTAAACTGAGAAATGGTGTTATATATAATGTTGTGATTTTCATTGTATGGATTTATTTTATTTTATCAATACATACAAGCATAATGTTGTTTGGTAGAAAGCATATCGAAAATGCCTGCCTTGTTCAGTGTAGAAAATAGCGACAACAACAAGAACTAGAAGAATGCTGCAAGTACCTCATAAAGGGCAAATAATTCAAGCAGTAGCATTTGCAGCAGGCTGGAGGGAGGCGGTGTGGTTTGAGGAAGGCCAAATATCAGAGTCTGCGCTACAGTGCAGAGATAAAACAGTTGGTGTACGGGAGGTGGCACACGGAAAAAGCAAATTCCTGACCTCTTTACAGCTTGCGTTTTCCTCAGCCGGTTTCTTTGTCCACTATCTAAAAATTCAGAAAACACACGGTCAGTTATCGTTCCTAGGCTTAGTCTGGTAATGCAGCGTGTCGGTTCCTAGTGGGCATGCAGCAGGGTTGTCCTTACCGAGTTTCACCATTCTCTGAGTTTCTTTGCCTTTGATGCAGTGGTCACGTTGCCGTTGCTCTGTACCTGTGTGTCGCTGCCGGCGTCTCAGCTTGGGGGGGTGGGTTTCGGGGGGGGGTTTCTTTTGTGTTTTCCTACAGCTATTAGTATATATGCTAAAATGCTAATGTAACCTTTNCTTGGGGGGGTGGGTTTCGGGGTGGGGTTTCTTTTGTGTTTTCCTACAGCTATTAGTATATATGCTAAAATGCTAATGTAACCTTTGAGGACCAGGACACAGTACTGGGGACAGAATCACACCATGTCTTTGCTTGGAAAGATCCTTCCTTTAGTATGTACTTGGTAGAAAGCCGCTAAGTATAGAGCGGAGTCCCTACAGAGAAGAGAGGGTCACTCACTGTTCAGCTCTGAGCAGCTCCTAATGATCAAAACCATCATCAGCTGAAGGGTCAGTGGGGTTTTGGGGTTGAGGATGGGGGACAATGTCCATGCCCGCCTGCTGTCCTGCCTTGGTGTTGCTCGGCTTGTTAACCCGGACGTTTGAAGGGGGACTGTAGGGATGAAACGCTGCTTTTATGCTGCTGGTGTAATTGTTTTTGACAACAAAACTATTTTAAATTCTCCGCGGATCTGTGGGTATCTTATCAGAAACAGAGTGGCCTCAAAGAGCTGTTAAACCAATTATAGGAGTCACAGCTCCACGGCAGAGTCAATACAAAGTGGCACTTGAAAAGAGCACAGATTGCTCTGTAAGGTCAGGCGAAGCTCGGTGAAATCAATAAGCCAAATTGAGTCAAAATTTTAGAGTACGAAAGTGAAAGGATGTGGAGGGATGCAGGTGGTGTGGGAACACATCCCGCGGGAAGCTGCGCCCCGCACAGCCCTGCGCCGGAGATTAATTAGTCCCTGCAGCCTCTCAGTGAGTTGTTCATTCGCTTGTACTTTGATTATCTGTTTCTGATTTAACTCGTTCCCAGAGGCAAGGCGCCACAGTGGGGGACTGCGGGGGCTGGTGGGGGCCCAGTCCCCCTGTCCTGCCCTGTCCCCGCCGCGCTGCGCTGGGGCAGTGCCTGGGGACCGCGGGCTGCCCCGGGGACGCTGTGGCTCCCCGCTGCGGGGGCTCCTGTTTGTGCCTTCCATGGGAAGGCTGGGCCCTGGCAGCGCGCTCCGGCTTGAGCCATGTTTCGGGAGATGCATTTGGGATTAACCTGGTTTCACAGAGTCACGTGTTTTCATTTCTTGGTGGTTTGTTTTTATTGTTATTGTTATTGTTCTCCTTTTTCAGCTACTGTAAAGAGCAACAGCACAGCAGAGCATGCGATATGCTCTAACATGTCTTGGAAGCATCACTTCATAGGTGGCAGTAAGCGTTTGCTTTTTTATTGTTAGTCTCTCTCGTAATGTAAATATTTTTAAAATTTACACCATTGCAGATTTCCAGAGGCAATATTTTCCTGGTAAAAGGAAAGTGAAAGGGAAAAAGCATCTGTAGTTAAATCAATCTGCTATGTAGAGTTCTCAAAATACTGGTTTGCTTTTTCTGTATATAAACATCAATTTATTGTTAGGAAGAACAATACTTTTCAACACTTCTCATTACCATTTTTTTTTAACCTCTGTCATGTAACATAGTTGTATTTATGATGAAGTGACTATTAAAAGGGGGGTAGAAGCACATCAGCCAGCCCCGTGCGGGGCATCCTCGGCCAGTGCCTTCAGCAGCATTAGCAGCCTAAAGGAGCAGTGACCTTCCCAGAGGGGCTTCATCTCCTAAGAAGGTAGCTGAGATAAAAAGCACATCCCAAAGAAAATGTAAGTTTTGGGAAAGGATCTCTTTTTTTAAACAAAATTTGCACAGGAAGGATGCGATAGGAGACCAGGGAAACGTTGAATTTGGGTATATTGATGCTGGTGGTGTACAGAGATTAATAAAGCGGGAGGAATTGGCTGTGGGTTTGCGTTAAATAGCCTTGGTTAGGGTGGGGATTTTCGTGCCACTGTGTTCTCTCTTTCTCCTAACAAAGTTCAGCTGTAATTATGAAGGACTATGAGATCACAAGCTATTTTCTTCTCCTGTGGTTATTTAGTATTACCATGTATATATATTTTTTTTCTGTTGCTTAAATTAAATTTCCTGAGTCCCTAGAATGTAATACTGAAAAATTAGATCCCTTTAATGGCAAACCTGAGCATCAATCTGCTTTATGTAGCAGACATGCCAGAATCCACTTGGGTACTTCACGTGCCCAAAGCCAAACGCTGCTTTGCGTTACTGTACAAGCGCCTTTGGCATTTACTCAGACTGACGGCATCCCTTATTAGTATGTAGAGATGTATGGCTTCCTGCGAGCGTGCTCTTCAGATTTGGAAGGAGGAATGCAATTTGGAAATTTGCCAGAGCTATAACCGTTAGATTAAAAGAAATCATTGTCTCTGCAGGTTTGAAGTCCGTATCTGTACTCTTTAAGTACGTACAGATGTAGTTGTGTATGTTGAATATTCCCCTAAGATCTTATTTTCTCAAATTATGTCATTGAACTAATATAGAGGGATATGTCATCATTATATTTTTATGTTTCATGGATTTTATTGCCCCGTATCTGTGATTACTTTTATTTAGTAGTTGCTAAGATTAAAATAATACATTTCTGGATATGTCTACAAACTAGTAATAACTGTCAACATGCTCCTGAATATATTCGCCAAACGGGATTTTTTTCTTGAAGTATTTTGGGACTTTTTTGAAGCTAAAAAAGTTATAATTGTGAGTCTGAGTGAGCGATGATGGTTTCTCAGCCAGCGTGGTCTTCCTGCTTGGGAGCTTTATTCAGCCTGGAATGAAGAGAAGTGGGGAAAGTTGACCTTGCAGACGTTGTTTCCATCAGCTTATTTGTGCATCCAGACTGCCCGAGCCCTTGGTTGTAGGGGTTCTTTTTATTGTAATACAACCACAATGAAATATGGAGTCCTTAATCCCATCTACCCTTCCACCTTCCTTCTTGTTTCTCTATTTTTGTAATGCCCGTTTTATTCGAATCAATAAGCAGGGCAACTCACATATACTTGGCGGCAACAGTTTTACTTGTTGTGTTCAATGTTAAATACTATAATTCGAAGGCCCATGCAAAATGGATTCTTATTCAGATTAAATAATGTCACATTAACAGGGTAGCACTTCAGTATATGTTCTATTTTTTGGTGAAACTAAGTTACCCTTCAATTTTCGGTAACACAAATACCGATTAACCAGGTAGGACACACATTTATTTTCTCCCCTGCAAAGGCTTGAGATGACAGTTGCTATAGCAACTCTATATAGGTGGATTTTGGAGTTATGAGGATTTTAATGCAACATTTGTTGGAGTTTTATACTGTTGGATGGTGGAGAAAATCAGGCTTTGAGGCTCACAGGGAACATGACTCAATCTGCCATAATTTGGGGCTCATACAAGGACAGTTGTGAATTGTAGCTGCCGTTTAAAGAAGCATCCTAGTAATAGTACCTGCATAAAATTCATTAACTACAAATATTAATTTCTCTCATTGATATGCTTTCAGTTCGCCCATCGCTTCATTATATTCGGGATCTGCATGTTCAGATGCTGAAGTCCTTAATTTGATCCAGCCTCGAGACTGTATCTCTGAAAAAAACACGGAATATAATGATCTGACATTAGAGTTGTCCTGAGAGGAGCCCGAACTGAAAAGCAGCTTCACCTACTTTCAGTTAAGGCCCTCCAGGCTGGAGCTGTAAGATCTGGAGATCCTCTCTTTTTCCTCCTCTGCCTCTCTCTTCGAAAGAGGGGTAGAGGGGAGCATCTGTCGGTCCCATCTGGGGTCCCCCACGTCCCCAGTGGGATTTGGCCTAAACCACGACATCCTCCAAGAAAAAGAGTATGTAATAAAGTCCACTTTTGTGGAGTTTGGCGCTATTGACAGTGAGTACATCATGTTTCATTTTAATTGAGAGAAAATTAAATGTTTTTTGAAATCAAGAAATTAAATAAGCAGTGGATTTTTTTGGTCACAATCCTTATTACAAAAATGAACCTGGTGGCCTGTGTTTTTATCAGGATATATAAGAGCACTACTGTAAAAGTATGTAAAAAAACCTTGTGAATACCTTTAAGTGTGTATAGAGTTTCAAAGTTAATTTCTGTAGAACTAATCAAAAATCTTGAATATAACTTCTTGATAAAGTTCTCAAGTGAGATTTATTTTATTACCTTCTGCATTCATTTTGTCTTCCAAGTGGAAAGGGATGCTGTTACTCGTCAAAAAATAGCACAAAAGGCTTATAACATGTCACTGCTACTAATGATTTAACCCTCAAAAAAAAAGAATATCAGTATTTACATACGCATCATTGAAGCGGTGAGGGCTACAGGAATTTTGAGTTCTGGAGTCATCAATCTTTTGCCACGCGCCTGTTTCTCGGTCCCTACTGGTTTGGTGGGCGGTTTTGTCCCTAAACAAACTGACACTCATAGACCCACCACGTACTGAACATGGGTGGCTTATGGCCTTTAGCAGCTGCTTTTAAGAATTCCCCCGGGAGAGTACAGCTCAGGAAAAATATAACAGTGCTGACTGGATTGCTGCCCAGCATTTACTGATCGCTTCGGAAATTAGATGGCCTCGTCAGGAATACCGGCCCCATCTCCCTCTGCTTAATAAGGTGCTGCAAGAAAAAAGGAAATGAGAAAAGAAAGCGGGGGGGGGAGGAAGTGAAGCAAAATTATAAAAAGTGAAACAAAATTATGGTAGCCTAAACTGGGGCACCTGGGATTTCCGGATATACCATACCCTAACGCTTCGGTGCAGCCGAGAGAAGGGTGGTTATTTGTCACTTTTATTTGATGTGGTGGGAAATGGCTTTGGGCTCCCGAAGAGAACGCCAAGTTAAAGCTGAGATAGAAGAAGTTAAACTAGTTGATGCCAAAAAGGATGGGAGATTGATACCGCCAGTGCCCTGCTCTGCCCTCCGCGGCAGAGGCTGAGGGATGATGGAGTGTTCGCCGCTTGGGTTGGTGATCCAGAGGCTGCTGTGACACGATGTTGTACCTGCTCCCATGGAGGATGAGCATGACTCTCATTAGCGGGAGATGGATTGGGTGAGGGCTGTTCAGCTCTGAGATTCATGAGGAGATGCATGAGGAAGATAGATTTACTTCTGGGTGGCGGCTGTATTCTTAAGAAAACTTGAAGCTAGTTTACTTTGTGGCTCTGCAGCATGTGCCTGAGGCAACATCTCTAGACAAGACGGGAGGTTTTGTAATTTCATTGCCTCATCTCAAGCTTTGAATGTACCTTCACGCTTGCCATGGGAGAGTTGTGCGTGGAAAGCGGAGAAGACAGTTGTGTCTCTGCACAACTGCCTGTGCCCCGATGTGTCAGCACCGCAGGAGAAGGAGCCGGCAATGTGCCAGAAAGCCAACCCTATCCTGGGCTGCATCAGAAGTGTGGCCAGCAGGGCAAGGGAGGGGATTCTGCCCCTCTACTGCGCTCTGGGGAGACCCCACCTGGAGTACTGCCTCCAGCTCTGGAGCCCCCAAAAGAGGAGAGTCATGGACCTGTTGGAGCGGGGCCAGAGGAGGCCCCGGAGATGCTGCGGGGGCTGGAGCCCCTCTGCTGGGAGGACAGGCTGGGAGAGTTGGGGAGGGTCAGCCTGGAGAAGAGAAGGCTCCGGGGAGACCTCAGAGCCCCTTCCAGTGCCTCAAGGGGCTCCAGGAGAGCCGGGGAGGGACTCTGGATCAGGGAGGGGAGCCATGGGATAAGGGCGAGTGGTTTTACACTGAGAGGGGCGAGATTTAGGTGAGATACTAGAAAGAAATTTTTCCCTGTGAGGGTGATGAGCCCCTGGCGCAGGTTGCCCCGAGAAGCTGTGGCTGCCCCATCCCTGGAGGTGCTCAAGGCCAGGTTGGACGGGGCTGGGAGCAACCTGGGCTGGGGGGAGGGGGCCCCGCCCGGGGGAGGGGGG
>VZSZ01008917.1:53056-99598 GCA_013398815.1 Ibidorhyncha struthersii
TGTTCCGAGTGCCTGGGCACGTTGGGGGTCGGGGCTCAGATGGGCAGGTGGGGGACATTAATTCCTCAGCCATGCAAACTCCCGACTGCTTTCCTGCGAAACAGTCCGCAGCTTTGCAATGCGCCGAGTGCAGTCCTGTTGCAGCTGTCAGCTCTGCTTCCATTCTTTCTCCAACAACTAGAGCTGGCTGTAGAAACATCTCATGGAAGCCGAGAAACCACTGCCTGCAGTGCAGGGGTCTCCTGGGCGGTGTGCCAGCGGCGCTGTGCACGGGAGCGCTGCAAGCACCGCGCTCGCTGCCGTGCCAGCCACTGGCACCCCTCAGAAGTGGGAGCACGGCGAGCGCTCCCCGGGGCAGGTGAGGCAGTCGCTCCGTCTGCTCAGACACGGGGCCCGCGAGGCATCGCAGAGCGCAGCGGGGTAGCCGGGGGTCTTCACAGAAAGCAACACACACACAAAAAGGAGCAATTGCGGCAGAAACAGAACCTGACTCTGGGACATCTAAATGCAATCTCCTTTACACCAATGGAGCTGCATTCCTATACACTGGGTTTGACACTCGGTATTACAAAAGTACTTTGAGTCACTTTTGTAAAGTATTAAATATTTCCTAAAGTTTTGCTGCTCTTTGAAGTGAGACTGAAGTGGTACGTTAATACGTGTTGCCATGAAATTTCTTGTAATTGCATTTCTATGCTGGGTAGAAAACAATGAGTGGTGGGAAAATATCTCTGTATATTTAAATGTGTTTTAAAAGCTTTAATTTTGACTTATTTCTGGAACTATATAATGATTCTAGATTTTTATCCACCACTAATTTGTATAATGTTCAGCCAGGCAAGGATTTGAGTGTTTCAGAAATGAATACAATAATAACAGTAATAACAGTTCCTTGCATGCAGAAGAAACCTAAAGCGTTTTACAGATGGATTTAAAAACTACAAGTCAGAAGCGTTGTACCAGTTGGTATGGTGCAATTTTAGCAGCGCTCAGAAATATAGTTTAAGGCAGGCAGGCGAGTGTAATTCTATATATGTTCTCAGGCTGTTCCTCACTGGGGTATGCTGAGTGCCCTCCAGGGTTGCGTTAACCACATTAATAACGGCGTCATCAAGTGGGGAAGATTGGGATATTCAAACTGGGCGGAAAATAATCAGCCAGGATTTGGCCAGGATGTGGGAGTTGACACCTCATGCTCTTCAGAGAGACATCTTGAATGACTGGAAGGATGAAGAAGTTTTGGTGATAAATATGTTACCCACAGAGCTGCATGGTATTCCCAAGTCAGGACTCCTCTGGAAGAGGGATCTAGATCCTGTCCGGGAGGTCTCCCAGCCAAGCATCTGGCTGTGTTCAGCACTTCTGAGTCCAGCCAAGCCAGTAAAAGGCTGTAGGACCGCTAAAATTGCAGTTCTATGTTGTCTCTGCTATCGAGGCAGGTATTTAGAGCTAGGTAACAGGAAAAAGTGCATGCTTAGGGTGAAATAAGACATGATTAGAGTAATTAGATCCTCCTCAGAAGACCATAAATTAATGGTGATTATGATTCTTGAAACAACAGAAGCATAAGGTACATCTAACATTGATCTGTTTTATCACATTTGCTGCATTGTAATGCTCCTTTAATGTTAATATGTACTTTTGTAGTAAAATCTAATTGAAAACACTGCGCAGGCAGAGCCCAAGGCCACAATCATGTTCCACATAATTACCTAAGGAGGAGGGTGTACATTTCCAATGAAGGGATGCCACCAACCGTTAGCCAGGTATAAGCGGTGCAGTCATTCTGTTCATGCTTATACAATAATAGCCTTACAGGAATATATAGGTGAAAGCTAAAAGATAATTAACAATCAATTCATTTTGTGAAATTTTCAATTATTGAAGCAGGTATCTTCATAATGGAGTAATAATACTATATTTAAATTTGTATGTGGCTGTCTCATAACAGAGATGTATTAATTTAAGCAGAAATTACTTTAAGTTAGCAACCCCGCGGTAGTTCTGCAGTCTCCAAGGGACTCTTTGAAGCCTGCGAGCATGCGGCTTTGATGTCTGAGGCAGAAAGTGAGGGATCTCTTCGCTGTGATAGTTCTAGCCTTCTCTGTTCCCGTCTGCGTTGAGGAGAGAGAAAAAAATCTGATTCGGAAGATGGAAAAATAAATGGAACCCAGAAAGGAGCATGCAGTACAGAGGGGAAAATACCCCCGCCCGAATCTGGGCAGAGACACCAGTTCTGTGACCAGGGGCACGATGCGACAGGGCTGCCAAATTCACCGCTTTGTTCTGTGGTCTCCCTCGCTGGACCACTTAAGCAGACCGAAAATGCATAACTGAAAATACCCTCCCCGTGAAGAGACACCGCAGGTCTCCGAGAGCGTGCCACGGCAGGGCTTGCTGCTCCAGGTACCGTCTTGGGGGGAGGAAGGGGATGTTCTGGGGCAAAACCATAAACTAGTAATTTTTCACTGGCACTTGAGGAGAACCGTTCTTCTGCGCCGCTGGCGCAGCCCAGAGCAGGCGGACTGCTGCACCCGGGCGTCGAAGCGGGGAGTCAAAACCAGCTCCTCCTCCTCCTCAGCCTTCTGTACATGGATTTTGCCCCGTTAACCAAGAGCCACAAGGGATGAGCGATCCAATTGCCTGGGACAGCAGACTTAGCAATATTTTTGGTCCCTTTTCGCACTGCCTGTTCTGAGCCCCAGAAGTGGCGGAGGCACTTGCGCAGCTCGGCGCGGTGCACGGCCGCCGCTGCCCTGCGGGTGCACACGGGCGCTCAGCTTCCTGCGAAGAGATGCCACGGGGAAAGCTGGAAGAAGGGTATCTCTCTGCTCTGTGATTTCTAGTGCATACTTAACTGCCTCTGGCTAAAAAGCGACATAATTTTTAAAGGGAAAAATGTGTGGGTGTTTAATGCATAGTGTTGACATGTACATTTTTGGTTCCTTATTTTTTTTAGGAAATGTAGAACTGCCAGGAGAGTTTTACATATGAAAAGCAATGTCTGCACAGGCCCCTGTCAGTGTTACCTAACAGGTTTTATCTGCAGCATAAACTGACAACACCTCAATGTGAAATAATTGTGGTTCCATTGAGTCCAGAAGAGTAATTACTTTGTTGATGAAACTTTTCTCTTTGCTTGCGTTTTGATATCTCTGCAATGTCAAACCCACTTGAGCTGACAACATAATTTCTCCATCAGAGCTGTTGCATCGACCATGCAACTGCTGCTGGGGGTTAGCGGGGGATTTTTTTCAGGCTTGCTGTATCTCAGCGCTGGCAACAGTAAAAAATTCAGTCTTGCAAAACCCTGTCTCGTGAATAACGCTTCTGAATAGTGCGAAGAGTCACACATACCTCAAGGTAGCTACATGTATGAATTAGGGGTAACTGTATAATTATAAAATAGCTCTTCAAAGTTAGTTTACAAGGAAGTAATCATTACATTATCTCATTTGCTCAGAACAAGGAAGGGTAAGTTTATTAGAAACACAGAGTTTCAATTTGTGATAATGTATTTTAATGGTTATTTTGAATTTCCTGTGTATGTGAGGCTTGAGGTAAGTACATTACGAAGATGATGTGACTTCCCAGAGGTACTGATGGGTTCCTGCAACCCTGATTCTCTTCTAGCGTGCCTTTTTGGGAGAGTCCTGTTTCAGGGATCCGGACGGGGTGATTTTGGGCTGTATTGAAAGGTCATTCCCTGTGCTAAACTCGACAGGGTTTTTCCACAACAGGTGGCCAGAGGACGGCGTGCTCTGCTAGGTCTGTGCCATGTGTAGTGCAGTTTGATTTTTGCTGCGAAAATCTCAGTTCCCGTTAATGTTCCTTTGTTTGAACAAGAGTTAATCATCTTTTCAGAAAAATCCTGTAGATCACGGCTAACATTGTAAGCCAAATGCTAGGAACTGAAGTAGCGTTTTGTGAGTGCAGATCATAACCAGTTTCTGAACCCCACGGGTATTGTAGAAACATAATAATGTTATTTTGAGTAAGAAATAATGGCTGCTGATTCTAAGCCCATCCAGGAACAAAAAGAAAACCATGAAGAGCTTATTCAATACAATGTAAGTTATGCAGATGTTTCTCAATTTTCTTGCTGAACTTCTGTGCTGGTGTCAGGGTTTTGTTTGATCAAACCATTTCAGCAGAAAGAATGGGTCCTTAAGCACTTTTGTCATTGCGCATGAATGGCTTATGAAAGCAGCCTGCGGAAGGGCACGAAATCAAGTACCCTTGTCAGTCTCACAGGGAAGGAGCATCCTGTATTGCCCGTGCTTGGGTCACACGTTCAGAGCTAATTTGTTCCTCTGTTCATTTTAGAATAAACAGAAACAAAATGGAGACAGAAAACAAACCTGCTCGGAGGGAGAGTCGGTCGGTTGAAGTTTTGCCATTGATTCGGTGGGAGTGAGCTCGCGGGACGGGCGTCACAGAGCGGTGGCTTCCAGGTGTGGTACAATTGTATTACCCTGCACCAAACCAATGAGGAGAGAAGAGAGAATGCGCAACTTTGGAGCTAGCAATTCAGCTGCTCTTTTGCCCAAGAGAGTAAGGCCGAAACGACCTTTCTACAACATCAGTAGAAAATCCAAAGTTGCAGGGACCAGTAAGGAAATCACCCCCGTTGCAAAGCAAAACCTCTGTTGATCATGGAGATGGCTGCAGTTTGCTCTGAATAAGATCCTCTAACACAAAAATGTCAGGTCCTCTGTGCATACCAGTGAGCTAAATATAGCTGGATTTGCAGAGGAAGAAAACAGCTATTCTTGAAAGTGCATTTTCAGTCTAGCAAGGCCAATTTAATGCAAAGCAAAAAATAGGTTTCACTATATGTAAGTGATGAACGCAAAAATATTGACCTGAAGGATTTATTTGTTGTTTTAAATGGTTTAAGCAGGCATGTAATAATAATAAAAGTAGAAACCATCATACTCAGTCAAAGAAATTGCCTTGTATTTTGTCTTTGAGGCATAAGCTTAGCAGAAGGCTAAAAAAACCAACAATGAATTCTCCTAGACTGAAGCAAAAATGTTGTGTCCCAAGTGTACCCCGTCAAAAGTGATTTGGGGCATGTTTATACTTCTGCATTTTGAATAATGCCTTTTTAAAAATCTGTGTTCATATTCATCAAAAACAATTCAGCAAAAAAAGCCGGCGAGGTTTCTCCCTTGCCAGGCAGCAGAGCTGGGGGGCTCCTGCGGACCCAGTTGTGCTGTGCCAGTGCAGAAGGCGTCTGTGGCTCCATGGGCTGTGGGGCTGCCGGGCACTGGGAAAGAACCACAGCCACCAGCAGGTCACAGCCACCAGCAGGGCGCGTCCTGTGGTCCCTGGTCACCTCACCCCATGGTGGCTGAGCTGCTCCGACACCGTTTAACCTGGCTGTGGAGGGACTGAGGAGTCTCTGTTCAACAGCGAGCGCAAACGGAGCCCTCTCCGGTGCCTGGTACAGAGATGTCACCGGTTCTCACTCTGCCCTTACTTCCCAGGCGGCTTCAGAAATCCATGATGTTGCTTATATGGCAGAAAGCAGCTGAGAACTATTGTCAGAGGATCGATACCTTATGACAAATGAAAAGCCTCTCGAAGAGAAAAAGGTTAGTCTGGGACTGCCAAAACAAAGATGCCTACGAGCAGATACAAGAGGAGCTGCTCTGATGCCTGGGCAGGAGACAAATTGGAAGAGAAAAGGGAACCTAGGGGAAGAGATCAGAGGGAGATTATTTTTTACTGTTTTTCCCTCCTATTAAAGAAGGGGTCTCACTGGGGAAGTGCTCTGCTCAACGTGCCTGAGCGAAGCTTCAAGAGGCGGGAGGCACAGCCACAGAGCAGAGCGGGAGCTCTCCTCAAGCCTGCGTCCATACCACCACCGCGGAGGGCTCGTGGGTGCGGGAGCCAGGGCTCGCCTTGGCCCGTAGCTGTGGCATAGCCACCCCCGCGGTCGTGGGTGATGCCAGGTGAGTGTGATGCCCTGTCCAGACAGGGGACAAGGAAAACAAGGAAGACCTTTTCCTTCTGCAGTTTGGTGGTGTCATGGTTTCACCTGGGACGGGGTTGACTTTCTTGCTTAGCAGCTGGTGTAGTGCTGCAGTTTGGGTTTGGGATGGGAATAGTGTCAATAGTGCATTAATGTTTTTAGTTGTTGCTGAGCACTCGAGGACTTTTCTGCTCCTCACACTGCCCCACCAGCGATGGGCTGGGGGTGCACAAGAATCTGGGAGCGGACACAGCCATGAGAGCTCACCCCACTGACTGAGGAGATGGTCCATGCCATGAGATGTCATGGTCAGTACACAAACCTGGGGAAGAAGAAGAAAGCCGGGGGGATGTTCAGAGTGATGCTGTTTGTCTTCCCAAGTAACCATTATGCATGATGGAGCCCGGCTGTCCTGGGGATGGCTGAGCCCCCGCCTGTTCAGGAGAAGCAGGGAATGAATCCCTTGTTTAGCTTTGCTGGCGTGCGCAGCTTTTGCTCTGCCTGTTGAACTGTCTTTATCTCAACTCAAGTAAGTTTTCTCACTTTTACTCTTCCGATGCTGTCCCTCATCCCAACTGGGCGGAGCAAGTGTGGTCCTATGTGCCACCTGGGGTTAAACCACAACAGGGGGTTTGACACCGTGTCTATCTGAAACTCTGTCGTTGCTATTGCTAACGTGCCCGACTGTCTTCTGCCAGCAGCAGAAACTGAAGATCCGTGTTTTCTTTCCCAGGCTGAGCGGTGGGGGTGGGAAAGTGGGATGCAGCAACTGGGAATGTACCCAATGAGCTCTAGTGGTGCAAAAGACTATTCTGCAAGACAAACTCTCTTACCTGGCAGACGTTCCCCAGCCAAAGCTCTGTTGATGGGGTCAGCTGCAGTGGGCAGGAGAGCCTTGTTGACCTCTTTAATTGTCAAGGCTTTATGAAGGTTTTTTCAGGTTTAGCACTTTTCAGCTAATGATGTCAGGTGCTTCACCAAGAGATTATTCAATCTGTGTCGGCATTTGGCCTTTAAATGGCTGAAGTATCTGAGGTGGCAAAACCCAGAGTGGGAGAAGGAGGTGAAACTCCTATTTACAAAGAACACCTTACTCGCTAAGCAATAACCGTTTTTTTTATACTGCTAATTGCCCATTAAATGCCATCCATTCAGCCATTAAGTGCCTGTGCCACAGTGAGGAAACCTGAGGTTTAACCTTGCTGGTGGCCCTGAGTCATATGGTTTCACTGATTAAGTAATGTTCATGTTGTGTTTATAACAACTAAAAAATTATGTATTGTAAATTGAATATCTCGAGCATTCACAAGATCTTCATTGGACTCATGGTTAGAGGACAGACATTTATTTAAAAGAATGCAGAGGGAGTAGGAGAACAAAATATGTGATGAACAATATGCTGTCATTTTCCTCTTGTTCCCTGTGATTTGCATTTCCAACATCAGAGCAACCTGTAATGTTTAATGGAGATAATTAAGTATAATTTGAAGACAAGATAGCTCTTTTTAGTGGTGGAACAGATCCCGCTAACAAACTTAACTAGCAACAATAATTCACCAGTAAGTTGAAGACTAAAATGCACGTAAAAGCTTAGCACTAGATTGTGTTAGGTGATGTTTGCAGAAAGGAATGAAAATCAGTTAGTTTAGCCAAGGTGCTTAAAACGTGATTACTGCAGGAGAGAAAGTCTTATGAAAACTGGTATTAGATAGTAGTTCAGATTTGTTCTGGTACCATAATTGGAGAACCAGGGAAGTTTAAGCAGAAAGATCAAGTGATTTGATTCTCCAGAACTTCAAAATCAATGTAGTTTTAGCGTATTTTATTGACTGGAGGATGAAATCTGTTAATGACTGAAGATAAGAAAAAAAAGGTCAGGGCCTCTAAATGTCCCTGTTGCTAATTGCTCTGTGCGCTGAACGCTGCCGGCCGCCTGCGAGCATCGCCTTACGCTCCAGCCCGGCACCAGGTTTAGCCCAGCCTGGACCTGAGCAAGGACTTGCTTGGGAAAAAATAACCCGTCTGGTGGATGTGTGCCCAGGCAGCGTCTGCGGGGCCGGGGCCGGCTGAGTGCCGGGGGCTGGGGCACTGCGCATGGGAAGGCAACGCCTAAGACAACCTTTATGCGAGTGAGCTTCCCTGTGGGAGCAGGACTGGCTTGATTTGATTGCAATCATACACAGAAAAAATCCTCCTTTGGATGCATTTTCTCCCCTGAGGCCTCGGGCTTGCATTCGCTGACAGAAGGTATAGTTTTTCACAAATTCAGCCTTGTATTTACAAGCTTCCTTGTGGCTTCCTCATGCGGAGACAAGGGAACTGCTAGGTACTTGGCGCTTATTTCTTGGTACATAATAAGGGGTAGAAGACAGTAAATAAATCTCGGTTAAGTATACAAGCAGGTATGCTGTGCAACTGTGAAGACAGCAATAAACACTGTTTGGTTTTCTTATCCTGTCAAAAATATGTTTAATAAGGTATAGATGCAGAGTAGGGTTTGTGGGCCATTAACTTCTGCCAGGCGATGGATTAGTTAAACGTGTGAGCTGATTTTGCTTAAAACTCACGTTTTTCTCATCCTGTAATATTCCGGATTGTTTCCTGTATAAGTACCCCAAATGAAACTGCTGATAAGGAGATCTAAATAATTCATAGCAGCTTGTAATGTTATCTGTGAGGTATGGCGCATAGGAGTTAATTTCCGAGTTAACTCGGAGCTGGTAAGGGGGAATTGCGAGCTGTCCCGTCCTACGGTGATACAGGGCACGGTATCACCTCGTTAGACCGTGTTGGAACATGGTTTGGATATTGCTGTAAATTGTAATTGTAGCACCAAACTTGAGATGGAGATTCAGTTTATTCTTACAATAAAATAAATGCAATCTTTGATAATTAAGAGAGGAAGCTCTTCCCGATGCTCTGGACTAGCACTGATGTGCATGGATACCTCCTGACAGTGAGGGGGATTGTGGAATGACTGGAATTTGGCAGGTCCTAAAATTATAGACTTTTTGTAATTCAATCTCATTTAAATGAGCACCTAAATCATCTTGTATTCTGGGATTACCCATTCCCAATTCGGCATAACAATAAACGCCCACCTGTGCGTCACCGGGTTGCGTAAGCTGCAAGGCAAGCTCGCTCCGGTTTATGAATTATGATAGATGGAGCAGTTGCCATGGCAACAGTTTGTTCTAATTGTGATACATTAGTAGCAACAAGAATTGGATGGCTCAAGTCATTTACTTAATCAAATGCAAACTTGGACAGCTCTGAAGGAATAATAGAGAAAATTAACACCTACTAGTGCACACCTGTGAAACGAGAACAATTTGTCGGGAAAAAAAATCCCCAAGTGTTTCGGTATTCTTGACGTGTCTTTCCCAGCCTTGCGCGTTTTCCCGCGGGATGCGGTATGGTTCATTGCGAAGCGGTTGCCGAGGTGGGTGTGAGGGGTCCGGCACGCCGGTTGTGTGGATGAGGGCAGTGCTGGACGTCAGCCGGGGAGCGCGGCTCAGCACGGCTGTGCCGGGCGAGGGGACGGCTTTGTAACGGGACGGGCTGGCGCAAACCTTTCTGCGTTCACATGAGTACCTTTGAGTGCCAGAGGAAACCCAGGCTTTGTCTGCTGCCCGCATCCCACGGCTGAAATCCTTTTTTTGAGTTGCAGGGTGTTTTTTGGGGGGAAGATGGTGTTGGGGTTTTGGTTTGGGTTTTTGTTGTTTGAGGATGAGAAGGTTTCAGTACACCGCTGCCGTTGTTAAAACAATACACGTGAACCATTCTGCAGTTCTGGAGGAATATAGCGCTTTGAGAACCAATATATCAGAACAGAATGACAGAAACAATACTTCAGGCTCCCTGTGCAATTTTCCACCCCTGAGTAACTCTGGCGGGGTTACACGGCGGGACGGGGGCTTGCGTCCTCGGGAGCAGCAGAAACTCTTCTCCTCTTGGACGGTGGAAGCAGATTGTGTGAAGAAGCCCGTTCTGAGTCTCCAGTCTCCCTGGAGCGATCTCTCCTGCAGTCTTTTTCTTTCCCTGTAGATGCTTTTGAGAAATTAGGCTTCATCAAAGTAGTGAAGTATCCTCAGGTAACTTACAGAAAATGAAACTTTTGAGCTTTTTTCTTTACTATAAGGAATTTATAATTTTCCTTGTGTTTTTATTTATTTTGTGAGGCTTTACATTTGTCTTTATTTTGCCAGGGTTTAAATTCCTAATGACAGCTGGTTAGGAATGAAGGTTTTGCTGCCATGGCTTATCCTCGCATGGATCCAACCATTCTTTTATGCAGCGCTAACTCACTCTCTGTTCACTTTTACACTCTAGAACATAAAATAATTTTCATGCTAATAAATAAATCAGAACCCAGTTGAAGTAACTGATTAGCTAGAATTGCGGACTGATCTTTATACTTGAATACAGCCTTTAGATCCCAAAACACATCGAAACTGCGTGGTCACATACACTCTGTGCAGCACTGTGATGATGTTGATAAACAGAAAGGACACTTTCAACCATAACAAGTTAATTTCTAAGTGGCAAAAGCAATATGGAAATGCTCTGTTTTAAGTAATAATTACATTATAATTTTAAAAGTCCATGAAAAGGTGGCTTGCTTCATATATATATATTTGTCAGTACTTTTTAATAACCAGTGTTCTACTCTAAAGGTCTTAAAAGAGAAGTAATATGTGTAGGATTAGCCTTTCTCTTCCCCACTCCTCCGCTGACACCAGCTTGCACTTTGAATTCCCCTGAAGGTCTCCAAGCAGAGTTAGATCTTACTTTGTATGCAAATATATGGCATGTGTTCTCAGTATGGGCCTGGGTCAAACTTCACTGACATTGAAAGATTCCCATTGACTTTTCTGGGGTTTATAGCGGGGCCACAGTGCCGAAGGAGATGAGATGACTGTAATTAGGATGGGAAGCGGCAGGGCTGCTGGCGTAGTTCAGTTCTCGGATGTGTTGGATGGGCAAGGTATTTTTTTCTGGGATTGGTTTGCCCAGCGGTTGTGCTCATGCAGAAGAAAACTTGGTTGCTTCAGCAATCCATGTGAAAGCCTCAGGTGGAGACCTCCTTCCCCGTCAGCCGGACGAACGGCAAGGTAGGGACAGAATGAGTGTGTACATGAAATAGATGCTCCCGGAGATGAATATGCTGGCAGAGGAGTTAACTCGGCAAGAAGCCGATCTTATTTAGGTGCAACCTCATAGAAACCTCTGAGAAATCAAGAGAGTATCACCAATGTGTACGTTCAGAATTACTTAGTTATTAAAGATATTGCATCCAGCTGCGGAGGAGAATAAGTCTTGCTCTTCTGGGAGGGCCAGAGAATTTTNTCTATGAACTGGACTGTCTCAGAAAAAGGGGAATTTTATTTCAGAGAATGCCTTCCAACTGGGCAAGAGTGACTGGATATAAATAAAACATTCGTATGGCTGGATCGGGGGAGACAAAATTGAAGGTGAAAGGACAGAAAAAAATTTTGAAGCTTGCTCTGTAAAATGAATCTTCTGCATGGAGCCTTGCTTTTCATTAGGAGCAGAGCATGGCCTGAAATATCTGCTTTTTCGTTGCTTGTTAAGGCTGTGAAGTGACAGCTGAGGAGAGCCTAGCCTCCGCAGAGCGGGATCGGCACGGGCACTGTGCAGGCACACTGTGCTCTCTGCTCCACCGGAACCCCCAGTCAAACCCGGAGAAACGCCCTCATGGAGAGCGGCTCCGCAGTGCAGGCAGGCATTGGCCCCTCTTGCACAGGTGGTTTGACTTTTTTCTTTTGCCTTTCCCTCCCCTGCCCCCATATTAGTTGACTAAGCCACTGTGTGTTATTATAAATCTATAAAAATGCTTATATTTATTTTGGATTATAAATTTAATTTTGCAAGACCTGAATACATTAAATGAAAGGGCTGCTTGCCGTCGTAATGGAAGGCTGACTGATTTACCGTGCAATAAAAATAAAGAAAATTGCAAACCCCAAAATGGTTAACAGCATATAGTGGGGAGAAAACCATTAGGGCATTTGCGCCTCTCGTATTTCCAGGCTATGAATAATTTTGGCAATATTTTTCAGCGCTGTCAAGGCAAAGCAGCAGTTCGTATCAGCTGCATTCGCAGACGTTTCATTGCCATGACAACCTCGTGCAGATACATGAGCTGCTGTCGATTGTCAAGCCCGTCGTCAGTTGTGACCTGCAGCTTGACAAAAAGGAGCCTACCGGCGTAATACATACCATGTTATCTCATTTGCCCACACCGATAAAAGTATGCTAAGTGTGAAGAGCCAACCTGTGAACTAAAGGGAGTTTCAGAAGCTCCTGCTGTCTCTGGGTTTCCATCCTGCTTTTCCTTAGGGGATGATTCTTCATGTTTCGAGATGCTTCATACCTTGCCTTTCTCATGCAGCTTCCAAAGGCTCCGTGTAGCTCCACGCAAAGGATGCAAGAGAAACATTTGGCCCTTCTGCCATGTGTATCCCAATAAGTTATTGCAGTGAGGTTGGAATATGTTTAGCTTGGCAGGTCTGGTTTCATCCTAAGCACACGAGATCCATGGGGTCTGTGGTGTGCCTGGAGCTCTTTAGTCCTTCTGTGCCTCTGAGTGCCCAACATGCAGCAGGGCTGAAGGGCCGTGACTTTCCAAAAGCCCTAAGGCTGCTTCTGGAAGTCAGATGGCCTGTGGGGAGGGGAGGTTGAGCTCTACGTCCAAAAATACAAGATTGCTAATGACTTTTTTGATGCTGTAAGTTGTGTATTTAAATTGGGCGAAGAGAAGGTCAGTAGAAGTTTGGCTGAAGAAATGCATACTTCAGAGCTGGTAGAAAGTTTACTCCCAACTGAGAAGATCTGCTTCTAGATAAAGAGAAAGGTCATTTATCTGTGATTTTCGCATAGAGAAAGAAGCGGTGCTGGAAGGTGCTCTAAGGAGGCAAAGCGAGTTAGCTAGCTCAGCCGCTGTAGGGGAGAGACGGGGCACGTTGGTGCTCTGATTGCGAGAGACCTGCAGCACCTGCATCTCTATTCCGGTCACACGTAACCAACAGTTTGGATGTTGTTCCTAAGCGCCGTACTATTACAGCAGTGCTAAAATAGGCATATTTTATTTATCTACAGGTGTTGCTCTGCTGATATGGCATCAATGTAACCTTAACCCAAGCCAGCGTTGTATAGACATAAACATTTTTTGCTTTACCAGAGAAAAGTAACGTTTAAGAAGAAATGAAACTGAGATTTACTTACTGATTATTATTCTGCAGCTTAAATTTTTAGAATTTGAGAAATTAGCACATGTTATTAGCATGCTTCAGTGGTTATTCCAGGTAATTTCTAGTTTCAGTCAGTTTGTGTTCCCCTGTGAACCCAGCTGTACGTGAAAGCTGGTGGGCCGTGCCGTCATTCCAAAGTGATGCTCGCTGTGTGATGCACTCCTTCAGCAGGACCTCGCGTAGCCTCAGGCAACTGATGCTTTGCACATCTGTATTTCTGTTTATTGAAAGTCCTTGCATTCAGTACATCATGTGGTACGCAAGCCAATTTGTGGTACAATTTTCTTAAGAGGTTTTTCTCGGCGTGTTTAAGTGTTTGAGCTACAGTGATGAACGTTGATGGGGTAGGACAGTCTCCACCGCAGCCATGCTTAGATGTTTTCTCTTCATTTTCTCCAAACTTTGGGTTTTTCACTCCAGGGAAAGGCATCTGCAGTGTGAGAAGACAGATAAACCTAAACATTACTTCAGGTTTTCCTGTCATGAGGAATAAATGCCAGCACCTCGTTTGGTCTGACAGAGACCTCTTCTAAGAACATTTGAAGTTTTAGACTGGTGATCAGAGAGGTTTACCATGACGTGATCAGCATAAGATTAAGCATCTAAAGTTGTTTTTTTTTTTAAAAAGAACAGCTTTTTCTCTTTGTCTTGAACTATTAATTAACACCGTGTATCCTGAATGACTGTAAAGTAAAATTCCAGAAAGCTTGGCAGCTTCTCGGAGTGAAAGTTTCTTTAAAATTGTTTTATTATGCATAACTGTTTATGAGGGCCATAATATTTTTAGTTCCCCATCTACGTGCCTGTCTGTGTGTTTACTTATACACACATTAGCTTGCAGTTTGTTTGTCTTTTCTAATCAATACCTTTCACGGGATATTCACTCTTGCTTGTTCCTCCGTCTAACATAAAAGGAATTGTCTTTGTTTGACCTAAGTTTATTTTCTATTCTAGAATACATTAATAATTTAAGAAAATTTGTGAGATAGCTTTGCCTCGTGTTCACTCAGCAACTATTTGGTGAGGAAACATTGTACGTGTGGTAAGGCTGCTTGGTCTCTGCCGTTACCAGCAGCAATATTTGATCCCCATGAGATTCCTGGGAAGTTCAGGGGCTCGCCATGGCCATTTCTGCTGCGCTGGCATCCCACCGGACTGCAGCGGTTCTCTAACAGCGTGCTTTTCAACACTTCCACACATTTTCTTTTGAAAACTGAGGATATAAGATAGTGATTTTGGTAATTGCAGGTATTATATTGCCTGGAAAGAGTCAGTTTGTGATCACACCTCCCCACATCCCAAACTTCAGGGTGAGGGTTTGAGCATGCCCGGCTCTTGGCATCAGCCCGCCTGTCCTCTTGCCAGGAGCCCTCCTGAGGTGGCCGCTCTTCCTGCAGCGCCGGTGCCGTGCCTGTCCTGAGAGATCCCTGCTGAGAAGACGGTACCCAGCGCTGTGCCGGCGACGCACATCGGGCTGCAGAGATACAGCCCTGGCAGTCAGAGGATCCTCGCTTTATTTTGCTCAGAATCTCAGACTAAGTATTGCAGGGTTGGGTTCTTTTCTCCTTTTACGTTGAATTATTCAGTAGCTGAAGTGAGTAAAATTAAAGATTTCTAGACTAGTGACGTTTGGAATATAAGAAGGACAGCAAAATCTATTTCATTTGAACTCTAATCTCTGGTCATGTATAAAATGAATAAAATGCAATAAGTGTGGAAAAATATGATTTATAACAGCAGCTGAAGCCTGGCACTGAATACCCTAAAATGCCAAGATTGTATGTCAGTCAATTTAGCAGTGCAGCGGTGAAGGTGAAGAATGAAATGAAGGCTTTCTCCGATGATGTAATCTTTGGAAAAAGTGACAGATGAAGAATTATTTCTAGCTCAGAAAAGCTAAGTGCTCAGCCAGTGAGAGAGGGAAAAGCCATTATTTTAATAATAGAAGTTGGGGATGTACATTACTTCTGTTGCACTTTGTGTTTGTCTCTTTTAGTGATGTGTAACTTATTTTATAGCTATTATTACAAACGCGAATGTCAAGCAAGAGATATTAGACTGTTCTGAGGATTGATAATGGGATTTCTTGAGCTATTTGCCTCTGTCTGTGCTTGAAATACAGCCAAACTCAGCTGTCACTGAAATTTCTTATCACCTGAAGGCCCTTTAGTGACCCACGCAAAATGATTTGGTGGGTCTCAGGACACTCCTCCTGTGGACCGGTGTCCGTGCTGGGTAACGGCACATCAGCTGAGATCCCCGTGGAAGAACTTCATCTGTTTCATCAATTCTTCCATCAGCTTATGGACGTGTAATTAATACAGAAGAAAAATACAAGGAGAGGAAGGTGCGGCTGTTTCCCGGCTCTCCATCGCTGGTCCTCGCTGTCACCTGGAGATGGGTGGCAGCCTTTCCCCCATCTCTGGCCACCCACCCACCACCCTCACCGCATCCCCGGGGGCAGCACCATGTGCTGTATGTCCAGAAGCAAAAAAACAAGAGAAGGTGAATCCAAAAGGAGACAGAACGTCATCTTATTTCAGTGGGGGACATGGATGGACCTCGCTTCAAATCTTGTTGTCCTTGCGAGAGGATTGTTTTGCTGGCACATGCTTTTGTGCCAGATTTCTGCTTCAAAGAGAAATCCTCATAAAGGCAGAGGATGCAGTCAGTTCCAGGGAGTCAAATTTGAAATAACTTTAATCTTTTGTTGACTTAAGCCAGGGCCATCACTGTTCATTTCTTGGCTGAGCAACTCCCAAATGATTGCAAGTAGTTCACGGGCATCTTTATTGTCTCTGTAACTGATACAGAAACTGAAGATGGCTCTTTTTTCCAGCAGATGTGAAATCTCTGCAGAATATAGTCTGTATAAACCATTTGACTTGTGGGATTGTCTTTGATAGTGCTTCAATTTCTCCTTTAGCCATTTGATGCCCTTTGAAAGCAGCAACATGCTTTTCCATCACTGCTCTGTCCAATTATCTGAATAATTTAATTTCCTTCTAGATAAGCTGCTAGAGCTTCTCTCAAAGGCTGGAGAGACAATTCCTCCTCCTGCATCTGCATCATAACCCTCAGAGCAAGTGCTTTAACATTTGGTATTTTGAATTATCATACAAGTTATGGATATAATCCATAAATATTTATTTTTTCTGATATATGCAGATTTCTTGCATAAGGAAGTTCCTATTATAAGCGAACAAGCTGTATAAAATATTAAGCTCAAATAGCTAAAATATACTCAAAATACATATATTTACTTCATCTTCATTCTGCACGTTCGCCTGTGAAATGCAAGCTGAAAAACTAGATGTGTCAGGTGCTCTTCGGACATGAAAATTTAAGTTGGCTTTGGCAGTGTGACGTTAGAAGGAACAGTTTTATAGTGCAGGCAGAGGGAAATGGAAATTAGTCCTTTTAGACCTGTTTACTGCTGTACTGTCTGCCTTTGCATTTGGCCTCTGCAGGTGGTAATCTTTCAGAATATGACCCCAATTTTCCCTTCGGTATGCTAAGCCTCCTGCTGCTAGAAACATATTGGAACATAATTCATCACACCCATTACCTGCATAACTCTGGTGTATAATGTCGTCGTCGCCAAGCGAGTAACCACCAGGAGCCGTGAACGTGACGGCGTTTGTAAGCACGTCCAGGGGTTTATCAGCATTATCACACTCTCGCTCTCTCCCATGGCGGGATACCTGTGCAATGGTGTCTGTCATGTTTTGCCGTATCGTCAGGAGGGAACGAGATCCCATCTGGCACGTGTGTGACAAGGGGAATTTCACGTCTCTGGGCACGTTCTTCTCCCAAACCTCTGTACTTGGTGGCGTGACTTAGAGCAACTTTTCAGAACATCACAGGCTGTCATCAGGTGGCCAGAAATACCAGACCCGACATCAAAGCTTGCTTTAGCGTTTGCTAACTGCGGGTGGTTCCTTTGGGCAGGGGAGACCCCCTGGTTCTAGAGCAGCCCCTCCTCCATGGCGACGCGTGCTGGAGAGGGGATGGATGTGGAGACGGGGGTGGTGGCACGCACAGGGCCAAGGGTGGCACAGGCATGCCGCATGCTGGATGTGAACACGGACCTTTCACATCTGAATAATTAAGGTAATGGAGGGGGGGGGTGTTACACTTCTGTTTAGAAACGCTGTTCATAGCAGCTTGATATGGGTCCTGAGGTAAACTGGGGTCGGAGCTACGATGGTAACATCTCCAGGACCATCCAGCTCTTTGACTTGACTCTGATTTTGCCCTCAGCAAGTTGGTCTTTTAGATGCTTCTATCTGAGGCATTCTCATTTTGTTGGTATAAATGCCGACCACGCATCTTCAGCCAATTGCCCTCACGGAGCATCACGGCTACACAGATGCTTCAGGAAAGCACCAGTCAGAGTCTCCGGGTGAGCTGATGGAGCAACGTGCCGTGCGGGGACTGCTGCCTGCAGGGGGTCCTGCTCCATTGGGATAGTTTCTAAGGGCTCTCCAGGTAAAGTAGAAAGATCTTCTTTGCCTCTCTGCAGGTATGTTTTGAAGCTGGTGCATGTCGGAGAGAAGACCGTATCAGTAAAGTGGGTTGCGTTGCACCATTGAGGGGGTGCGCGTTCTGTCAGAGGTGGAAAGGGCGTCTGAGTGTGTAAGTTGTGCAGGGCGGGCGGCAGGGAGGCTGTGGGCACGCTCACGTTTATGTCAGCTGTTGTCCCCCCCGGCAGAGCTGAGCAGGGACGTCTTCGATCTGCCACCGCTGCCCAGCCCCAGCCCCACGCCATGTGTTGCATTTACAGCGCCCATGGCTGCAGGCAAACACTGAATTTTAATGCGGAACTAAAGCAGAACTGGGCAACAGTGGATGGTTATTTATAGTCCTCAAAGCCAACGTTTACAGAAGCAATTCTTAGGCTGAGTCCTCTGCGTGTTTGCTTGTCCAGGACAACGGAATATTGTCATTAAATTGAATACTTCCTGGTAACAGCCACTTTGCTTTGGTCACCTTTGGAGATGAAATTGTGGAAGCTTAGCTGATGAGTCGATGTTGCATTGTATATAACATGCAAGGCAAGGCTAATGTCCTGAAGAGATTAATGACGTTTTCGTTTCTGCTTCAACGGTGGTGATTCTTCAAACCTGAATCTTTTCTCAGCTCCCCTCTTGTTCTCTTTGTAGGAATAACAATTGTCTCTGCTTAAATGCGTGAAAGAAACTCACACGGGCACGCAATGTTTTTGTGATGATCTGTTAGTTATTACTTCTGTAGTTTATTTGGAACTCTGAATTTCTGTTTAGTAAGGATAAACACAGAGATCACATCTAAAAAAAAAAAAAAGCGCAAAACAGTGTGATATTTAGTCATTTTATTATTAGCAAAGAAAAAAGTCCTTCAAAGGCATATGAACCTGCTGGAAGAAAGAGTTGTCTTCAACTGCCCTGACAAAAAAAATGAATGTAAAGGCAAAACGTTTCTCCCCACCTGTGTGAGAAGGTCATCTTCTGGACGAACCAAATTCTGCACTGTGTGGCCTGCGGTGCAGGGGGGCGGTGGGGGGCGCCTGGTGGGGGTCGGGTTCTGCAGCCCCTCTCATTACTGCAGAGCTGCCACCACAGGATGAACACTTATCGCTCCTCTCGCTGGATTTCGGCGCTGTGCTGGTATCAACTAGTGCTTAGTGAGGGACAGCAGATAGCTGATGAGCCCTTGAAAGAGTGAGATGTGATTGTTATTAGTGGGTGTAAAAGAAAAGTAATTTGGGGAACTGCTTTCCAAACTTTAATCTTCTTTACGTTCGAATCTGAGGGAACTGTGATGTTACTCCGCGGGTACTTGCTGTTCCCGTGGGACTATTTTTGTTTTTCAATTACACTGAAATACATCCACAAAGTTAACCTGCAGTTTTTTCTGATCTACCAGATGTAATATTATGAGAATTTCCAAAGGACGCTAACTTAATAGACCAACTCTTTCCACTGATGAAAGCCATCCAGCCTCAGGTCTGCTGCAGCCAGCCAGCAAAATGGTTCCTGCCAGGCACACAAAGCTCCTTGTTGAGCTGTAGAACAAACATGGGGTTTAGCTTGAAAAGCAGCTTGGGGAAAAAAAAAAACAAAAACAATGTTATGGGGCTGCACACACGCCCCAAAGCCTACGTGTCCCCCCTGTGCTGGGGACGCGCAGCCTGGCCTCTGCGCCGGGAGCAGCTCAGGCAGGGACGGCCACGAGCGGCGCGTGTTTGATAGCCCGCCCCAGTGCTGTCAGCCTGCGAAACAACCAACCATTAACGGGAAATTTTCTGAAACTAAAATCCCATCATTTTCTTCAGTGTCACCTTTCGTATAATTACTGAGCACAGAATTTATAATTAAGTGGTATGACTGATTCTGTGACATTCCCATAGACGTTTCACAAAGGCTATTTGCGTGCCTTGCTATTTTGTACAGTAATAACTGCAATCAGCATAACTACTATGATTTGTTTATCAAACGTCCCTTGGGTAGCATCCGTTGTCATTTGTAAAACTTAGTGCGCATCACGATTTACATACCGTTGCCTGTCTCACGCTGCTGTTGAGTTGCGCTTCTGAAGAAGCACCGCTGATGCGCACCTCTGCAGCGGAACACAGTTCTCTTCCACATGCTGTGAAAAGTACACACATAACTGCACAAATAGGCAAAATTTGATAAAAAAAACTTACACAGAAAGCAGGTGTTGTATCTTCACAGGAGGGATCAAAGGGTATACATATGGAGCACTGGAATTAACAGGTTGAAAAGTGAGGAGAAAAGAGCATATTGAATAATCATCCCTTCCTACCCTTAAATAAAGAGAGCCCTGAGGAGCGAGCACGTGTGATCACGTAGTTGTTGGCTGTGCCACAGTGCTTGGTTTGACCTCACAGCCCTTGACTGCTTGACGTTGCAGCCTTCAGTGTTTAAGTACAGAGTGTGTGTTGGCATGTGCGTGCATCTTTTGCCTATAAAATATTCAAATGCTATAAAAGTATGATGGACTACCGATATAGTGTGGATTATATTAATACCATTAGGAGCAGTAGGTTAGCACAGCGGATAAGTGGTGTAGTCACTGTCTCATCTATTAAGTGACCTCCTGCACCTGGAAATCCCTGTCTTCTGGATCGTTTGCCAGATGTTTGCCCCTTTTGTCCAAAATGCTGGAGCCTGGTGTCCACAGGGGGGGCTTGTGATATTTTTTTTTCCCCCCAAAAAATAATGTTAGCTTAAAAGAAAGGGAAAACACTTTCCCTAAGCGCTGCTAAAACCTTCTAATCTAGGAAAAGAGTCTGTCTTTTTTTTTTTTCAAACTGCTTTATACTCCAAAGGGCATGGCTAAATGACAGCTTGAGCAGATTACGATGCTTAAAAGGATGGGGATGGAGGCAGGGGTCCTGGAAGTCATCAGCAGATAAGCTTCAGGGCGGTGTGGTATTATCTGCAGTTGAACTGGTACCATCCAAGTGAAGAAAGCGAGTGTATGTCTGTATCCACGGGAGCCGGCGGCGGCAACCCGGGATGTGCACGGGCTGCTGGAAAGCCCCAGTGGGGCATGAAAAGAGGATTACTGAGCCAGGTCGGTAAAGAGAGCTGACAGGACTGCTTCACACATAATATTTTATATTTCTGAGACAACAGAAGTGTACAATCCTTGTGGAAAGACATGGTTGCCTGGGTAAAGTTGCCGTTGCCTGAAACTTCCATAAATCAAGCTGTCTAAGGAAATAAGAACAGCGTTTGCTTTTACAGCTGGGTTGGGTTTTTTAATTTTCAGTTGAGGGTCTGGTGGTGCCCAAAGGAGGGGGTCACACTGGAGGACCCTCACCCCCACCGCAGCCCACGCGGGGGTGTGGCTGCAGCACGTCCTCCCTGCTGACACCTCGGTCGGAGCGGCAGAAAGGCTCCCCAAAAGGATGCAGGCAACTGCTGCCTCTTCGTTCTCTCTTGAGTTAGTGCAGTTTTAGGGGTGCTTTGTGACTGGAGGGTTTTGTACAGTGACATCTGCCCTGGGTTCTGGCCGTAGGTCACTGTAATAACAGCTGGGGTTGCTGTGAGAAACGCGATGTAGCCCCTTGCGGCGGTTTGGGTAACAGATGGCCAACGCCTCTGTTGGAAGGAGGAGGGCGGTGGTTCTTCCTAGGCACGGCCAATTTGCAGTCAAATCCCAGAAACACAGGTTTCACTGGAAAACAGATATTTTCCTTTTCTTATTTACCTTTAAAATGACATGGTAGCTTGAGTGGGTAGGGGCATTAGACACTAAAATGTCTGAGAATGCATTTATATTCAAGTCTTTTGACTTTCTGTATTTTTGCAAACATATAATGCAGTGGGAGCTAATTTTAATTTTTATTAAAAAAACGTTTCTCATTCTTATATTTGCACAACATAATGTAGAGAACGAGACGAAATCTTCCGATGACCTGGAGGTCTTCTGGGAGATTTATAAACTGTCTACTTCATATGTAAGAACATTTGTTTTAATTCCCATATAAAAGTGAGATAAATTGGTTTGTGATAATGCAAGTCCAAAAATATCTCAAGTTACCACTTTATTTCCATATTACAAAATAACACAATTCACTGCATAATTAGAAAGATGAATTAGATAAAAGGAGCAGTTGCTTCTGATTAGACTGCGAAAGCAAAGCATTAGCCTACAAAAAGTATTTCTGACTCCTAAAGAGACTTTTCTAAGATCTGCAGCTATAAGTTCCGCTATTATGGCCCAGCAGTTGGAAATCTATCCGCTGGGTTAGCGAAGACCAAAAGGCCTGATCCTGCAGTGCTTTCCTTCTGGGAGTAATCCAAGCTTGTGCAAAATCATCCACTGGTATCACTTGTTCTATAAAAATTGCTATTAGATGTGTGCATTCGAGACCAGTCTAATTTTCTCTCAAGGTTTTGAAGGTGATTTTCGTCATTTGCATGAATAAAGCAAGAATCTGGAAAACTTAGAAATCTAAAATTCAAATGGAAATCCCTTATGTAAAATAAATGATAAAATCTAGGTGCCTTTGCATGTGAATGATATCCTTAGGGTTGAGTTTTCTCCAATGCACTGCTTCAAAGGCTGATGCATTTGTAATGGCAGTGTGTTAAGTTTAGTATTAAGTTAAAAGTTGTCAAAATTCAGAGTCTGCTTGAGAGAGAGAAGGAGGGAGATGTGAGTGAGTGGGACCCTCCAGAATGACTTTGTCTTTACGTCGTAGCAAATGTGGCCTCAAACCCTCCATGGGAGTGGGCTTGCAGAGACCAACACGGCATTGTTTTTTGAAAGCTTTGATTTCCACTGGCGATGCTTAGCTCAATCCCAGTTCTCATTCATGTCAAGTTTGAGCATCTGTCACTGAATCTGCATCTTAATTTCTTAATTTGATCTCAGGTTTGGAAACTACCAGGTTTCACCAGCCAGCCATAAAAGGCATGCATGAATTATTAGACTCCCATTGTCGATTAAATCTTATCCTTTGTATTTTAAGTCATCCATTTGCATTCACCTAAAATGCTTTCAGAGAGTCTATCAGAAGTGAAATAAGAAATGAAATAGTTTCATGTAAACTGCATTTTTATGTTTGACTGGTAAAACCACAAAGCAGAGATAAAATACATAAAACTAAGGCTCTGCATAATAAGCATATCTATTAGTTTCCCTTATCTTTCTAAAGCTCCCATTTGTCATGAGAAGCATTGTGTGTCACTCATCTTGCCTTGTTCTACAAAAGCGCTTTTCTCCCTTTCCTTTTATCTCCCATCGGCATTTGCAAGGTAGGAAACTTTGCTGGTGTGGTGCTGCAAAAGACCCCGTTCGCTAAATAATCGTTTAACCTTCAACCCCTTCATAGCAGAAAGAAATAAAAATTAATTCCTGTCTGCACCTAGATAAAAATGTTACTGGTTGCAGCTTTTGCAGTCGCAGCAGCCCAGGATTAAGGGGAAACTGTTGGGTCAAACCATCCCCAGGGTAAGTCACCTCCCAGTCAGACCAGATCCCCACTGCTGTCGCCCATGGAAAACCCTGTGGGGAAGCCACTGGCCATGGCATGTGGCTGTGGAGGTGCTCGAGCACTGGGGCAGAAATCTGCCCTCTGCTCTCCAGAGCAATCTCCCACGATGTCTGAGGGAACCTGTGCCCACCCACCCGAAGCACCCGTGCCGGGAGCGGTAGCTCAGAGGACAGAGAATGACTCCGGGGGTGGATTTTCGCCAGTAGCTGATGGTAGCTGCAAGACCACGAGCCCAGCAAAGGGGGTTACCCGGCTCCTGCGCAGGAGGAGGTGGCCTCGGCGCGGGTTGTGTGTCCTGTTCCAAAGGAGCTTGCAAAGAGGTCCCCTTCTTCTCTTGGTGTGTATGATCTTCACTTGTTCTTATCTTCTCTTTCTGAAAAGAAACATCACTATTGCATATCCAACTCATCAGCTGTTCCAAAACTCCGAAAATGCCATGTGTAGGTAACAAATACCTGTACTGAGGGCCCACCGGAAAGCTTCTTGCCACATAGTGCTTTTGAAAGTATCTCCTACTCAAATGCATCTTTCCTTCTGCTTTTCTAGGATTTTTTGTCGCTGTCACACACAGTGTGTCTGTGAGTGTGGTGATATAAAGTTATTTTTCGTAAGTTCATCACCCCCCATCCTATGGGGAGCTATTGTTTTCCATGCTGAAGAAGAAGTGGGATTTGGGTGGAGAAAATCTGTAATCAAACATAAATATGTTATTTCTGTCTGTGGAACATAAACAACTAATTATACGTGTCATGCTGGCAATGCTGTGCCATTTGATTCCCCCCCCCCCTTTTTTTTTTTAATTTTTTGCCCTGCGGTCCAAATTCCTGCTTTCTGTATAAAGTTTTTATTTTCTCTGGGGAAGTGAATCAAGAGTTAGTTGCAAAACTAACTTATGTACTTACTGTACTTACTTATGTACTTATGTACTAACTTATGCACTTACTGTGCATTTTTCACCATAGGGCTACTTGAACAGACTGTGAGCTCAAGTTGTTTGAGATAACTGCTGAATAAAACACCACTTTGAAGTGCTGATACGTCTTCTGTGGTCGTGACAGAGCTCTTCACCGACATGGGCCTTTTCTCACCTTGTAGGGATGCAGATCTCATTCAGTAATACTGCTTAGTAGGTAGTCAGTGCCTGAGAGGTCTAGCTGTATATCTTGTATATAGAAACAGAGGTAATTATTAAACACGTTTTACAGAGCCGCATCCTTTTCAGACTAGACTAGAAGGACGGCAGACATTACTTAAGCAAGCTTCCTTCCCAGGAATTAGCAGAGAGATGCGTGGTCTGGATACAGAGCTGGGAACCAGACAGTCCCCGAGGTGTGCTGTCACTTGGCAGGTACGTAGTCCACAGCATCTTCCCGGCCTACGGAGGTGTTGGTACCTGCAGCTCCTATAGCAATTGCAGGAGCTTTCTACAAAATAGAAATAATTACCTACCTTAGCAAGGGTAAAAGCTGGTCGTAAGTTACAAACACTTCGAAGATAAGGAGGGAATCTTCCTATTTATCCTTCAGCCCTTAAATGGTATATTTTATATATTTTGCTTCTAGCTATTAAATTTGTTTAATAAATATTTAGGTCTGTGTTATTTATATCGATGCAATGCGCCTGACCCTGACTGAGTTACAGCTGATTTATGTGAACGTAAGTGAAAGGAGGATCAGCTCCAAGGAAGCAAATGCATCACGAGCTGTCTTCTCTTTTAAATGTTCTTATAAGATAAATAGACATAGTGCTTATGTACAGAGAAGTACAGGTACAGAGTATATATCTGTAGTGCAACAACATTCAACTGCAAGGTATAAGGCGAGGAATAACCAGCCAGGTAGTAACTCTGCAGCGAAGAGCAGCAGGCAACAACACTGCCTGAGCGCAAAAATAAGCACCGTGTTTCACAGCAGTGCTGTAAGATAAATGCAGAAAATAATCTCCAGCAAGGAGGCTTCAGCAGAGCACCACGCTGGGTTTGGAGCATCACGGCTCAGTGCAGCAGTGGGTCAACGGCAGAGTCCCGGTCAGGGGGAGACAGAAGGGCCTGAGGTCTTCCCAGTGGCTGCCGTTGGGAGACATCACCCCATTATCTGTCAAAGACCAGGGGGCAACATGGTACCATGCTGGTCTTTAAAAGTTCTCCAAAAGACAATAACTATTTAAATATATAAGCGAAGGTAACAGAAGGCGTGGTGGCCGCCTGCTGTCCATGCCACCAGGAGAGGACAATTAGCAGCTTCATTCAGGTGCAGACCGAACGGTTTGGAGACCTGGGTGCTGTGCAGGAGTTCGGTGAGCAGGCTGTGAAACCTCCGTCAGACGTGGCTGTCAGGGGTGGGTAGACAGGGTGATCTGTCAGAAGTAGTTCTGGTGTGAATGGCTTCTTCTTGGGAGGGGTTTAGATGAGTAGACCTCTTGGGCTCCCTCCCAGCCTTGAACGGTGTAACTTGGCCCAGCGTATCTTTTCACCAGACTCGATGGGTCATGTCCCAGTGTTGTGACTCTGGCAAAATTTCTGACAGCATCAGTGTCATTTCTTTCTGATAACGAGTAAATAGAAACTGAGAAAGCACTTTAGTTTCTGTTTGTGTGCATCTGTATGGAGACTCATCTGTGCGCAGCACATTTATGTTTTCTGTAAGGCATTTTATTGCTTCCAGTGGTGGTCTTAATCACTCTAATAGCAACTGTTATGTAGGTATAACTAGCTAGGCTGGAGACATCTGTATTTTTCTAAATATGGGAATTTGGAAATACCCAGGCAGAGTCAGCATTTTACTCTGCCATTATATTTATTCATGGAGTTTTTCCATCAGAAATTCAGACTGATTAGCACTGAATAGGAGAAGAGGAAATAGTGTTTTGAAGAAATCACCCTCAATGTGGAATGATTTTCCCGTCCATATGGATTTTCTGTATATTTAATTTTTGAAGAGGATCCATAGAGACTTTGCTCCCTCATCATCTCCCTCACACCTGTATTGTGCTGTCTCTCTGCCTTTTAACTGTGCCTAATCCTCTTAAGTCACGAGAATTGTTCTAGTTTATCTATTGTGTCCTTTGAAAAGAGAATTTAAAAAAAAAAATAGGAAAAAAAGGCTTTTCTACCCCTGTGTATTTGCAGACTGCATTTCTGAATCCTTGTGGTTTCTTTGAATACTCATCTCATGGCAGTACCTGGGCTCTGACTTGCATATATACTATTTTTTCATAATAAGCATAGCTGAATGTCATGAGCACACAAATCATTGTGTATTCTCTGCAAAGTTATTTCAATGAATTAGAGAATCAAAGTATAGTAAAACCCCCAAAATCCCACCTTCTTCCAATTTTCTTAAAAATTAAGATTTTTTTACTAATCTTTATCATTATGGTTCCTCTTTTATAACTTACAGTGGACCTAAATTTAAATGTCTACCAGCATTATTTCCATCCAAATCTGATCTTCACTCTCTAAATAAACAAACACAAGCCATGCCATAAGCATACAGGAGAAACTGGGTTGTTGGGGTCACTGGAAGTTTCTCGCATTGAGCCTCCAAAGAAGCTGTTGATGTATCAGGTAGCTGATGTGTGTTGGGCCTCACAGTGGTTTGCAGAGCAAAGGTCTCACCTCATGTATCTTTGGTTGCAAACTCATTAAAAATTGCTTTTAAATGGTTACTTACTGTTTGAAATACTACACCCTTCTTCCCAGTCATCTTATTTGTAATAGTGTCTCATGTGTTGTGTCTCCTAGCTCTACATACAAACTACCACACTTACAATATCCATGAACTTAAGTGCTTCAGTGGCCCTGGGGATGCTTTACATGCCGAAGGTGTACATCATCATCTTCCACCCTGAGCTAAACGTCCAGAAACGGAAACGCAGCTTCAAGGCTGTGGTCACAGCAGCAACCATGTCGTCACGCCTCTCGCACAAACCCAGCGACCGGCCCAACGGCGAAGCCAAAACGGAGCTGTGTGAGAACGTAGACCCAAACAGTAAGTACTGCTGATCTTCTGTTCCTTGGCTGGCCGGGGGTTTTGGAGGCGTAGACCAATACTTGAATTTTAGGGTCTTCGTATTATTTGGTCTTGTCAGTTAAAGATTTTTAATGCCTCTGTTTTTTTAAATTCTCTGTTTCCTCCTCACTTTTTTGAGTTGTGCCAGTGAGCGGCAACTCCTCACAAAATGTTTGGTAGCTGTGAGTAACTCCTCCTCCTTTCCCTCCTCTGAGTGAGAGGTCAGCAGCCTCCTTGAGTACCGAACCCTTCAGCCCGTGTCCAACTCCCGCCTTCCTGACCCTGGCAGGTACAGTTCCCAGGACGAATGGAGGGATGAGGACCAAACTCATTGGTTACTCTAACTCTATTACGCTAACTTGGGTTAGCGGAGTTATGCTGTTGTTTCGTGCAAGGTTTCTTTACAAAAATCTCACAGTCCTTGAAGGTTCCCATTTAAGGATTTTATCCAGTCCTGTAAGAGGGAATGCAAATCTTGCCACTGGTTTAAAAGGCAAATAGATCTAAAAGTTGCTTCCAGTTTCCTTAATGTGCCTAGCATGGTATATTGTAGCACAAAATTACATACCGAGGCCATCAAATTTGATTTGCATTTGAATCTGGAAGGAGCTGAGGAAGGAGACAGCTGCACAACTTTGTAGCATATTGGAAAGGTTTAGACATGTCTGCAGTTTTTATGAAAAACAGATCTGAATGTGGAGAAATGCCCTTTCCTTGCCCATGATCCGTTCATCCATTTGCTGCTGAAATCCCTGCCACTTCTCCTCTATTAACTGCCGTCTGAATATCTGCCTCAAAGCAGAAACTCTGCTGTCAAAGCAAAGTGGAAGCAGCCAGCAAATTATTGACACAGCACTTTTCCTCCCTTTATTCACCTCTTGAGTATTTTTCTCTGATGTCTTATCATGCAGGTATACAAAATATATTCTAACTGGAAAAACAAAATTTGTCTTCGGAAACTGAACTAACTGAACTGTCTGAACGATGATTCTGACAGAAGGCTGTAAGGAAATGCTTCTCATAAACTGAGGTCCATATTATGCCTCCTCCCCTCATACTGAACAGAGCCCTCACTGCAAGAAGAAATAAATATATTTCCCGGATTAGGATGTTACCCAGCAAGAGTGAGAGTTGCAGAGTCCTCTGCCAAGTCAAATTTCTGGCCACGGTGAAGGAACCTCTTCCACTCTCTCTGGTCTCTACATCTCCTCCTCCCTGGGGTGCTGCTGCTGCTGAGGTCCAACCCTCCGCCCGCTCCGCTCCTCGAGGCGCTGGGGCAGCATCGCCCCCGAGGCAGACGGGTCGGAAAATGGCTTTGAGGATGGAGGGAGAGAAAGGAGGAGGAGGAGGGAAGGGGAGGAGGGAAGGGGATTTAGAAAGACAGCTGGCAGAGGGCAGGTGAGTGCGTGTTGTGAAACCGCTTTTCACTGCTGTTCTGGTCAAATGGGTTGGAATTAGTTTCTCCGGCAGAAAAATCAAAATCTAAAAACTTCCACTCAAAGACTTGAACAACAAGACAAATATAAAAGTTCTGATGATGAAATGTTCAATGTAGAAACAGAGGTAGACCCCTGTGGGAACTACAGCTTGGGGGCTTCCTACTCGGGGTTTCCCCTCCAGGTCTCATTCTCCTGCGCTGCATCTGATTGCTGTTTTCAGACTTCTGAGAATATTCCGCCCCTGCCAAAGAACAGACAGATTTTTCCCTGGGAAGGAGATATGTTTATTAAAAAGAAATATTGCTTAATTAACCCACCATATTCCTGGTAAAATACAACATTTTTTTCACCCGGGACTATGTACTAGAATGTGATTTTAAGAGGCAGGCGAAGGACGGGACAGAACCCCCCAGCTTGCCAACATCTGCCGGTTTCTGCCTTAAGCAGCCCGTCTTCAGTCCCGGGTTTGTTAACAAAGCTGGGCTAAAGTCCACTGAGAGCGAAACCCTCACAACTCTGATATGAGTGTGCGTGAAGGAAGAATGCTCTCTAGGAACTCACTTGCTTACGTGTAGGATTCTAAAGCATATAGATCGGTGTGTTCAACCTAGGCAGGCAGGAAATGTGCAATAGTATTAATTTATACGTCTTTCTCCAAGTACTGGGCTTTTAAATTTTTTATGATTTGGAAAATAAATTTGCTTTTAAACCTTTTAATTATTTATATATATCTGTTCATATTATCAGCTGCACCTACTACTACTATTTAATTCCCTGGATATGTGTGTTAATAAAAATTATTAGAAAATCAAATGAAATAAACTACTGCTGTACTTAAAGTATTTGGGTATATTTAGTCCCGGAGTAGGCGACTACTACAGATAATGGGAGCTCTCCTGTAGAGTTCAAAACATTGTCAATTAACCCCCTAATTAGGCAACATTCAGCACATATGTCTACACAAGTAATTCAATGACTACCTGAATTGAGTCTCTTTTTTAAAAATCTGAATGTTTTGTTTAAAAAAATGTTTGCAGTTCCATTTTTAGGTCGAAAAATTGAAAACGATAGTAACGAGCTCAAAAAAAAGCAGTGTCATCCAAACAAAACTCTCCACGTTTTCACCGAAATTTTGAAAATGGTCTCTGTAAATAAATAAGGTTTTGATGCTTTCATAGCAATTTAACTGGGAAGCACAGGGATGGGAAGTCCTGGTTGTTGGGTCTGCACCGGGCTCCTCTGAAACTCAGTAAGTTAGGTTGAAAGTAAATTAATTGAAGGGGATTAAAGGATGAGCCTGAGACTCGTCAGCACTGGGCAAAGCTAGCTGAGATGCAGATCTGGCTTAGCTACCAAGTGTCTTCTTGTAAGTGCAAAAGTACAGTTGGGGTTTCCAGTTTGATTTTCTATTGTATTTCCTGGTGATGCTGCTGTTGATGGCTTGCTCAGGTACTGGAAACTGGAGTTGCCGTTTCTATTGAAAATACACAAATATTTCATATCTCCTAAGAACCAATTAACACGGAGCCACCAGTGTGGGATTCACGTACCTCCAAACATTGGGGAGTTTGGTGATGATGCCCAAACTTACAGCCTGTGCTACATATATGCCGGAGTCAAAACCAAAAGCAAAATGTGAATGGTTTTATAGAAAAATAGCCTTGAAAAAAACCTCCATGATTTAGTAAACATTAAAAGACTGCCTAATGAACTGAAGCTGTGCATGTGAAACTGGAAGGCTTATAAACTACCTCAGTGGCTTCCTCAGAGCAGGCGGTCCTCAGCGGTGGCGCTGAGCGTCCTGCGGAAAGGCTGCACACAACTCTCGGGTGATCTGCGGGAATCCGAGCTCGGAAACAATGATGTGCAGAGCACTTAGGAGGGCTGGGCTCAATGCTGAGGTTTAAGCGTGAGTATAAAAGAAGAAACCGCTAATGTGGGAGGAAAATCACTTGAAGTGCAGTGACCTTATGTCCCACCCATCAGGAGGAATAGGGACTCACTGTGCCGCAGCTTTTTATTTAGGATATATGGGAAGCAAGAAATTTCACAAATGGAGCTCCCCAGCCATATCCTGGGAGGGCTTTCGTGCTGAATGAGATATATTAAGGCCAAGCTTTTCAACCTAAAACTGCATTACTTATGAAAAGTCTCTTAATCATTCCAGTTTGCCATCTGGCATGTGCATGCTTTTACTCATTCAACAGCTTTTTCCTGCTAATACATGTTTGCGGCAGATTCAGATGAGCAGAATTTGGCGCACAGTAGCTTCCATCCGTGTAACGAGTTCATTCTGCTCTCGTGTGTCTTTGGTCGAATTTCACACTATTTGAGAAGATGCTTCTCATCAAGTCTGAAGTTGAACACATAGTGAGTCCTTCTGCTTAGTTTTCTGCTTGTGTTTCCGCTGCAAGGGCAGAGGGTCAGACTACGAGAAAAACATTTGAACCTCCAACCCATACTTATATTGAGATTTACATGTAATTACTCCTTTTCCATTGCAACTTGTTTTAATTCATGGCTTCACCCAACAGAGCGACAGGGAAATCAGCATCTGGGTTGTGTGGCAATGAGGAGGTTGTGTTCTGGCAGGCTGGACGAGCAGACCGTGCTGGAAGGGCATTTGCTTTCCCGCATTGCCCTCTGGAAGCAGCCATGAGAAGGAAGCCGCGCTGCCCGGTGCCTCCTGGGAGCAGCTCTTCTGGGAAGATGCTGTCTTGCAGGAATTGGGATAGGGTCTTTTGGGACTTGGCAGCACAGGGAGTGTTGGTCTTTCCAGTGTCCACATTTCCAACCTCACAGGAAAAAATCTCACAGTCTATGAGAATGGCTGTGGTCAAGTTTACACCCCCCACCCCACCCCCCTTTTAATTTTCTCTGCTATACCAGTACAGATCTGAGATCACGATGAGTATTGCAGAGTAGCCCAGTAGTGTACAGGATCGAACAGGAGGCATGGGGCATCTCTGCATCTCTGCAAATACCGAGTGCATCGAAGTGGCAAACAACTATTGGAAAGACAGAGCAGCTCCTGGGAGGAGACGTCTTTCCCCAAGGAGTTTAGTTAAGATTTGTTGAGAAGCGGCAAAGGAAAGGTGTCACCATGGACTACCCAGAAAACTTTAGCATCTAAAAACTTATAATTTTCAATCTAATTTTCAGGAGGGTTGTAAGTTTGTGGGCTTCTAAGTTAGCAGATGCTTTGAGGGCTCAGTACCTGTGCAGAGAAATTCAAGATGATTTTTGTTTAGCATTCAGTACAACCTTCTTGGCAGCGGATTCAGTTTTCAGTAGTGAAGTGCAATCGCTGCTCCTTGTTGCCAGACAGACCAGGCATCGCTTGCATGTTTCCATTTTTAAACAGTGCTTTCCCACACGCTGTCAGCCCCCCTCTATTGCAGCGAGAGCAGCCTATGTCCATCCTCACTTTCCTCCATGCGTTGGGAATGGACGTTGCCTTTGTGGGTTCCCCTCAGCGGATAGTGTGTGCGGAACACGGCCATCTCCTGTCTCAGACAGACGTGCAGACACCGCTGTGCAAATGCTCCGTGCTGTGCCCTGGTGTGTTTGTGTATTCATCCATGTTCATCCCTAACATCGCTGGCATGCCACTGCACATCCCGTCTTTCTGGAGCAAAACCCTGCAATGGTTGTCGATTACGCCAAGGAACGCCAGAGTGACAGCATGGGTGAGGAAGGACTGGGGAGTCTCAATTTAAAGCCAAAATGTTCTAGAGTTTGTTCAGGGGAGAGAAAAAAGAATAACAGATTGACCAGACCTGCTCTTTCCTGAGCAGCTGCTCCCATGTTCAGAGGTACCTGAACTTCTGCGAACTGGTTCATTTATTTCTAGCCCAGAGTTAATTTCGTGAAGTGGCGCCTCTCGGCTTTCCACTATCGCTGCTCTAATCTGAGCTCTTCAGTTGGATTAATGTCGTGGCCTCCATGACAGGGCAAAATATGAAGAGTTTATTGTGAACAGACGCATTATACATACCAATGTATTTACTTTTCCTGTAGACTGCATACCACCAGTAAGAAAGAGTGTTCAAAAATCTGTTACTTGGTACACTCTTCCACCTACTGTATAGCTTTTGCCTGCTTTCCAAAAAGGTAAGGAAAAATCTAGCTTTTTATTACTTCATTCTCAAATTATTATGATGATTATTATTATATACATGAATAAATGAGGAATGTGCATTAGTGCAGCTCTGTTAAAACAAATATCTAACTTAAAAATTGTTCACACCCCCATTCCCAAACGCTCCCCTGCGAAGGGCTCGCTCTGAAAGGGGAGGACCAGGACTCGGGTGATTTTAATCCTCGCGCTGTGCCCCAGCAGAACGAGGGACTGGTGGTCTCCTACTTCCCACCAGTGGGGGTGGATCCCAGTAAAGCCTTTGAAGATGCAGATACTCGATAACAATTTTAAAAAGGAACAAACAAATCATCTGGCAAACAGATCTAACGACGAACAAAATACTTTCTGAGTCATTTCTAGCAGCTTTACCAGCAGGGTTGCTTGGCAGCATAAAAATAAAGTTTGCTAACGTGTGAGCAATCTTCTTTACTCTAAAATTATAAATGTCTCAAAAAAAGTTTGCAAAATAATTTTTTTTCCCTGTGGGTGCTCCCAGTGACCACTCCTGAATAACCACGAGTGAACAATTTTTGAGGGATGGCTTTTTCTGAGTGTTGTGACTGCCTATGTGGTGATCTTGTGAGCTAATTTTGTATTTGTGACTTCATCAGCCAGGAATTACTGCTTTTCTAGTGAAATTAGGGGAATGAGAAAGCACTTGATGTTGGAGACAATTACCTAACAGCCATTAATTATTATTTCTCATACCTTCAATTCCGTGTGTGTGCTCCGACGGCTTTGCCCACTCCTTTGAGGTCTTGCCCAGGTATGAAAGGTACTGGCCTGCTTTGTGCCGTACTGGGCGGTCGGTGCTAGAAGAAATTGCTGTATACTGCCTTCAGAATGTTTAGCTGATCTCTAATAGGTGAGAACTTGTATCAGCAAAAGTAGGAAAGCTGCTTGAATTGAGTCTCTGAGTCATAGGGGAAAAAAAAATCCTAATATCCTTAGCTGGTGTAAATTGCCACAGCTCCAGTTGCAATTCAACTCGAGTTCTTGTGAAGTGTCCAAATTGCTTTTTATTGTATTTGAATCGTGCCCATTATCCTAACTCACCCAGCTCAGGCAGAAAGCCTTATTTAAGGTGTGAAGCTCTTTACGAACAGCAGAACGACCTGTCTCGCCGGAGGGCCAGAGTCAGAAGGTTGGTGGTGGCTGGTGTCGAGGGAAATACGACAAAGTAGTCGGAGAGGAGAAGGGGCCGCTCCAAGTGTTATTGCAAATCAAATGTGAAAGAGTAAAGGGCGACTACGTGAAGATTAAATTGGTAAAGGAAGGAGATGAGAACAATAGGAGAAAGATACAAGACACCCTAAATCTCAGGAGAAATCACTTTTTTTAATATAAAATTTAAAATCCATTTGAAATTTAAAGAAATAGGAGCTCGCACAGATTTCTAAAAATTATTTTTTCTGTGTAACATTATTGTATAATGTAAGGAATTGCTGTCTGCAAAGGCACACAAACAATTTTGTCATCCAAGTGCTATAAAAAGTGAATGGCCGTTCAGATTCTTTAAGCGGATTTTAGAATTTGGGCCACACCAAGCTATGAAAAATGCTACAGTCAAGGATGGTTTGGGCTTGTGGTGGTCTTGCCCACACCAGTGCTCTTCTGCCTCAGGTACTGTTTTCCATTTCTCACCGGTGGGTGTTCCTCTTCCAGCCGGGCTGGTTGCTGTAGCTCTGGTTGTTATGTTTTGACTTGTTCTTCCAGGAATACAAAACAAAAAACAGCAAGAAACAATATACTGTATTAAAAGCAAAGCAGTGATATCAGGAAAACATCAACTTAGTTGTAAATTGACACTTGTTTTGCTGGTATTGTATTTCTGTGTAGGTATGAACGCAGTGCTTAAGTCATTACTTGACTGTATCAGTTTCTGCTACGTGATGCACAGAAAGATGCATTTATAATGCTTTTAAATTGCTTCCTGTGAGTGACAAATAGGACTTCTTTACTGTTGAGACTGATGAAAACACAAGGCTTGAAAAACTCTACACAGTATCTGGGTCAGGGAAAAAAAATTGTCCATCACCTGAACAAGGCAAATAAACACCAAATGCTTTTGTAGAGTCACATTTGGTACTGCAGAAATATCTGCAGCACTTTTGTCCTGACCCATCGCCAAGCAATACTCTTACGGGTCAGGAGGAAAAGGCAGTCCAGTGGCTCAGTGTTTGTGATACCTGAAAGACCTGGAGCCGTCCCTTGGGCTTTCCGAGCCTCCCGGTGCGAGGCTGGCGTGCTGCCGTGGATGACGATGGTGAGACCCTCGTGCATTGCAGATGGGATGGTGTAAGTCCCAGAAAGACAGCTCCTCTCTTCTGCTGCCTCCTGCACCCGATGAGAAAGGACCATAATGTTTTGAGGGTAGTGTGAGTCTGACGCTTCATGCCAAGGTCAGTGAATTCTTCTAAGCTGGTGCAAAGCCTCTGTGGCTTTCTTTGGCCCGTCCCTTCGGCACGCTGGCGTTAGTGAGCATTTGGCCATGTATGTAATACATACTGTTTAACGGGGATTCACTCCTGTGTAAGAAGGACAAAGAAAACTGTGCCATTGGGTTACATTTTGCTCTGGGAAGGGACTGAGTGACAGCCATGAGCTTGCTGTGAAGTCTGCCATAATATTTATAAGCAGCCAAGGAGAGGCTAAATGGAGAGCGTCCCACTGCCTTTCTGGTTGGATTATTGTTACTGGACATTGTTACTTCGTTTGCTTTTTGCAACAAAACGGTACTGGTAGTCTTTCAGCACTTAGAGCTGTTTTAGTGGGGATGATGGTGAAACACTGCAACTCACCAGCAACCTTTTATCATTTGTCTGTCTTTTCTGCTGAACTTTGACTCGGTCTGGGCCAGATGCTGAGCTGGTCTAAACCACAGTGGTCCCATTGCTTTGAAGAAGAAACGTCAATTGGTATTAGCAGAGGCTCTGGCCTCAGATTTTCAAACAGCAGCTAACCTTTCCACCTTAGCTATGTGCTGCAGTGCTCGGCCATGAGGGGTTAAGGACACAAAGAGGAGCAGGAACCTGCTCAGCAGAAATGTTTTCTGAACTTTGTACTGCAGCTGGCAGAGCCTCTTGAACTTTGCGTTCCTCTTGAATTCACGTTGGGTTTCCCCCAAGCTGGTCTTGCGCGCTGCTTTGGGCAGTGAGTACATCTCCAGTACTAACTGCATTCATTTGAAAATATCAATCACTGTTCCTCTCTGCAAGGGCAGAGCTGGGAGGGTTGGCTGTTATACAGAGCAGCCCACTGGCACCACTGAGGCTGTTAAACAATTATAGTCCTATTAGGAGCGAGGATAGCTCAGCCACAGTCGGAGGCAGGGGCTCTCCTCCCAGGGCTTGGGCACAGTGTGCTGCTTCCAAAAGGTTTTCAGTTGCTTTACAAGTCATTTTTTTTGCTTGATCTGTATGCAGAGGAATTTCCATGGTGATTGCAAAGTGTTGAGATCGTTTGGGAGGTATGTGCAGCACCATGTTGTGTGAAGTCATTACGTTTCTTGGTCATATCTCTCCTAGAATATATATGCAGTTATTTAGACTGTGCTATAATGAAGGTGTTGTGATGCGAGTCATGACATGGTTTCAAAACGATCTCGGGCTTATGGCAAAAGAGGTAAATAGTTGCAGTTACCCTCTAGTGCCAAGGATTTTCCGTGCCTCTCCTCCTCCTGTGCAGTCCCAGGGACCCCGGGGCCACCTACGCCATCCAGCAGCAGCATCTCTGGGGACTGGGCAACTCTTTGAGGGCTTTGGGTCCGAATTGTGTGATGTTCTGTAGCTTGTCACGCCTTAGAGTATGTGGCATAGAATAATTATTTTCTGGATTGAAGCGTCATTTTTGTTTTAAATCTGGCTAGTTTCACCCTGAGAAAGTGCTCTGTGTTTAACTTCACTCGAAGGATTTTCTATTCAGTGGAGACTGCTAAGAAATGAGAATTTGCAGTCAAAAATGACAAGCAAAAGACTTGGACAGGTCTTCACTGCATCTGTTTTTATTCTAGAATGGCTTACTAAAAAACTAAACATTTACCATAAATTACTTCTAACAATGATATGCTTATTTTAAAAGTATTGCACAGAGGTACATCCAGATAAGCCCATGCAACACTCCAAATTAGTCCCTAATACGTGTTTTCCTGTTTCCCAGGTCATAAATGATTTTATTGACATGGTAGCTTCCACTTTATTTGGCTGATCACGGGACCAGTCGCCCTGGGGGTGACCCCCGCGGAGCCCCAGATCTTGCCCTCGGTCTGCGCAAGACGCGGTGCAGGAGCGATGGCACGGCCTCCGCCGCCCGGCACGGCACGGCATCGCCGCCCGCAGAGTGCGGCCACCGCGGTGGGCACCCGCTGTGCCACGGTCTGTAAAACTTCGTCTGCAGAACAGATTACAAGCGATAGCGGAGGCACTCAAGCATAAAACAGATGAACAAATTTGCTTCCCTTTTTAGCAAGTTTTTGAGTTAGAATTGGTTTTCTCTCGCCCTCCTGGGGGAGGACTCAGCTCTCGAGGAGCACAGGCTGCCCCGGTTGCCTCTAGCTTAGAAAACGTGAGGGCTCTGAACTACTGAAATGGGATTTTGGGGTGAGGAGTTGGCTGGTCCCGTTCCTCTGCAGGAGCTCGGATTTGCAGTTTGTTTTCAGCTACTTTTTACTGCAGAGCCTGAGCATTTTTCCTGTTGTTTTCAACTGATACTTAAACTGATTTTCGCAGTTGTTTTGGAGATGTCATGAAGGAGTATGCCCTGCTCGTGGTAGGGAGCTGGACTAGATGACCTTTAAAGGTCCCTTCAGACCCAAACCGCTCTATGCCCAGGCAATAAATGGGAAATTGAGGGAACATCTATTTTATTGCCACGAGGTCACTGCAGCATCGGGGCTGATGCCTTTCCCTGTGTCGTACACTGGCTCTTGTCTCCCACCCGGGCCCAGCCCCCGGTGCTGCAGTCTGTGCATCCCTCACCCCATCGTCCAAAGGGGAGGACCAGGACAGGACTGGCTGTGCTGCTGTCGGGAGACTTGCAGGAATACTGCTCGACAGGGATTGGACAGCACTCAGTAAAGCTGTAGCAAAAATGTGTTTGCAACAGACCGTATTGTAATTGCTCCCCCTCAGAAACATTCGCCCTTATTTTTATGTAACTTTGCATAACATAGTTTGATAAAGCAGATAAACCACAATTTGCTGTTGTGCCACACTATGAACCATAGGTGCATTTCTTATTTTCCATTTTCTACAGTTCAGAGGTGATCTTTTTTCCTCCCTCTTCTTGTAATCACCACCTACTTTTTCTCCTGGGCTGCTTTCCCAGTGGTCACTGCCTGTTAGGGACGCGTCTCTAAGGCTCACACGCTGATCGGGAGATGCCAACAGGTCCCTGCTACGTGCCGTTGGTGTCCTTGTACTCCAGTACTTCTGCAAATTTAAGCCAGAAACTGGCATGTGAGAATATATTCCAGAAATTACTTATTCATTAGCACATATTTGCCAAGATGTAGCCCAGCTACATTTGATGAGGTTGAACAGTTGAACAACCTTTAATTTTGTACGCACCGAGGGGTATCCGTAATGAGGCCCGTTTTCCACAGGTACAATTTTACAGGTTTGATATTGTTTTCTTTACTTTTTAAACTAGAAGATTTATACAGATACAGCCTCTAGAGAGGCTGTATCTGTATAAAGAAGGTAGAAGGCTGGAAGAAGGTAATTTAGATGAGATCTGAGGAAGAGATTCTCTCCTGTGCGGGCGGTGAGCCCCTGGCGCAGGGTGCCCCGAGAAGCTGTGGCTGCCCCATCCCTGGAGGTGTTCAAGGCCAGGTTGGACGGGGCTGGGAGCACCCTGGGCTGGGGGGAGGGGTCCCTGCCCAGGGCAGGGGGTGGCACTGGATGAGCTTTAAGGTCACCCCCAACCAAAACTATCCTGTGATTCTATGATTCTAAAGAGATGAAGACATGCAGGACTAAAGTGCCTTAAGACCAATATGCTGGAAAGAAAATACACTTTGGTGTGCTCTGAAAAGCATCAAATGAAACTTAAATGTGCTGTTTGATGTCTTTGACACATTCGTTGGGTTTGGTGAGTTCCCTTTCCCATGGTGCTTGGACCCTTCACCACCGACGTGGCCGGGGGCTCCAGGGCAGAGCAGAGCCCTCCCCACTCCCCACGGGGCAGTGGAACAGCACCCCATCCCCGCAGTGACCAGCATGGGGCCAGGTTTCTCCTTTAAAGAAAGGAAAAAGCAGGACTTTTGTTCCAAGAACGCAATTCCTACTCCCTCCTCCATTTGCATTTGCACGTTCAATTTGCATTTTAATTTTTACCAGTTTCCCAAGGTCTCAATATCCATTTGAACCTTCAGGTTTTATATATCCATGACAGCATCCTATTGCCCGGCAGCCAAAATAATGCCAGAAATTATTCTCTCCCTAACCATCTTGTGGGGTTTGCAATTATCCTTCTTGGCAATGCAAGGTTAGACTCTTCTCCTGACATTTCGAGCTGTGAAGGGTGTCCCTCACGATGGCTATATATTTTTTTAAACCATGACAGCACTTTGCATGGCTGAGAGCAGTATGTGTTCTTTAAATGCTTCATTTAAAACCTCTCAGAAATAAGTTTTTTGCAACTCTTGCTTGAATGAGACCTAAAAGTAGGTCAGGGAAGCCAAATGTTCATCCTTTAGACTTTGTTAAGCATACCTGGACTCGAGCTACTCATGAGATTATTTTTTTAAAATAATATTATTATACAGCCAGCAAATTTTGCTGGCAGAACTCTAAGCGTGCTAGTAATAAGCCAGTAGATGCCATGAGACCCTGGGGAGTTTGCAGCCTCCAGGGCAGTACAGTTCCTCCGGGAGGCTGTGCCAGGTCCCCTCCTGTCTGACCACCTGGGGATTAGTTACTTTCTTTGTACATCTCAAAATAACTAGATTTGGTGATGCACTTTAATACATGCACATAATTACATGCTCCCATATTAATTATGTTGCACACCTCTCATGACTTACGTGATACGAGACTTGTAAATATGCAGGAAAGTGTCAGGCTGTTTTAAAAACTAGAATTCTCTGTGCACTTGAACTATCGTCTTATAGCTTGAGGTGTGAACAATGCTGGTTAAAACACCCTATTCATGGCTATAAGGGCTTTGGATATTAAAAGCTAGGTAGCTAGGTATACACCTTTGACACACAAATGAGTATTAATTAGTATATTAGTATTAGTATTCCTCCTTCGTTCCATTGTTTCTCAGTGTCATTTTATGTGATCTTTTTTCCTAGGAAATTTGGAAGAAGAGTGAGCTGTAAATTTTGCATATATTGTTATACCTCATGGACAAGTCCCTCTCCCGCGTTTTAGCCTAATAAACTCTTAGTAGCACTGAGTTATCCCTTTGACTAATTTATCAGTCCTTACATCCTCTCAGGGAGAATTTGTCAAATTCGTAAGTTGTGATATCAGGGAAAAGACAAAGACTTTTGGCTCCCTTTCTCCCGAGCAGGGTAAATGTCACCCTGACAGGACTCGCCTGATGCTGTTCTCACGCGGTAGCTTGCTGCAGTCTCTTACGTGCACTCACATCCTCATCTGTGTTAATGAGGTGACTCAGATAAAGAGTTGTAGGACTATGAAATCAGACTTGACATTCTCCGCGTAATTTCACTGAAGTCACTGGAATTTCCCCAGGCTAGGACATTGCAATATTTGGAGTCATATTTCTACCCAAGCAACAGGAAACATTACAATTGCATTTTGCAGCTTTCAGGATGTCTGCTCTTCTAATTGTTTTTGCTACTATAATTATAACAAAAGCGTGCCCAAGAGCAACCATGATCCGTAACCTCGGGTGCAAAACCTGGCTCAATATGATCAGGAAACTTCCACGCCTGAGAAGCATTTACAAACTCCGACTCCGACGCACGTTGCTGTCTGCCCACTAAGGAGAAAAGTGTGGATAGTTTGACTGCAAATAGCCTGGAAAGAGATTTTAGGAGGGTACCTAAAGAGGGCCTACAAGAGAGCTGGAAAGGGACGTTTTACAAGGGCATGTAGTGACAGGACGAGGGGTAACAGTTTTAAACTGGAAGAGGGGAGATTTAGATGAGTTGTTAGGAAGAAATTCTCTCCTGTGCGGGCGGTGAGCCCCTGGGGCAGGTTGCCCCGAGAAGCTGTGGCTGCCCCATCCCTGGAGGTGTCCAAGGCCAGGTTGGACGGGGCTGGGAGCACCCTGGGCTGGGGGGAGGTGTCCCTGCCCGGGGTAGGGGGTGGAACCAGACGAGCTTTAAGGAGCCTTCCAACCCAAACCATTCTGTGATTCTATGATTCTAACAACTAATGACCATTAAGTCAAAGACTGAGGGAAGCATATACTAAACTTTGCACTGTGTTTTGGCCTCTGAGGTAGTATGGAAGCTGAATTTGAGGTTTTACAATTTAGAGTCTACAGATTTTCTTGATCTTGTTCACAGTTGGTGATTTTTGACTGCTAGAAAATTGTGTTTCGGCCATTTTAGTTTGCCTGTGGTTATTACAATCAGTTAATTGAATTTATTAAATTATTATTATTAACTGTTAGATAAGCAGCTGTCACCAGCCGACAGACACTGCAGATCGATTTCTACGGCAGTGCATGTGGTATAAGCCTGCGTGCTCCCCGTCCCGCTGTACGGCCTCCAGGGCAAAGCCCCGGTGCAGTTAAATATTGAGCCTTGGTATGCAGACAGACAGGACAGAAGAGAAAGGCCTTCAGTGCACGCTTGAGATGCAATATTCTGGGAAAGAAAATATTTCTAACAGACTGTGAAGTGCAATGGTTGTGTTTAAATTTGACGCTCAGTAGCCATTCCCTGGTGTAATCCCATTACCTTAAGCTCAGCACTAGTGGTGAGGGATTTCTGCGCTTACACACATCGCCCTGCTCCGCTCTGACCAGCAGCAGCCAGTAACACGTGCCTTGAGATATACATTTTATTTTCCTGTTCAGCAAACAAAGGTATGATTTTTCCTTTTCTTCATAAAAAAAAAAAAAAGACAACACTCCTTTAAAAATTCTGTGCTGAATTAAAACATCTATGAAGAAGCTCTGCTTCGGTTCCCGTGCAGTGGTTTTACAGCCATCAGCACCATCAGCTGTCACATACTGCTGGGAGCGAAGGACAGCGAAATGAATTATTTTAAGGACATCTAACATCTGGTTTGGAAGCGAGTAGCTTACATTTGTGATGAAATCTATATAGACGATCAGGTTAGGTGCAAAACCTGTATTAAATTAGTGGCTTCAATTTTTTTCCCCTCAGGTATAAAGGAGGTCTATTCATAGCTGCCACTGAACAAATAGGATTGAACATACGTGGCAGAGCAGTTGTCAACAAAACCCCCACCAGCAGATCTGATGGGGGAGGGCTCTCTTTTGCCTTTTCCCTGCAGAAAAGGGGAACCGTGGCTTGCTGGGAACGAGCAGAGCCCGTTCCTCTTGGATTTGCCTGTTGGGATTGCAGTTCTGTGTTAGACCTGGTGACTTTGCTGCTGCATTTTTACTCAGAACAAAATATTTGTTTCTTTTTTTTCTTTTGTTTATTTTTCTGAGATTAATGATCTTTGCAATTATTGGAGTCCACTCTTTAGTGGAAGAGCTCTCAGGCCAGCAGGTGCAAAGGGTTTCCACCAGCAGGCAGAACCAGTGGCAATGGGATAGCTGAAAGAGTATTTGTTCACAAACCTGCTGAAAATTTGGTAAGTGAGTTCAAGAAGCTAATCGTAGTAATAACGGAGTAAAAAGGCCAGGAAAACTGAAAATAAGCAATGTTATAGGTAAATTAAGTTCTCAAAGTAAAGGCGTGAATCCGTTCAGTTTTCTGTGTGCATGAAGAAAACTGTTCAAAGACTGTACAGATAAGAATAGAAAAAAACCTGGGCAGTACAGAATCATGGTGTGCTGAGGTGTGCTACACCCAGCAGGATTAGAAAAGAACGGTGGCTGTCACAAAATCAAACATACCCCAGCAACTGCCCGCCGGTAACAGCCACGTTTACAGGACAACTGTCACGGCTCTGGTCGAGGTATGTCGTTTGGCGTACATGGGCACGGGTGTTGTAATGTTACACAAGCCTGTTCCTGCCTGCGGTTGTGTCTCTTTGGTGGTTTTACCCAAGCCTTGATATATTTTGTCACCTTGTGGGAAACAAACCCATAGAAAATTTCGGTGTGGCGCTCGGAAATGACAGTGCTGATGAACTGAAGGAGCACGTGGGCAAAACGAGCGTGAGACACAGCTGAGCATTCATTTGTCACTGACATAAAATGATACTGTAAAATGAGATAGATATTATTTTATGTTGACACAGAGAGCAAACAGAGAATGTATTTGTGCAGCAGGGGCCTGGGTTGGTTTGGTTTTTTGGGGCCAGTAAGCAGCAGCAAATCAAAAAGATGAAACATCAGAAATTGGTCCTTCTCAGTGCTTGTCTCTCATTGCAAATAGGCACCGCTTTCACACCCGGTGACTCTGGAAAACATCACAGGGGGTTTTCTCTGTATTGCCTTCAGGAGAGGAAAAGTGTGCATCTCCTTCAGTGACGTATGGTGACACGTTAGAGAAGAGCATCCTTTTGTTCATGAAAATAGGTGTTTTGACTTTGGGCTGAGCTTGCTGGTTTTGATCTCTGTCTGACAGCAAGGAACAAAGCCACACTTTTATTTTCCAGCCATAGTGCGAAGAAAAGGAGGGAATTAGGTTAATGGCTAAATAAATGTAAATGCCTTTGAAACACAATGGACACACATGATAGGAAATAAAGGCATTCTAGTCCCGGGATCTGATATTTGGCTTAGTTACTGCTCTGTAACTCGGAGCACTGAGTCTTACTTGGGAGAAGAGTCTGGCACTGTATCTAGTGAGATGTCTGTTCTTGCTGTTCAGTGGAAAAAGAAAAATATAATTGCTATCGTTACACCACTTGTCATGATGCTTATCATGTCTGTGGAATAAAAAGCCTTATATTAAATCTGTACTCTTATTAGTATCGGCTGTTTAACATTTCCAGGATATTTGAAATCAAGACTTTCTGCAAAAAAATTACATGTTGATTGCAGCAAAATTGTACTGGTTAACCATGCAGCTCAGAATATAATTTTGTTAGACGCTGTATTACAGAATTATATACCATGAATAAATTTTCCAATGAATTTAGCCTCTTTGCACTTCATGAACATTCTTGATCTTGATCAAGATGTTTGTTACTTGCGACTCTTTGCCAACTAGTTCAAGCAGGCCGACCTGAAGAGCAGGAGGGGAGGTTCCTCCTTTCAGGTGGGGAGCTGCACCCCGGCAGTGGTACGGCATTGCGTTTGCTCTGTACTGAAGTAATTCAGGATTCCCACGTGAGAGGGATGATTGCTGGGCACGTGCATGTGTCCTCGTTTGCTTTCCAGGGCAAACATCCCCCAAATATCCAATTAGACTAACACACACATGCACGCTTTCCTTGTGGAAGAATCGGGAGCCTGCGCATCATTTTAATGCCAAGAGACCTGCGGTTTAATGTGGTATTATTCTTCTGTTTTAAACTGGTGTGCCAAATTACAAAGCGTTAGAGGAATACAGTTTAAAATGTTTTTTTAAATATGCAGCAGAGTGTGATGTTGGAAGAATATCTTTACTGATCTCTGATGACCCTTGGGTGGCCGCCCGTGCCTTTTGGACTTTCTCATACGAGGTTCTTCTCCTTTGGGGCAGTAAGGCAGTGTCATCCTCCCAGTGGTGGATCTCGCCAGAGACAGCCCGTAGCCAAACGTCCCCATACTGCACACGTGCCCATTTATATGGTGTTCATCTTGCCGGCAGCATCACAGGGCTGGAGCTCCACAGACCCCATCTCTGGAGGTAGAGGTAACAGAGTCCAGGTCTTGCAAGCAAAGCCACCCTGCGCTGTCTCCAGGTCCCATGCAGCCAGCAGAGCATCCCCTGGGGTACCGGGGCACCTGAGGAGCAGAGGAGCCAACCAAAGTCCCCAGCAGGCTCTGCGTGTGTCGCAGTGGGACGCAATGTGTTTTCCAAAGGAAATGACCTGACAAAAGTTTTGGCACCAGTTTCTTCTGGGATTGTGCTGACGCAGAGACATGGAGACAACCCAGGAGGGAGGTTTTGGTGCAGTGTAAGTACAAGCCAGAAGGAGTCTTGTCATGGGGTTGGGACCCAGTGTACAGCGTGCTTCACGGAGGACATAGTCCCCGCCCCAATCAACTGGGATGTGCTTGGGTATGTGAAAAGTCTCCATAAAAAACTGTACAAATACAGCTTTGTATTTGGTGTTTATCAAGGGAAATTCATCTCTTCAGAGGAGAGGATGTACAAGGTAAGAACCACCTACTTACAGGATGTTGAAGTGTTTGTTCAGTCTTTTCTGTCGTTATGTTTTCCTGGAAAGAAAAAATGGAGCAATAAATATGACACTTAGTGTTATTTAAAATAAAACTATGACCTGTTTCTCTAACACAGGGAGGTTTTATTCAGTGTAACCTTGTCATTCACGTCCAATGATAGCTTCAGATTAACAGTCCTTTGGCGAGATGATGTTTTTCTCCCCGTTGCCTGGTCCCCTTGTCGTGCACGTCAGGAGCAGAGCTGTGGTTTGCTCAGAAATGTGACTGATGGCATGAATGGGCAGTTTATTGACTGGGGCATTGACTTAAACAAAATCCAAATTCTGCAAAAGTTTTCTCTCCAGGTGTCCCCTTGGTTTCAGTTTTCTGTTGAAAAATAGTATTTGTCTCCAAATGGTGAGAAATACGAATCTGGTTCTGACTCTGTGAGCACCTGTGTTGCTTAGTTCAAATGGGCTGATTTGGTTCTAACATGGCTTTTGGTTTGATGTTGCACAGAGACAGAGGTACTGCAGTCAGGGGGCGGTTTGGAGGGTAACGCGCTAGTGTGTAAGGAAAAAAAAAATGGAAATAAACAGTAAGTAATGGAATTGCTTGTAATGCATTAAATGAGTAAACAGAAAATACCTTTGTAATCTAACTCCGTATGAAACCCCTAACTGAATACAGTTGGGGGGAAAAAAAAGAAAAGAAAATTGTTGTTCAATCCTATGTTCCTGTTGTTTGGCAACTGCACAGAATTTTAGTTTTCTTGAATTTTTGATTAAGTACAATGATTAATTAGAAAAAGATTTTCAATTCTTTGATCACTGAATGGATAAACTAGGTAGACATATAGAGCTGTATTTACTGAATTTGGGTGTAAGTGAGAAAATGATTACTTGTGTGATTACTTCATAACCATGTATTTACTTGTATATCTGCAGGGATTTGTATGGAGAAGTGCCGCGGTATTGCTAGGACAGTGACTGACTGAAGACGAGTGCTGTTCAGGCAGTGTCAGAAATGGGTTTGGGTGGGCTTTTCTTGTGTTGGTCCTCATTAGCGAGAGAGAAGGGAATGATGCATTGCAGGAGTCCAGGACAAACAATGGAGAGATGTGCGTCCAGGCACCCAGCTGGAAAGAATCACTCCAGTGATGGGCAGAGGAGGGCCACTGCAGAGCCCCTGGTCGTGCGACGGGCAGGGAGGGGCGGCAGCAGCAGAGTGGTAGAATCATAGAACCGTTTGGATTGGAAGGGACCTTAAAGATCACCTAGTCCCACCCCCCCTGCCCTGGGCAGGGAC